>CM041292.1:168370899-168795899 GCA_023052935.1 Piezodorus guildinii
AACATATAATTTTTAGTTGATAAATGGTGTGTTGTTTGTAAATGTTAACTGTTACAATTAAACCGGATCAATATTATTGTATATTCAACCGATAACTGGGACATGAATAATAACCATAGTGATGATAACTGTTAATAATTAATATATATGTTGACCTGGCTAAAGCCTTTGATACTATTATGCATGGATCGTGCTCCCCACTGAGTTCTCCCAACATATCTTCAGAATATTGAACAGTATTATTAATTCCTTAGTTAAATAGTAAAATATTATAAACAAAAGGACTCACATAAAACCGCAGTACTTCAAAACATAGTCATATCATGTTTCAATATTTTTCGAAATGAGCGATTACTTATTGTAATATCTGGTTCTTAGCTCATGCCTTTCTATTTATCGTTTTTCTAGTTCATAAATAGACAACTAATTAAAAATTATTTTTTTTGTAATTGTAAAAACCTCCTTGTTATATAATAATTACATTAATGTATGTTTTGTTTATAGAATAACTATTTATAGTTGCAACCATACTTAATCTGCTTTTACATTATAATAATAATAATAACAGGCCTACCGAACCCAAAGGTTCGATGCCGATACCACCAAATACTGTCTACACAGATTCGTCCAATGATCACCGTTCAAGCCCAAGCTCCCGAGATCAGCCTTAACGCAATCCTCCCATCGACGCTTCGGCCTACCTTTCAGACGCCTACCAGTCGGTTCAACGAGTACCAACTTTCTCGGAATCCGTTCCTCACCGAGCCCATTAACTTTGCTCGCCATTTGATCCTTCGCAATACTATCAACTCAATTATAGTCACAGGGTCTGCTTTTACATACCATATTAATTAATTGTGATTGCTATGTGTTATCATTTATGGTTTATATACTGAGAGTGTTCCTTTTCATATACTTATGTTTCCTAATACTTACAATTTAATTATTTCTCATAGAATTTAATTTAGTTCTTTGATAAATAATTATTTGTAGAACAAAAACCTGATAATTGCCTCAGAACCTAAGTTTTCATAACTCAAAATAAAAATATAATATAAGGAGATGCTGTCTAAGATTTTTTTAACGTTATATCATAACTATTTATACTCATTTTATAAAATAAAATTATATAGAAAAGTTAATATTTTTTAAATACGTTAACAAGGAATTAAAACGGTGAGATAGGGCAGGATAAAAGATGAACATATGAAAACTTAAACTAGACCATATTTTTTGTAAGGCTGTTACT
Organism: Piezodorus guildinii; assembly: GCA_023052935.1. Lineage (NCBI taxonomy): Eukaryota > Metazoa > Arthropoda > Insecta > Hemiptera > Pentatomidae > Piezodorus > Piezodorus guildinii. The sequence goes on from CM041292.1 coordinate 168,372,149, forward strand.
AGAAATTTCTGACTAAACCTCAATTCTCTCCGATTGCAGTAAATTACATATGTGACATAGTTATGCAAATTTAGATACATCAGCATGGAAAAACGCTACAAATTAAAACAGAATGGTTTGTTATTTACATATAACTATATTAGGGTAAAACTGTTTCTATAGCTGTTGAAAGGCAATTAACTAGTATAAAAAGCAATAAATAATTTTTAAAAAAATGGTCTTATCACCACTGATGATTTCAAAATACTATAGCTGTTATTTCTAAATCAATTTCAATGATTCCTTTTTCGTTTTGTTGACCATTTAAATCTCCATCATACAGCACTAAGAACCAATTTTCGGTATTTATTTATTTGAATAGTAGACAAACGGATTTTTCTTTTATTCGTTCTTCACATTCTACGTATCTTGAAACGTAAGCCCCCAAATTTTAAGTAAATTTTGGTCGATTACAATGCTTCATTATTGGAAATAATAAACCAAAAGCATTTATACTAGACTTGTATAATATTTCCTTTTCATTTTAATTCAAATAAAATTTCCTGATTCCAGAACACTTTAAAATTTTTCCTCTAGTGTCAATAGTAACCGAGTCATCATGGAATCACATCTCTTATAAGTTGTGGCTTGACCATATAAGATTTTTTTTTTTCCTTTTTTCATCGCGGTGACTTTATCACGAAAATCTATTCGCTTTTCCCATCTTCGATGATAACCGATTTTGGAATGCAATTATGAATACATATTTAAGTGTTTTTTACCTCACACTGCTCTGCGGTAAAGAGGACTCGATTAAGTAAGTAAGGGTTTTTTTATCTTACGGCTGTAGAGCAATCGATTTATCTTTATTTATAAAATTCATCTTCTGTTTCTCAAGTTGAATATTAAGATAAAAGTTTTGAAATATAAAACGTCAAGCTATTAGCAACGGATCGCTCTTAAATGACTCTTACACGGGTGTTGCATTCAAGTCGAATGCTTCCGATAACGATCCTACTTGTTGAATAAGGGGGCCCGGATAGAAGAAAGGCTGAGTATATGAACCAAAGAGATGCTTTAAGCCTTTTTGGAGACCATTTGTAAGGTCTGAAGATCACTAATGCTCTCTGGTGTGAATAGCCAAGAGAAGCCATTGCTCTAAGGTAAGACAATTAAAACTCCGTAAATCAGGCAGGACAGGCCACACACAGCTGCCTGGAAGCTCACACATAATGCAAGCTAATGCCACCTCCATTACCTTCCAGAACAAATAGAAGTGAGCTTTGATAACCTGAGGGGTTAATAATTAATTATATAGCTTTGTCTCCCTGCCATTTTCTCTGTCCCCCACTACCCAAGCCTCTCCTAATATTAGCTTGTATTCTCATCTCAAGAGGCTGGATATCAAACGTTATGATTTTCATAAACATTTCCCTTGCATAGTTTCTAAAAGTAATAGTTATAACTTTTTCTCTGACTCAGGATAATTTTTTCTTTCACCCTCTTTTGTCACGTATTTCAATCCCTGTGTTAACTAATTATCCGTTTTCACACTTATAAAAAAAGTTTATGTAATTATTAAAACTACCCCTCGTAATAGGAAAACATAGCTAGCTGTGCTGAAACTAGTGGAAATGATCTTATAATATTAATGTATTCATTTTTTAATTAAGACTTTTGCTCAAAAGGAATTTTGCCTCTACAAATATAGTATAAATACATTCCTCTGAAATTTCAATAATAATTTAATTTCATAAATGTAATTTATATTAATAATGAAATATGTATTTTTTAAAAAATTTCAAACATTAATGTCAATTACAAAGATGAATTAGAACTTAAGGAACAAAAACAAATTATTAAATGAAGGTTGTTGTTTTTTTGACATTAAGTAAAAAACAGCTTTTTGAACACCTCTCAACAGAATCACTGAGGTATCAAACTCGGAAAACCGCTCAGACATATTTATCAAATAGTACTATGCAGAGAGCGGCGTGGTTAGTGGTTAGAGCGCCAATCTACTGTTCTTTAGCTCCCGGGTTCGAATCCCGGCTGACGAAAAATTATTTATTATTCAATCACGAAGCGACTCTAAGGTATGGAGAACCTTCTTGGGCGCACCTGGCCTCTGTGAAGTAGGCACCCGATATGAGGATAAACCCAAGGTGCCTGAGTGTGATCAAGGCCTAATTACCTCATTGCACGGCCGTGAAATAAACTCGATATAAACTGTACATAAAACCCTAAATTGGTTGTAAAGGTATAGCTTTCACTAATGCCAAAACATAATTGATTTCCAAAAGGTACTAAAGAACATTTTTTTCAAAGTTGATATTTTCACATATTTGTATTCTAATGGCTTAGTTTTACTTACATCCGTCATCAAATTTTATCTAAAAAAACATAAAAATCCTTTAAAAAAGTATTTGAAAATTGCATTTTATTCCAAATGCCTGTTTTGAAGGTTGTAAAAGTGGGAAAGCGACTCATATTGGGAATTTTTCCTATTTTTTCAGAATAAAGTTATCAGCTTTCAGGATTACGTCCTGGATTTGGATATATGGAATAATCTCTTCGGTTATATTAATTTTGAAGCGATTTATTTTTTCTAGAAAGTTACGGACATTTTGGGATTGGCAAACTGGTGGTTTCATTGTTTTAAATTTGCGATGTTACATTAAATCAAAACGATAACTCCTTAAAATTGTCTTTGTAGTTAAAGTTTTAGTCAAGCGATCCTTCTCCAGAAAATTTGTTTATATTTAAAAGTAGTTTAGTTTTCATATAATAAATAACATCGCTTACTAATTTGATGTATGTCAGACCGAGGTACAAAGAAAAGAGTGAACAAGTAATAAAATAAAGAATTAAAAAACGCCTGTAGCTTTCCAGCGGTATATCATACCTGTATATTACTGTTCTTATGTTCAAAAGCGAAAAATTGCATTAAAACATTGTTTTTTTTTAGTTTTCTCCTTTAGTTGTTTTTCAAATTCGTTGATTATCCATATTTAGCTGTTATTTACCAATGCTAACAAGATAATATGGTTATTTTTATAGAATCTACAAAATTATAGGTACTTCAGAGGAAGAAAATTTAAAATATTGGTATTTAAGCTCTGTAAGACTATTTCAATCAGAATGAAATCTACATGATATTAAAGCCCATCTAATTTATATTGATATAGTGAGTTTAATCGAAACGTAAATAGGTGCAAAATACATAGTTTAAAGTGGCTCTTCTGGTAAGCTGATTTGGGTGAAAAAGTTGCTGTAACATCTCGGGCGTATATTTGTCTTAAATATGAAATTTCAGTTTCATAGGACTTTTTGTTTAAGCGCTGGACTTACCACACACACAGACCTTTTTGCGGGAGTTGGTCATTTGGACTCAGGGATCCTAAAACGTCTATTTCCGTTGAAAACTGGAATTCGAAAATTGTATACCATTATATTCGAATATTCCATATGTAGGTAAGTGATAGTAATATCACCCTTCAAATACCAGGACGGTAGAAAAGTCATGGTACCAATCAAATTTATCATTACATACTATGGTATTTATTTAACTAATGTTTCATTCTTTTCTGTTTGAGGGATCAGAAAAAAAATAAAAATAAAATGAAAGTAATAATTTCTAAAATGAACTACTTTTGACTAAAATATATCGATATTTTACATTTGTAATCCAACATCCAAAATATTGGGTTGGGTCTCATGAAATGTCCGTTTTCAAGGTAAAGGATTTTTATTAAAAATACGATATGAAAACAAGTTAATTTTATTCGAAGTATTTACCTTCTTTTTCTACACATTTTTCCCAACGTGACTCCAACTTTTTTATCCCCGAACCGAAAAACTCTGACCTTTAAAGTGAAACAAAATCTGAAAACGCACTTTTCACTTGATCATCATTTTCAAAAGTTTTTTTGACGAAGTTGTCTAAATTTTTTTCTTTTTTTTGTTTGACGAAGTTTTTCTTTGACGAAGTTGCCTAAATTCCTGGACAGGTGGTAATCTGTTGGAGACAGGTCGGGAGAATATGGTGGGGCGGAAGAACTTCGTAGCCCAGTTCTTTCAATTTTTGCACGGTATGTTTTGAAACATGGGGTCTAGCGTTGTCGTGTAAGAGTATAGGACCCTTCCGATTTACCAATGCAGGTTGTTTTTTTAATAATTATGTGTGCATTTGGTCAATTTCATTGCAGTACGTTGTAGAGGTGATTGTTTCACTTCTAGGTAAAAAGGAATAATGAATTATCCCAGCCATGGACCACCATACTGTAACCCTCAATTTATTGAGATACCAAAACCGAATTTGCCCGGGTTTTTGTCGATGTTCAACCACTGCCCTGACCGACGTTAATTGTCATATGCAATCCATTTTTCATCGCAGGTAATTATTCTTTCAAGGAAAGGCTCGTTTTTTTGCCTCGCAACCAAAGAAACACAGGTCTCAAGGCGTTTTAATTGCTTTTTTACTTTCCCATTACACTGTAAATGTCTGGAAACGGTAGATGCACTTGCATTTAGTTGTGCTGAGAGTCCTTTAACTGTTTTGTAGGGGTTTCCTTCTACTGTATGTTTGAGGACATCGTTGCCTATTACGGACGGAGGTCTTCCTCGGGGCAAGTTTTCCAAGTCGGCATCCCACCTGAATACTTAGCAAACCAACGGCGAATGGTCCATTTATTAACACTCCCTTCCCCAAACGCCTTGCAAATATTTCTAGCGGCCTCAGCTGCTGAATGGCCGAGTTTAAACTCGTACAAAAATATTACTCGAAAATCGCGTGTTTCCATGTTCATATTTGTAGGTATACTAAAAAGTGGCTAATTGATTGGGAAGCTAATGTTTATAATACAAAGGTAGAGGATTAGTAACTGTTTACTTTAAATATGTAAACATTCGGAAGAAAACACCAGAGACTTGCAAAATCCTTTATGTATTTCAGAAACTATAAAAACGGACATTTCATGTGAAACAACCCGACAAATATGTATGTTGAACATTAAGAGCGGCGTTTTATAGTTTAGTGGATAATTACTAATCTCCTGTTCTCCAGGTGCAGGGTATGAACCCCAGTTGAGGTAGAATTATTTTTTCTGTTATTTCAGCCGAGATACAACCCTATGGTAGGCAAATCCTTAGGCACACCTAGCCTATATAAAATGGGTACCCTAAAATTGAGAGACAAAACTTGCCGACTTGCTCTATCTTATCATCTCTACATCCTCGAAACAGTACGAATTTCGTTTTCTATTTGCTAACATTATACCACGAGAGTAAGTATAAATTTTTTTAAAGTCCTAAAATTCAAGAAGTGGGAATAAAAAACAAAAAAACACTATTTTAGGAATCACTGCTAAAGATGGATGGGGATGGAGGTATGTGATATTCATGTAGTAATTATGTCCTAAGTAATCAACAAGAATTAAGAGATAATATAGAGAAACTACTAGTGCAGGTTATAAAAATCTTACCCGATTACGACAATTTCAAAGATATATTCCAAAGTCTTTGAAATTTTCGTAATCTACTATAATATGTGTTTAAACATTTGCTGTAGTCCTAAAGTTTAAGTCAACATCTCATGGTTATCATCTATATTTCGTTTATTGATTATGCCTGCGAACCAGATAAATTATGCAAGATATAAAAATAGAATGAATATTTATTTTACATAGATCACTAAAAACCTGATTTGAATAATAAACGATAGCAAATTTTTGAATATTTACCGAATGGCTGAAGAGGGAGTGCTATGATAAATTAAATGAATATGGAATAGTCTATAATTCAAAGTTTATGTTATTCTGTAAAAGGTTAGCATTTATTCAGCTTCCTATAATTTTTCTAAGCAACAGTATTTTTTTTTTTTATTTACCGCAGTAAAGGTTTAAATAAAAGTTGTCCACATGCATATTTATATACAGAAATATCCATTTGAATATATTTAAATTATTATCTACGTATACCAAAAGAGTCTTTGTCATTTTTTTATTTTATTTATTTATTTGGTCTTATACTAAATATTTTGAAATTATTGCATATTTCTTGAAGTCGTTGGCAATGAGCTCATAATTTCGTTTAAGAGTTTAAAAAATATCTAAAATCTCTCGTTTATATATTCATAGCAGTATCTTAAAAATTGCAATGACTCTAAAATTAGTTCTAAAATATTCAACAACTATTTATTTCCTGAATAAATATAAGTACCGATTTGATAGATAATAAAATTTTCTACAGATCCAGAAAAAGATCATCTAAATCTGACCAGTTATTGAAGATAATTTATAACAAATTTAATAAATCACATAAAACATTGTATCCAAGTTTCCAGAGCTGATTCCCTCTGTACAATTATTATTGTTTATTAAAATTATTCGGAGAGGCCAAAAACATCTTAAGATATTCTTATTTATAAGGTTAGGGGTCTTTAATGACCATTCTGCGTCCACTCCATAGGACGGCATAACCAAGATTTTTTGATTCCTTCAAAATATCCTAGGGCCATCTTCCAGGTTTGAAATTTCTATGTTAGGCCTTTTTATGTTAGCCACTACACCACAGGTGATCATCATTTATATTTGATGTTCATCTATATTATTTATCAATTAAAATATGTAGCTCATATCAGAAGTATGTACAAAAAATTAATGAGAAAGACAAATGTAATAGATAAGCTGATATAAACCGATGCTCTTCATTTATTGAATGATATTGTTTTTGTTTTTTACTTTCACTTACTATATATAGTAAGGGGAAGTATTGCGATCGTGAAAATTTTCGAATTCCAGTTTTCAACGGAAATACACGTTTTAGGGTCCCCTGAGTCCAAATAACCAAGTCCCGCAAAAAGGTCTGTGTGTGTGTGTGTGTGTCTGTGGTAACTCCCGGGCGGAAACGGTAAGTCCTATGAAACTGAAATTTCATATTTAAGACAACTATACGCCCGAGACGTGACAAAACTTTTTTCATCAAAATGAGCCTACCAGAAGAGGCACTTTATACCATGCATTTTGCACCTTTTTTCGATTTTCTCAAAAACGGTTCCGACGATTTTGATTAAACTCGCTATATCGATGTAAAATTTAATGGGCTTTAATATCATGTAGGTTTTATTTAGATAAAAATGGTCTGACAGGGCTTAAATGCCGATATTTTAAATTTTCTTCCCCTAAAGTACCTTTAATTTTGTAGATTCAATAATAATAACTAGATTATCTTGTTAACGCTGATGAAAAACTGGTAAATATATAAATTGAATAAATTCGATACCCAACTAAAGGAGAAAACAGAAAAAATATTTTTTTAATGCAATTTTTTGTTTTTGAACATAAGAGCAGTAATATACATGTATGATATACCGTTGGAAAGCTAAAGATTTTAGAAAAATTATCATCTCATACACACGCTTTTAAAAGTTATTGGAGAGTGATGAAAAGAATATAAAGCTTACTGATTATTTAAGATAATAATATAATTGATTTTTTAATAAAACACATGTTTCTATAGAAATTTAATTTGATTAATTCCTTAATAATTTCGCGTATTTTTTAACTGTATTTGAAAATTCTTTCATTGATTTTAAAAATTTAGGTAAGTGAAAGTCGTGTGTTGCCCGCACCAGATTTTTTTCTATTGAAAGTTTTGTCCATGAATGGGATTAATTAATGTTTATATTGAAAACTCGACTTTTGACGATAAAAAAAGATTATGTTTAAGAGCTAAAACATATTAAGTAATTATAGATACCTTTTATAATGTACTACTATTAATTTGACAGAAAAAAACAAAACAGAACCTGACTTTAAATAATGACTTAATTCGTTGTAGCTAAAAACTTTTGAAAGAACAAGTTACTGTTGATAACCATACATTAAATTTAATCATCACTTATGTATTGTTAACTAAATACATCTCGTATTTATAATTAATATTTATATCTTTTTATGAATGTAGTTTTTGAATATCCTTTAATCCTGGCTTATTCTACAACTTTATTATGAACTGAATTTTCTCTCAATAAGCTATCGATCAATTTAATAAGTTGGATATTAAGTGGTACTATTTTAGGAAACAGTAATGGAGGGACATTTTCCTCCTACACATCATTCAGAATTGAAATCTCATCTCTCGTTTAGAAAATTAGATGAATTATGTAAAGGTCATCTATCTATTATATTAATATTTAAGGCTAGATTAAACGTATTGGTCCAGTAATGAGAAATACAATCAAATATCAGAAGAATCTTTTAACTTGTCACCTGTATTAAATTTCAAATTTTAATTATTTTGGTTCTATAGAAATTTATATTATTATTTAATACTTGGATTAGTTATAAGTTAAAATTCATAAGTTAAATGTTTCCACCTTGAGAAGTATATTTATTAAACAGAAAAATATTATAATTAATTGATCGTCATTTTCTCTTCTGTCATTAATGGATCTTTGAGATTTAATTCCAACTTAAAGTCAATTTTATGCAATCAGTCCTTTCAGTATAATTTTTAGTGTTACTTTGCACAAGTTAAACAATGTTTTTAGGTATTTGTATTATACACAGATATAATCATGTGTCTCTGTAATATAACGTATAAACTCGTACCAGAATAATACTAGCGTCAAAAGTCTAAAACTGTAAGAATTGTTCCTTCCACTAGCGAGCGCCTTTTTTACTTCCACTTACCATGAAATATATGGTAAGGAAAAGAATTGCGATTGTGAAAATTTTTGAATTCCAGTTTTCAGCGAAATTACACGTTTTAGGGTCCACTGAGTCCAAATGACTAAGTATCGCAAAAAGTTCTGTGTGTGTGGTAACTCACGAAAACGAAAAGTCTTGAAATCTGAAATTTCATATTTAAGACAACTATACATCCGAGATGTTACAGAAACTTTTTCATCAAAATCAGCTAACCAAAAAAGCCATTTTATACAAAACATTTTTCATTTATTTACGATTTTCTCAAAAACGGTTCTAACGATTTTGATTAACCTCTAAATATCGATGTTAACCTTGATGGGCTTTAATATGATGTTGGCTTCATTCTAATTGAAATAGTCTGACAGGACTTAAATACCAATGTTTTAATTTTTTTCTCTAAAGTATCTTTAATTTTGTAGATTCCATAAAAATAACCATATTATCTAGTTAGCATTGGTAAATAACAGCTAAATATGGATGTTCAGCGAATTTGAAAAACAACTAAAGGAGAAAACTAAAAAAAAAAATGTTTTAATGCAATTCTTTGCTTTTGAACATAAGAACAGTAATATACATGTATGATGTACCGCTGGAAAGCTAAAGATTTTAGAAAAAATATTATCTCATACACAAGTTTTTAAAATATAATCGAGACTGATAAAAAGCCGAAAAGACCAAGTGATTATTTTAGATAATACTATAATAGATTTTTTAATAAAACATATGCTTCTGTAGAAATTGCATTTAATTAACTCTTTAATGGTTTCACTCATTATTATGTCGTACTGTATTTAAAAATTCTTTAATCGATTTTTAAATCGGAGGTAAGTGAAAGTCGTGTGTTGCCGCACCAGATTTTTCACGCATTCTTAAATGTTTTATCTGGGTATAGAAGATATGATTTACAGTATTGGTCTAGTAATGGTAAATTTTTACAGAGCTGATAACGTAGTGAATCAGTATCTTGTTAGCTCTTTTATTGTTTGTTTATTTATTTAACGTCACTTTATGCAACTATGGCTAATCGGACAAAAGTCTTTTATTGAAATATGTTTTGTATCTAATATTGTTATATAGCCAGCTCTATTTGTATGGGGATTAAACCGAAAGCAAATAAAGTTATTATAATGATATCAGGATATATAATTAAATATTGTTAGACATTTATATATTAGGTTCTATGATGACCAGAAGAAATGAAATTCAGAAGGAATTAATGTGATTATTGGTAAATGCTTATTATTTTTCTCTTTCACAAATTTTCTTTTTCTTTTTCTCGGTTTTTGGCAAGAAAAAGAAAGGTTACAATTTACGAATCTATTATCATTCCCAATATTCTATAAGATTGTGCTACATTGCTGCTAAATGTGAAGCAAGAACGGCGAGAACAAGGTGCGTACAACTTTTTGTTGACTATTTGCGAATTGAATAGTTTCAAAAAGGACGAATTCGGAAACTTGCCATAGTATAACTGAGGTGATTGAATTGCGGTTGCTGTATTAGGTGGGTCAGGATCATTGATGAACGTATTCCTAAAAAGTTACAACGTGCTGAACCGACAAGTGGGCGAAGGAGTGGTGGGCCGAGGTGTAGATGGGAAGATGGGGCTGTCTGATGATGAATGCTATTTCTTAGACGGATGCGCTCGATGATAACAGTCATACGTTACATCGTCTCTCAGATTTTTGCTTTTTTCAGTAGGAATTCGCTTGAATTCAGTCTGGAGAACATCACTAGACCTCAGGAATACTACGGCAGTGAATATTGGAGAAATTTCGGTAAGCAAAGTTATAATTTACTTTGTACAATCACGAAAAAGTGAAAGGAGGGTTACTGATCAGCTGATTGCCGCTAGCTCGGCAAGCTCGGGCTTGCTTTTCTTTAACTTATCTTTCTTTTATCTTTAATTCTTATCTCATTATTTATTTATTATTATTATTTTCTTAATCAATGAGATATTTTCATCAAGTCATGTCCTCAAAGTCCGCAAGTAAAAGATCTAGATCTGCAGGTTCTAACTCGTCTCCCACAAAACAGAGACCTCGCCGAGAACAAAATAAAAAAATGATTCCACCAGCGACCGCGTCAGCTACCTCATTAGGATCTGAACCACAGCCCAGCACATCATCACAAGGAATAACCGATGAATCCCCGTTTTTTACACCGAATCCATTTGAGATCCTCCAAAATGAAAAAGAAACCATGGAATCTTCTTCTATACCCAGGGAACCACTACCTCCACCAATATTTGTTAAAAATATTAAAAATTTTAAACTGATGTGTGCGCATTTAAACAAAGTAACTGATCCTAATAGTTATTATTGTATAAGTAGAACCAATGATACTAAAATATCTCCGACTACTGCTGAAACCTACAGAAAGATTGTAAAATATCTGACTGAGACCAAAGCTGACTTTCATACTTATCAGCTGCGCCAGGAGAGAGCATTAAGGGTCGTAATCAGAAACCTACATTCCTCAACACCCGTTGAAGCTATCAAAGAAGAACTGACAGAATCAGGATTCCAAGTGAGGCAAGTCACCAACGTTCTAAAAGATAAAAGTCCACTGCCTCTATTCTTCGTGGACTTGGAACCATCAGCAGGAGTCGAAAAAATCTATGACCTCAGTAGACTGTACTATACCCGTGTAAAAGTTGAAAAACCTTACACAAAGAAAGAAATAGTTCAGTGTCATAACTGTCAGGCATATGGTCATACCAAAAGTTATTGCCATCACATACCACGCTGTGTGAAATGCGGTGAACAGCATAAATCAGAAGAATGTACAAGATCTAGATCAACACCCGCTGTATGTGCCCTGTGCCTCAAGGACCACCCGGCTAACTACAAGGGATGCGAAATCTACAAGAAACTCAGAACCAGATACCAAAAACCTCAGGATCCGAATGAAACAGCTATACCAATCAGAAGCAGAAGAGAACCATCTAAACTTGTAAATTCTAATGTGTCATTTGCCCACTTGCTTGGAGGTGGAAACCAGAGTCATGAAGTCGAGGCACTGCCGGAACAACTTTTTCCTCAACATTCTCAATCTATTGTACAACAATCTATCCCTCAAAGTTTACCTAATCCTCAAAAAACTCCTCAACATCAAATTTCTCATATCCCTCCACCATCAAACGTCACAGATCTTACCAGTCTAATGACATCGTTCATCTCCGAAATCAAATCTCTTGTTATGCCGCTTATATCACTCCTTACAAATCTAGTATCAAATCTCATTCCTGCCTTACAAAAACCATAAATGACCTCACCTAATTCCTTATCCATTCTCCTTTGGAATGCGAATGGTGTTAGAAATCACACTGACGAACTGACAGCGTTGTTGCAAGACAAAACTATTGACGTTGCACTTATTACTGAAACTAGACTAACCACTAAACAGCTTTTCAAAATACTGCAGTACATAACATACCGTACAGACCACCCAGACGGCAAAGCTCATGCCGGTTCTGCTATCATTGTCCACCAATCCCTCTCTCATTATTTACTTCCACTTCCTACCTATGATTTCCTGCAAGCCACAGCAATAGTAATCAAGACTTTTTCCTATCCGGTAACTATTACATCAGCATATTGCCCTCCCAAACACTCCATTTCCAACACCGAATTTGCATCCTTCCTGGATTCCCTAGGAAATCATTTTATTCTGGGTGGAGATCTAAACGCCAAGCACCAGCAGTGGGGTTCTAGAACCACGAATTCTCGTGGAAGAAATTTGCTGACTGCTCTGAATTCCCGAAATTTTAACGTCCTACCTCCTGACTCCCCTACCTACTGGCCAACAGATCCTAACCGTAATCCAGATATCCTCGACTTCTTCATCCACAGCGGATTAGGCTCCCTGAACTATTCCGTAACTCGCCTTGATGAACTATCCTCTGACCATAGTCCACTGATCCTTAAAGTATCCCTAACTCCTATTCCGAAACCCATTCCACCATCATTTATCCGAGGCCCTGTCAACTGGAACCTTTTCCGCCAAATCCTGACCGATAACATTGACCTCAGTGTGACCCTCAAAACACCGGATGACCTTGATGATTCGGTCTACTCCTTTACTACCGCCATTCAGCAAGCTGTCTGGACTGCCTCCTCTCCTAAGCACTCCAATAGAACTCCCCAGCAAAACCATTTACCTCAACACCTAGCTGACCTCATCCATGCAAAACGCCGAGCCAGATCATTATGGCAAAGAACCCGACACCCAACAGATCGCCGCTCCTATAACTTCTATTGCAGGCAATTAAAGCGGGAGTTGGCGACCTTCCGTTCCCAGTCCTTTAATTCCTACCTCTCCTCTCTATCAGCTCGAGATAATTCCCTGTGGAATGTGACCAAAAAGATCCTAAAATATCACAAAGTTTCCCATCCTCTCCGGCGTGGTGATGACTCCTGGGCTGCGTCTGATGAAGATAAAGCCGAGGAATTCGCCACACACCTCTCCAAAGTATTCACTCCTCACCCGGAATCCAACAGAAATCATACCACAACAGTTCAAGAATTCCTTTTCTCACCAATACCTCTTTCCCTACCTCCTAAAGCTATTAATCCATCTGAGGTGAAATATCTTCTTCAAAAACTGACCCTTCGTAAATCTCCTGGACACGATCTCCTTACCCCCCAGATCCTGCGACAACTTCCCCAGAAAGCCATTATTTTTCTTACATACATCTACAACTGCATCCTTCGCACCACCTATTTTCCTCTCTTATGGAAACATTCCACAATCATTCTATTCCTAAAACCAGGTAAACCTTCCAGTAACACTTCATCCTACAGACCTATTAGTCTACTCCCCATCCTCTCAAAAATCTTCGAAAAGCTCCTTCTAAAACGAATCCTGCCTATATTAGAATCTCACAACCTTTCTTCCCACCAGTTTGGTTTCCGTTCTCATCATTCCACTGTTCAACAAGGACTCCGAGTTGTAGACCATATTTCCTCAGCCCTCGAATGCAAAGAGTATTGTTCTGGTGCGTTTCTGGACATAGCGCAAGCGTTTGACCGGGTATGGCACGCTGGATTACTCTTCAAGCTTAAAACGCATTTACCCCAGTCTCTCTACCTCATTATAAGATCCTATCTCTCAAACCGCTCCTTTCAAGTTCGCTGTGGTGTAGAATTTTCCAACTTTTATCCCGTTGAGGCCGGTGTTCCTCAGGGCAGCGTCCTGGGACCCGTTCTCTACATCCTTTACACCGCTGATATTCCTAATCATCCTGACACCTTTCTGGCAACATTTGCAGACGACACCGCCATCCTATCATCCAGTTCCGATCCCGAAACAGCATCCTTAATCCTACAAAGACACCTTTGTCTTATCGAAGACTGGTGTGGTGCTTGGCGCATAAAGGTGAACGAGGCCAAATGCAAACACGTAACCTTCACTCTTCGACGAAACTCCTGTCCGCCAGTTTACTTCAATTCCATTCCTATTCCTCCTTCAGATACAGTCCGCTATCTTGGCTTACTACTAGACAAAAGACTGACGTGGAACCCACATACAAGACTTAAAAGAAAAGAACTCAATCGACGATTCGGACAGTTATACAGACTATTAAACAGAAAATCTGAACTTACAGTTGAGAACAAATTATTAATTTATAAGACAATACTGAAGCCCATCTGGACCTACGGACTTGAACTGTGGGGGACAGCTAAACGTTCTAACATCAAACGCATTCAATCCTTTCAATCCAAAGTCCTCCGAATAATAGTAAATGCTCCTTATTATGTATCCAACTATACCTTGCACCACGACCTTAATGTTCCATTTATTTCAGACCTAATTCCATCCAAATTTTCCAAATTCCATCAGAACCTCATTCATCATCCTAATCCTTTAGCACGATCCCTATCCAGCTCCACTCATCCATACAACCCACCTAGAAGGTTGAAACGGCAGTGGCCCCGAGATATATTGTAAATACGTATGCTGGAGTTCTGACACTGGTCAGATTCTCCTCTCAAGTGCGGTGTGATTGTGGCTATGGCGCCCTCACTTAGCTTCCGCTGGCTCTCACCAGTGATGCGGCTGAGAGGGAGGCGCTGGGATCCTTTGGGCTCTGCTTGTCCTTCCACAAGTGGGGGGACAGGCCCCGTCCGGGGTTCCCGAGCTGATTGTAAATATTGTACATAGGTATGAATGTGACATGTTTTGTTTATTAATTTGTTAACTTCATTTATTTGTATTTATTTTGTCTACTTAATTTTGTTATTGTATACGTTTATTTATTTTGATTTTATTTTATGTAATTTGACTTTCCTTTTGTTTATATTGTAAGTATTGTATGAATGAGATCTTGTAGCACTATTATTATTGTCTATTATGACAAATTGTAATATATACGAATAAAAGAATTTCTTAGACGGTGGTCAATGAATGGAATTTCGTAGGTAGAGATTATGGTGGTATTGCCATCGAATATATCGTATCGAATATATTCAAACACTTCTTTTTTTCTTTTCATTTATTTGCTTCCCTTAATTAAGTAACTAACCCATTTTTATTTTACTTTGGAGTCCCTTACTTGAGTCAAGAAGGCTAAGTTTGAGAGAAAAAGTTTGAGAGGTGAGGTATAAGCAATCCAACTCCAAACTGATCTCTAACGAAAGACAAGAGGGATTACAAGGTCTCATTCAGTTAGGCTTGTTCTGGTGTGTAAGGAAACTGAACCGTCTTAACTTCGCTTTGTATCTACTATAAAAAATAAAAATCTTGTTTAAAACTTGAAAAAAAAAAACAAAAAAACCTTTTATATCTTTTCGCTTTCTTATATCTTTTTATAACTTAGCTCTCAACAATAATTCTATATGAACTAAGCGAACTATTTTTTTATAATTTGATAAAACAATTTCTTTCTTATAATAATGATGAGAAAAATGATTTTTTGATGCTTGGTCGTAAAACAAAAATTAGCTGAATGCGTTATTGTTAAAATAGTTGTGTAATTTTATTGTAATATTAAAAAAATAAGTGGAAGTACGTACTATATAATAGCAAATGTGCATTTAACTTAAAAATTACGTAATGGGTCATATGATTTTTTTTAAAGGGAATATATAATCATTGATCTTGTTCTGCGGAGAGGACGTAAAATGGTGGTTCTGAGCCTGTGCGATGTCAGGTTCTCCATAAAGATCCCTATCCCAACTAAACCTGGATAGGCAAACATAAGCACCCCTACTGCTATCATGTAAGCCCCAGTAGCATGAATGAAGTGACGTTAAATGAAAAAAAGAACAACAACCAGAGCTTTTCCATTCGAGATTGCTAAGGCACAGTTCAATCTCGGCCATCGCGGCCTCATATTTATTAACTATGTAAAATTATTACTTATAATAAAAATAGAATTGTAGATCTCCTGGCCTCGGAGACCTGCCGATTGAATTAGTAAAAGCTGGACCAATGGAACTCAAGGGTAATCTTGCCAAGGTATACACATCCTGTATGAAGAAAGGTAAAGTGCCAAAAGATTGGTTAATAGGAGATATTATACCTATCTACAAAAAAAAAAAAGGAAAGAAAAACCTGTGTACAAATTACAGAGGGATTACGGTAACAAGCAGTGTGGGCAGGTATATGGCCGAATCCTGAAAGAAAGGCTGGAGAAAGAGTTCTTTGATCAGATGACAGAGGAACAGGAAGGGTTCAGGCGAGGTAGATCGTGTTGCGATCATATTTTCACCCTGATCCAACTTGTGCAGAAAAGAGCAGAATACGACCTAGAAACTCACCTCACATTCATTGATCTCCAGAAAGCATATGGAAGTGTTCCTCTGAAGAAACTTTGGGAGTCGTTAGATTTGGCAAAGATAAGTAAAGGCCTGATAAAAGCTATAAAAAGTTTGTATATGGAAACCAAATCGAGAGTGAAGATTGGAACGGAATTCTCAGAGCCTTTTCCAATCTCAAAGGGCTTGAAACAAGGATGTTGCCTATCGTCAACACTTATTAACATCATATAGAACAGGTCTTAAAATCATGAAAAAAAGTTGCCGGGGTATGGGAATAGAGGTCGGTAAAGACGTTCTATTCACCTTACAATTCGCGGACGACCAGGTTGTCATAGCATCGGATGAATTTGACATAGAATATATGATGAGGAAGCGCGTAGAAGTATATGCACACTAGTCTGGAAGTAAATAAGGAAAAAACTATAATATATGCCTATTCTCTCATCTGTCCCTGCTCTCTGTTTGGAAGGCTGGACGATTCCACAAAGCGATGCCTTCAAATATCTAGGCGTTACTATAGATAAGAACGCATCAATACATAGGGACATATCTAATAAGATTGTTAACGGAAAAGCGATTGTCGGGATACTAAATGGAGTGTTATGGAATAAGAAGGTTTCACTCCAAACGAAGAAGAAGATATTCCACTCCTTTTTGGTTGGCACTACACTATATGGATGTGAATCTTGACGGCGAAGAAATCCCAGCAAAAAAAAATTATTATCCCTGGAGATGGATTTTTGGAGAAGAAGTTGTGCCGTGTCTCGATTAGAAAAAATCCCCAATGATCAAATAAGGGAAAGAGTTGGGGCCGAGCTCACCATTCTTGAATAAATTAGTAGAAGAAGGCTGATGTGGTATGGCCACGTTATGAGAATGGATGAAGCACGTTGGCCTCTTCGGTTGATTGAATACTGCCCACCCAAGAGGAGAAAACGTGGAAGACCTCGGAAAAGATGAATAGAAGAAGTAATGGAGGATATGGCAGCCAGAGGTCTGACTGAGGACGACTGTAATGATCGAGATTATTGGAGAAACGGAGTGCTGAGCACCGGGATGTGACATCATTGCAGAACCCCGGAGGAAAAAAAAAAATAATAAAAATAGAAAAATATGTTCTTGAAAAGAATTTAGTTACTAAAAGAAATGTATTGTTTGATTTTTTTATCTAGATAACTAGTAATTTAGATAATTCCTGAAATAATAATTGAGATACATAATAAATTATAAAGTGGTATGTAACTTAGAAGATGTTAACTTTTTCATCTCATCGCATCTAATCTCATCTAATCTTATAGTGAAAGAAAATATATTGTATTATTACCTCTGCTGTCAGCTGTGTTTTAACCTGTGTTGGCTAGCATAACAGCCTTATATGCCTAAGTGTTCTGGTTCAAACCTGACAGGTGGCCCTAAGATGTTTTAATAGGAGACAAAATCTTTAGTTATGCCGTCATTCGGTGGGAGCATAAAAAGGTGATTCCGATCCTTTGCGATGTCAGGTACTCGTGAAAGATCCCTATCCTTATTAAACCTGGATGGTCAAAATTAGGACTTTCACTGTACGAACGTCCGATTAGCCGCAGTAGCAGTAAGTGACTAAAAAACGAACAGCTTTCAGACATTTTCTAATTGTATGCATGGAGGTGTGCTGATGGAGGTTAGGTCTAGACTTTGGCTATTAATTGTTACTAATACATTATTTTTCTTGAGCAACACCCGGAGTGGTTTGATCAAGAAAAACAATTAGTAACACAAAAGAGTGAGCGATAATAACTTCTAGTTCCAAACATTCTGGGCTGTTTAAAGATTGTTAATATTTACATTAGCATTAGATTTAGTGAATTATAATAGAATATATTGTAGCTCAAGTAATCATAATTACAGGCATAAATTATTTAACCAAGTAATATCTACCATTTTAACTTTTAATCAAATTTTCATTTATTTATGTATCACTAAAAGACACTTTTCGGTTTGAAGCTTAAAGGGGAATACAACGTGGCTAAAATAATTTATTACCATGGTTTAAGTTACATTTAATAGGGAGAGATATACGAGGAAAAATTCCATTTGAGCGGTGAGACCCATCGGCTGGGGAATTGGAGAGAGGATAATTAATGGGAGTAATCCTTTGTCCTGGCTAGCGGAGAGGAACAGTTTGTTCCGTTATCAAGGACCCGGGTCTATATGGCTCCGGGCAAACAAACAATAATTACAGCGATCCAGGAGATAGCTGGAAAGGCCACCGTTGGCTCTCCACAATTAGGCACCTGTTTGAGGCCTACCT
This sequence comes from Piezodorus guildinii, assembly GCA_023052935.1. Taxonomy (NCBI): domain Eukaryota; kingdom Metazoa; phylum Arthropoda; class Insecta; order Hemiptera; family Pentatomidae; genus Piezodorus; species Piezodorus guildinii. The sequence goes on from CM041292.1 coordinate 168,390,892, forward strand.
CGGCTTAATATTATTGCTATCCATTGCTACTGCGGTAGTCACTGTGGAATATGCACAATGCCTAGAAGACTGTGTTATAGCCCGTATGTTTCCATAAACCACGTATTAGAACATCTATTGGCACAAAAAAATTATGTATTCCTACATTCTTTCCATTCTGCCTCAATTTTTATAATTAGACTTGTTTTATTCTCTTAACGTCACTTTATTATGCTACTATGGCTAATCGGGTGATGCTACAATGAGAGTCCTGAATTTTGGCTGTGGAGGTTTAATTTGGATAGGGATAACTTTAATGAGTATCTGACATCGTACAGGGTCGGGACCACCTTTTACCATAGAAGGACGGGATATCTAAAGAATTTTTACCCCCATTTCAAAAATCCTAGGGCCACCTTCAGGTTTGAGCCTAGAACCTCGAGTATGTATGTTATGCTAGCCCCTACACTAGAGGTAACTCCCTTGTTTATTTATATTTATTATTTAAATCAGGTTATTTTCGGTATATAGTTCTCTGAAAAGGGGGAGTGCTAGGCTAATGAATTTTATTTTAATTTAATTATTATTTGATCCGTAGTCTACCATGTATAAAATCTAAATACATAAGGGTTAGAGTGAAGATAGGATTGAAGATTGAGTGAAGATAGGATGGCCGAAAGAGTTAACGCAGAGTGTTAAAATAAAATTGTATGCGTTTTGGTGCCGGATACTTTTAACTCTGGCATAGATCTCTGCCCTCACTTCATCGCCCGAGAAAACCCCAGTTTTATTACTAAACCTAAGACCATACATGGGTTTTATAGGTCCATTTGTTTAAAATTAACTTGAATTTCGCTTTCTCAGAGCTATATATATATATAGCTATATATATATATATATATATATATATATATATATATATATATATATATATATATATATTTTTTTTTTTTTTTTTTTTTTTTTTGTACATAACTTTTTCTTTTATCTTGTATTCACACCTCTAGCTTATCAAAAACTAAACTTCATACGAAGTTGAAATTAAACATTTAAGATTTATTTTTTATAAACAAAATCGGCTGACGGAAAGAGCGACGTTTCAAGATTTTTTCAAAAGCGGCTGAGGAGGATTTTAATTAAAATCGTAATATCGATGTCAAATTAAGTGGGCTTTCATGTCATAAAGGTATTAAATGTGTATCCTCATTAAAATAGTCTAACAGTAATTAAATGGCAATTTATTTCTCTTAAAGATTAAAGTACCTTTAATTTTGTAGGTTCCAAATAATTAAACATTTCTCTTAGTTAGCATCGATAAAAATAGTAAATATGAAAGGATTGGGGATTAGCTAAAGAATAAAAAACGATGAATATTCTTTTACCATAAAAACACCACATGTCTGGAAATAAATTAATAATAGAAATAAATGTGTATAATATACCGTTGAAAAACATAAGATTTTCAATGAATTATTATTCAGCAAAGAAAGTCAAAGATCCTAGTAAATAGTGGCAAAAGACCCATAAACTTATGTTCAGTATTTTCGTATCCACACATATCACTCAGCCCTTGGCAATAAGCGAAAATGTTAACAATTGATATAAATGACATGCCAGGCATAACGGAGGTCAATATCCATCGGTATCTGTCCCGAACCATAATTTTGAAAAGGGTTTACTTCAGGAGATCCCTTAGCTTCTTTTCGGCCTTTTTTGTATATTTTATGGAATATGTGTCGTGGCCATGTTTTTATTTGTACTCCCGTGAAGTTATCATGATATTTTATATTTGAAGTGTGATATTTTACCATGAGTATGTATAAGTCTGTATGATATACTGTGTAATGATATATGTGTTGTTAAACCTTTTAAATAACTGTTTTTTTTTTTGTTTTTGTTTTTTTACAGGTAAGATCCGAAATACACTGTGTTGTCTTCTCATGGTCTCCGAACTTTCGTAAGTAAAATTAACTATAATACATTAATTACTTTAGCTACCAGTCATGCCATTACAAGTAAGAATTTATGGTCATTATTGCGCATCTACTCTTGAAGGGGTTAAAAGAGATAAGAAATAGTTAACTAAAATAACTGATAAGAAAAATAAAATAAAATACGGTTCATTTAAAATATACTTACGAATACCATTACTCTTGAGTAACCGTAAACCATCATTAATTTAACAGGAGGATAGCTTGGTTTACCTTGTAGGACAAAGTACATTTTGTAATAATGTGAGAATGGTTGACCTTGTGTGGATTTTGAGGAGAAGATAATTCGGGTCATAAAAACATTTAATTAAGAAGAAACGAATTACTATTTTCATTATATTTTTTCTTTTCTTCATATATTGTTTAGTACAACTGGTTATATTTTGTTTTATAACCCAGAAATTGTGGCCTAAAATTAATTGGGACATTGAATTAAATTTCTACTAAATTAAATGTTTATATTACTGCACCCCGAATTATCTTCTGCTTAATACATTCTATATTTATTTGAATAAAATAAATGTATAAGATTTTCGTTATTTTTTATGACTAAAGGAAATCAGGAAGATATCTCTGTGAGAAATCAGGACAATGTCGTAAGCTGTTAAGAAAATTTTTGTTAAAGCACTTCTTTTTTTTTTGGCTCATTGGCATGAAGACCATAGAAAAAAAAAATCATTTTAAAAAGGTTCATTCCAGTTCGAGATAGGTTTTAAGTGAGATTTTTTAAGAGGGAGTTCCATTATTTTGTTTGATTTAGCTTCATCGAGGGGAAGTTTTTTTAGAGCCGGTGATTTGATCTCAGTTTGTTGATAAATTTTCCAGTACCGTGTTGATTTTTGGAGCTTTTAAGTTTGTTTATGCATTTAAATGTTAAAAGTAATCTTCGTTCTGCCACGAGCTGTAAACTTTTTGGTTATTCGTTGTATATTAAATTTGTTAAACATTAAAAAAAACATTAATTTGATAACATTATATTATACAGTAATTTGATACACTAACAAAATAGAAAAATATTTAAGCTTTTTAGAAAAAATAATGATTCAATGATACTGTTATAGAGAACTGAGGATGTTGTTACTATTAGGGAAAGTGTTGCGATCCTGAACATTTTTGAATTCGAGTTTTCAAGGGAAATTTATTTTTTGGACCCCCTGAGTTCAAAGTTTTGCACGAAAACGAAAAGTGGTCCAAAACTGAAATTATAAATTTACTATAGATCTTTTTTGCCAAGATTGTCGAACATTCGTAAGTGGCTTTTCTTCTTTATGCCATGCATTGTGCACCTTTTCTTACGATTTTGATTAAACTCGCCGTATCAAATAAAAATTGTATGGTCTACAATATCAAGTATAGCAATAGTGAGTCTAATAGAAACAGTCTGAGAGGGCTTAAATACCGATATTTTAAATTGTATAATTCTAAAGTATCTTTAATTTTGTATATTTGAAAAAAAAAAAAATATGACATCTAGTTAGCGTTGATAAAACACGAGTAAATATATTAGTTGAACGAATTAAATATAAAAATAAAGGAGAAAATAACAAACATTTTTTTTTCAATTTATGAGTTTTTGAACATTAATATAGATGTATAATATACCGATAGAAAGCTAAATATTTTAGAAATCTTTCTCACAAAATTGTAAAAGCTAATGAGAGTGATGAAATTAACTGATTGTTGTAGACAATAATAAAATATATTTTTAAATAAACCATATATTTCTATCGAAACTCATTCTTATTAATACTTTAACCTCTTTACTTTCACTTACCTATATATTTTATCTCTAACTATGTTTAAAAATTCTTAAATATGATTATTATTCTTAAATCATTAACAACGGAGGTAAGTGAAAGTCGTGTGTTGCAAGCACTTGGTTTTTTTCTTGAAAAGATACGCCAAGTAAACTAGGGGTTGCCGTACGAATAAATAATGAATTTCGAGTCCTTTAAACTTCAACCATCACTCAAATAAAAATTCTGGCTTGAAACAATTTTAGGCAAAAACTCAGTAAATAGGTTAAGCACTTGCTTTAAGTTAATGTACTATGTCAGAAGGGGAATAAAATATGACTTAAGTGTTAAGGAAAAATCCATCTTCTTCAAGTTTAAAGCCGAGGGCCGCTTCATCATTCCATTAAACAGTGGATGGGCAGCGGAAGGCATAGTTCCAGGCTAAAAAGATTAATAACACTGTAAATTAGGAGCTTCTCGGAAATACCAGAAGCTTTCTATTTTTTTATTCAAGGGAATAATTAAAAAAATATGTGGGAAAAGTAGAAGCCTTTTTTCCTTGAAGATTGATGCCAGATTAAAGATATTCCATAAATTATATAAATTGTTATCATTATTTATTTATTATTATGATTAACACGTTGATAATCAAAACATACTAAAGGAATGAATGAATATGACTTTATTTGCTATCGGTTTAATCTCGATACAAATATAGCCATCTCTCTCTCTCCCTCTCTCTCTCTCTCTCTCTCTCTCTCTCTATATATATATATATATATATATATATATATATATATATATAAAGATAAAGCGATTTTAGTTTCTGCGGACTCCTTCTATACCAGAAGACGGATTTTGACACGATTATTACTTATATATATATTACTTGGGGCGTTCTTTCCTAAAGGTTTATTTTATTAAGTAAAATACATTTGCCTTTCTTAAAACGAGAAAAAATAAATTCTCTGTAACCAAGTCATCAAAAACTTATTCCTGCAATATTAGTTCTAACGTACACGTATTATATACAGATGGAAAGCGCAATATATTAGAAAAGATATGCAATAAAAGAAACCTTACAATTTAATATAAAGTTGTTTTAAACCATAAACTTATGAACATATTTTATCGGGAAAGAGTGAGGTTAAAATATTGCCAACGTCGTACAGGATCATGCTAGTTATATTCTTTTATTTAGTACACCATATTTTATAAACAATATTACCTACCAAATTGTAACCAAGTAGTTAACATAAACGGTAAGTTGTTATAAATCTATGAACTTATAATAAAAAAATTATAAATTTACCCTGAAGATGCAAAAAGCTTCATAAGTGAGATAATCCATTTTATTAATGGTAATTATGGATCGGGATGGTTTAGTTAACTATTTGTCTTTTTATCAACTGATATTTTATAAAGTTAAAAGTTATACACAATAATTAAACTCTCGATTCAATAGTTTATAAACTCTTTACATCTGGTTTTGTAAAGTTTCGCAAAGATAATTTATTTTTCTATCAAATATTGTTTTATTACTATCCCATACTGTTGTAACATGTTAACTTTACGTGCGTTTAAATGATGGAGAGCGAACATAGTTAAAATTATTGTCTAAGCTTTCTTTAGTAATGCGGGTCGAAACTGCCGTGTTGCTGGAACCATTCTGCCGTACGTGATGAATTCAAACAATATTTAGAAATGTCGTGAGTTGTGCCACGCCATGATATTTATTTTTGTTGATTTCCATTCTTTGATTACTCAGTTCTTCAAATATTATTATGGGTTGAATGGATCCCCTATTTACAAACAGTGCGGCATGCACATAGTATTCCTAATGAGTATTTTTCTAAGAGGTACCTTGGAGTCATAATTATAATTGTAATATGGTTTCAAATGTGAAAAATGCGTTTCGTGCCAAACGTTAATTTCACTATTCCTTTCTTTTTAAATTTAAGTTTTTTAAATCCTTCCTGCCTATGCTGATAACAGGTGTGTGCTATCAGTAGATAATAATACAGTTACTGCCTCCCACACTCTTCAATCCCACATCCGAGACCTTGTAGTATGGTGCAAGAATTGGAGGATTAAAATTAATTCTAACAAATCCCACCAAATAAACTTTACCCTTCTTCGTAAACCTATGACTTCTTGCCCTACAGTATTCTTCAATGACACTCCGCTGGTCCCTGTTAAACAGATTAGATACCTAGGACTGCACCTTGACAAATGTCTAACTTAAGAATCCTCATAAAAGACTGAAACGAAAAGAAACTGCCCAAAATTTTCAACTGCTTCAAAACTTACTGGACTAACGCTCCAACCTTCTATTTAATTACAAAAAACTTATTTATATGACCATCATAAAGCCGATATGGACTTACGGCGTAGAGCTATGAGGCTCTACGAAACCATCGAATTCTTCTCGTATCCAATCCTTACAGTCCAAAATCCTTAACGCTCCTTACTTTGTCACAAATAAACTCATCCATAAAGAATTTAATGTTCCATATGTTACTGATATGGCCCGTACAAGGTATCAGGTATTCAATTATTCTATGTAAAACTCCATTCTCACTCTAACCCACTAGTTTTTATCCTATCATTCTCAACGATTCCTGATAATCCACCGAGGCGTCTGAAAAGCAGCTGGCCCCGAGATCTTCTAGCATAGAATAGTTTTAGAGAGCTGCCAATGGGTAGCATCTTTACACGTATTTCATGTCAGTTTATTATATATACATACATATAAGTTCAGTCTGATACGGCTCTTGTGTATAAGGTGATGTTATTTTTTTTAAATCCTTAGATTTCCAATGGTACATTATACGTCGATATTACTTTATGTTCAATACAACAAAAATAACATATTATTTTTTGTTTTCTTTATTACTTTAGTTGGATATCAAATTCGTTCACAATATAAATTCACCCATTTGTTGTCAATGCTAACAAAATGATATGGTTAATTTTTTCAAATCTTAATTAAAGAACTTTAGAAAAATTTAAATATTGGCATTTCAGTCCTTTCAGACATTAATCAGAATGAAACCTATATTTTATGAATCCATTAAATTTTACATTGATCTAGTAAGTTTATTCATAATCGTTTGAGCCGTTTTTGAAAAAATCGTAAAAAGGTATAAAATGGCTCTCCTGGTTCGCCGAATTTGATTAAGAAGTTTCTGTAACATCTTGGGCATATAGTTAAATTCTTGAATATGAAATTTCACTTTCATACGACTTTTCATCAGACATTTTTGCGGGACTTGCTCGTTTGGACAAAGGAAATCCTTATCTGTGAAAACTGGAAGTTGAATGTTTTCTGGAATGCAATAATTTTCTTACTATATATTCCATAATTCTCCATGTATAGGTAAATGAAAGTTAAAAATTTTTCAGCAAAATAAAAAAATATAAAGTTAAAATTAAATTAAATAATATGCCTTATAAAAAAAATCGATCAAATAGAAAATTTTAATCTCCTATTCCTCAAACATAATATAATACGTATAATTGTTCTTCTGAAGTGATAGTTTGGAAAAAATATATACAATTTTGGTCCCAATAGGAGCTGTGGGCTGTGCCCCTGTCCTCCCACGTCAGGTAAACATAACCGATGATATAAGAGCATGGTTAGAAAAGTGATGGCTCCTTCTAGGTCATAAAGCCAATCGATATTCCAGTATATAAAGCATAATATATCTTCTATAAGAGTATCTCAAACAAAGTTTCCTTATATTCAAAAATGTTTACTTATATAATAACATTTTTGAAGTAAAAATTCTACTGTATGTGTCTTTATTTATAATTAAAAAAATATACCTGTTCCTCTACCACCCCTGAAGGTTCTTAGACTCAGTCGTTATGGAAATTCACACTCTTTCTAGGCCAACGGCCGTGCAATGATGTGATTAAGCCGAGGCCACACTCAGCCACCAGGTTTTCTCCCATTTTTGGGTTTCCATTTGTTAAAGGCTGGGTCTGGCTCAGGAGATTATCCATACTCTAGGGTCGCCCATCGGCTAAAATAACATAATAAATAATCTTCTGCCTCAGCCGGGATTCTAACTCAGTACCCGGAGAACATACTAGTTTTCAGTAAACTAGACCACACCGCTACTACAGTTATTTATTAGCATAAAAAAATAATAACGTGGTTTTAAATGAGAAATAATTTAAATATTTAGTTCTGTATGTGTGTAACACAATTTCACGTCCCGGAGTTTTCTTATCAATGACAATATTAATACGAAACACAAGACTCAGCCTCATACTTTGTTTCAAAAGTACAATTTGTTACATAAAGATTTATAACTATGTAATATGAAGAACATTACTTACTAAGTAATATCAGGTAATGGTTAGAAAAAGAAACAACAGCATTGTATATTTGATAAATAAACCTCAATATCTATTAACATTACGTGCTATCATTAGGTATATCAACACTACTTTGATCAATATATGAAAATAAATATAAACTTGAACAACATGCTCAGTAAAAATCAACACAGAAATACATATCGATCAGGCGCTATGGGAGGGTTGTTAAGAAACCTAAATGTCTGCAAAAAAAAAAAAAAAAAAAAATACCTTTTTTTCTGATATAAAAATATATTATTCTAAATATTTTTTTATCTATAATGAATATGTGTTAATCGATCCTCCTATAATTTGACAGAGGAAAATTTATGTACAAGACTCAACTATTCATAGCACTGTTTTTTGTTTATAATCAAATATATTTCACCCGTATTTCTCTGGAAAACTTAATTATTTTTGTTGTGCCACGGTTTCATCTGGAACCGGTTAAAATTGAATGATATCTTGATGAAGAAATAACTGCAAAAAATGAAAATTTTATTAAATCAACCAATACCATTATTAGATAAATTTATGCCTCCTCAATGTTAATTTTCTGCCATGAAAACCTTGGTTTGTCTCCTACGAACGCTGTGTGCTCAGCATTTAGATAGTGGTGAATACAAGAGACCATAACTATATTCTAAAAGTTAACAAACAATTGAGTCTCATATTTCATAAATAAGGAATCAATTAAACAAAATATTTTCTGAATAAAAGAATGAATAGAACTGGCCGATAAACATAATAACCCTATAGCCATACAGCTTAACAACAAAAATAACTAAGCTTTAATCCTACAGGTATTTAGAGAATCCCTAACAGGTATTTGTAGATCACAATTTATACAATAGGCTGTAGTCGAAGAAAAAATGTTTGTATATAAAAATTTAAATTATGACTATGGGACGCACTATCTTCATGATCCCAAATTAAGTTTTAATAGGGTTAAATGGATATTTAAAGTTAGATATGAATTGGTATACCTGAACTGCAATAGATTCTGGTGAAATAGCAATGCGATGTGCTCCCTTTCTTACAGAAGAGTAGTAGAAAATACATTTCATTTTCTCGATATATGTCCCATTTTGTGTGAAATTAGAATAAGGTGCTTCGGAAAGAATTGTTGACGAAATAATAAACTGCCTTAACGGCCAAAACTGGATAACTGTGTATAATTATAAACTAACATGACCTTATAGATACAAACTTATAGAATAATTTAATTATATTTAAAACTTGGCATACATACAATAGTAATTGTTTATTATTATTGCTTTGTTGTTTTGAGACTGACGAAGAAATAGCAGAATCAGTGAAAGGGATACAATACAACAGGGATTTGTACAATTGAACAGGTCGGCTCCGGACTAGACGGTCTAAAAGATCATAGTTCTATTAGTGTTTTCTTTATTAATACTAAGATTATATTTTTGTTTTAATATTCTTAAACAAATAAAAAATCAGTTATCTAAAAAAAAAAAAATCTACATTACTTGTGGATCCACTCCGACACTCGGAGTGCATCTATCACAATAAATATACTTATTGCGCTTTGGAAGGACCTTCATGCCTATGTTCAATGTAAGGGTTGTTTTCTCCTTGAGATATGGGGGTGTGGCTTATAGATCCGTTGTTTATGGCAGCCGAGTTTGTGGGTCCGGACGCAAGGGCTAGGATAAGAAGTAGACAAACTCCATGGCTGTATTATAAAGGGCTTCCGTGGAAAGGAAGACGTGTTGATGTAGGAGCGCCCTCTTTAGCGAACCCGAGATATTGGTAAAAATAAATCAGGTTCTGGTTGTACAATGGTGGCCGGGGTTGGCCTGGGTCCAGGGGCCAAGCACAATGCAGATCCCCTCTACACAATTCATTACCTTCTTCAAAGCTCCTGCTCAAGACGTTATCCACTCTCGGACCGACAACTGCCCTCTTCTTATTCTAGATCCACCATCCGATAAGGGAGGGTATCCCCTCATATTTCTTAGACCCTTCCTTTTGCATATTCACATTTTCCTTCTTCATTGAGCTGTGCTTCTGACAGGATAATATCCTTATATATTACAGCCCTTCCATCTGACCAGCATCTTCATATCGAATCTGAAATGTTCAATACAAGTTTTGTAAAATAAATTGGAAGATTAGAAGGACCATATTTATTAGCACTTACTGCTAATCTTTATTTATAAACTCAAATTAACGTTCACTCACTTACGCGGTCATCGCGGTATCTCCAACAATTCTCTGAAGCTGTAGTTCTTCTTCTCGTGCACATCTAGGCATAGACGACTGGGTTTGGTATAATTCCTCTTATAAGTGTTGAAAATAATATTAGAAAGTCATTAATTTTTCTTAAAACTCGTATATGCCCTCACTTGAAAACTAGCCGAATTTCTAACCGAACGAAAGCATTTCTTAATCTGATCATTTTTCTAATATATAATAAATTTATAACAAATAGAGTTAAGCATATTTGGCTTCGTATTCGTATTACGTATGCAGGTTTTTATTGAAACATTATTGTTTTTGTAATAATTTTAAAAGACTATAAAACGTTTAAAGAACTTAATAAAAATTAATTCTAAAACTAAAAACACTACCCTTTAGGAGGAAAGCCTCGTCTAATTCACATTTAACTTGCAAAAAATTTGAAATAGAATATTAGCGAGAAGAGCCACAGGCTGAAACCAGAAATAGTTAAAAGAAGACTTAAAGATATCTTCCACTGTGAGGCCAAACTAACAAAACATAAAAACTGACATATCTCTTACATCTGTATCTATTCTTGGCGGTGCACAGTGGTTACAAACGCACTTTTTCGGCACAAAAGTCTGCAATGCTCGTTCAAGTTGAGATATATCAGCCATTTTGGTCCTTATTAAATTCACATTCAATGGTATGATTGCCATTTTTTAACCTCATTTTTATGTAATAAAAATATATACGTTTTTTCGATGATTTTAGAGAAATGTCTCTGTAATTGATCATTCTCATATATATTTCCTGGAGTTAACTTTGTTTACAATTCTTATTTGATAAGTTTAAAAATGGGTTTCATATATCAGATTAGTGATTTTTTAGGAATTTCCAAAAAATGTCATACAAATTAAAATTATTTTAAATATTTCAGTACATAAAAACTTAAGTTTTGTTTCTAGTTATTTTGGGATAAAATTTCAAAACAGTAAATTGATTACTACTCTTTTAAAGTAAAGTAGAATGCATAGTTGTTTATAGAGATTTCTTCAATGGAAAGAGGAGAACAATTTTGTCATATAAAATTATAATAAAGTACTGCCCCGAAGCGAGATACAATTATAAATGTGTTTGTGTAGGGTATTTTTGTTATGTATTTTCCTTTTATTTAATATATCAAATTTAAGTATTGTAATTTATACAATTTAAATGATAAACTAGCATTTCAGATTAGATAGAATCTATATAAAAAATAAGTAAAGAGATATTCTGCTCCGGTACACAAAAAAATGTCGCGTAGCTAAACTGGCATTGAATGCCAGAGATGCAGCTACAAAACCATCTTCAGAAATATTTTCTCCATTGCCAAATAATTTTGGTACCTTGAAATTGCTGAAAAAATACCTGCAATGAATTTACGTATTAATAATTAAATAACAATGACTAATTCGATCGTAAATTAGTTCTTGATAACTCATTTATTTAATTATAAGATTATTAATTTAATTAATAAACTTAATTTGATGTCTGTTTATTTCACCATAATACTAAATATTTATAAAAACTGAACTTGAACCTGATTATGACTAAATTCATTTACGGCTTTAAAATAATTATAGATACTATTTTAAGCAAATGTAAAGGTACTAAAATTATTTTGTAACTGAGAATGAATTTTTGAATACGTTATATAGTTAAAAAAATATTTTATAAAGCATACTTTATTATGTGATATTAACAAATAAAATGTCTTTTGTATATCGTTTTCTTTAGGACGAATTAATAATCGAATGTGAAATGTAATTAACTAATACATTATTTAGTAATTAACATAATAAAGAGGTTAGCTGTAAGTGATGGGGAAGGTTATTCACACTTACCGACACAGTGAACATCACCGGTTATATTCTTCCACATTGTACTCCAACTCTTTTTATTATAGGCGAGTGTTTAGTCTAAATTTATTTGTTAGTAAAATAAGTGTTAATAAAATTATTATTACTAAAAACATATATAATACATATTGCGTAAATATTAGAAATGTGGATCCTATTTATATTGACGTCATCCAATGCATTCAGCTACTCTGTAGTCGTGCCTAAAAAAGTATTACTTTAAAAAAAAAATAACACACGACTTTCACTTACCTCGACTGTTAAAGCAACTTAAAAACTTCCATTTAAAAAATATTTAATAAAACGTATATTCATTTTCGTTGGAAACGTATGATTTAAATTAAATAACATAACTGTATTGAATTGTTAATCAGTAATAAGTTTATTCCCTATTTGTCACTTTATATTACCTTTTACAACTTTAAGTATCAGATAACATTTTTTTCTAAGATCTTTCTCTTTCCTACGGTATATTATACATCTAGATTACTGTTCTTATTATCATCAAACCAAAAGGTCATCAAATTCACCCAACTTGTATATTTAGCCTTCCTTCATCAATGTCATTAAGATGACATGGTTCATCTTTTGGAATGAACATATTTTAAGGTACTTCAGAAGAATAAAATTTAAAATATCGGCATTTAAGCCCTCTCAGACCATTTCAATCCGAATGAAACCTACATGATATTAAAGCCCTTTAAAATTTACATCTATATAGCGAGTTTAATCAAAATTGTAAGAGGTGTTTTGGAGAAAATCGTAAAAACGTTCAAAGTGCATGGTATAAAGTGGCTCTTCTGGTTAGCCGATTTTGATGAAAAAATTGCTGTAACATCTCAGGTGTATAGTTGTTTTAAATATAAAATTTTAGTTTCGTACGACTTATCGTTTTTGTGCTAGACTTACCACACACACACACACGGACACACAGGGACTTGGTCATTTGGACTCAGGAGACCCTAAAACGTGTATTTCCTTTGAAAACTGGAATTCAAATTTTTCACGTAATTCAAATACTTCCCCTTACTATATATTTCATATATAGGTGAGTGAAAGTAATTATAAGGTTTAAAGCCTAAACCTACACCAAGTGCTATAATACTGTCTTCTTTTTTTTTCACAGTTCGAAAAAACCTAGTTAGGAATTGTGGCAAACTTGCAGATTGTCTTGCAAATTCAAGACAGGGCTGTCAGTGGTGATTTAGGTCAGGAAGAACCTCCGTTAAGGATAGTTGATGAAAAAGAGTGTATCATTTGCGGTGCGGAACAGCTGAGCCAGGGGAAGGCAAAAACTGACGCCTTTCATAGCACGCTCCGCGGGCGGATTTATCACATTTTCTGAAGAGGCACCAATTAAAAATGATGGATTCCCGTTATAAATCTTCACCCTCGGGTGATAACCTCTGAAATTATTTCTCGATTTCCTGTAATTTTTTTTTATACTGCAGCGCTCTGGTTCCAGTTTAAAATAGCCCTATAAAAATTCTACATGTCACTGTAACTGAAATTCGATAAGATATATAAATGTATTTATTTGATTCTATCGTATATAAACCAAATAGCTCTATTCGTGATAGAATATTGTTTATTTATCTGTCAAAAAGTTGTATTCTTCAGTCAACCGCATGTGGTCGCTGCTTACGCCTCATACTTTACTAAACTGGGAAACCATCTTCCTAGCAAAAACGATATATTTTCCTAATGAAAACACGATATTAAGAGTAAAACCTTTATTTTCTTGTATGATGAAATTATTTCTATTATAAAAATAGGAGGACACGTCCTTAGGAGGAATTAAATATATACATAACATATTATTTACTTTTTTCTATGCTTGAAGCAGCAAAAAAAAAACTGGTAGCAAAAAAAAGTTTATACAAACAATAAAATTAATTTTATATCAATTACTATTATAGAAGAGTAATTTAGGATGTGATTATATCAATTGGAACATTCTCTTCTAATTTTGTTTATATGTATTTATTTATCAAAACATGTCAATAATAAATCTTATTATAAATAAAATTAATGAATTAATAACATGAGTTTTTTTTATTGTTTTGAACTAATATTTTCCATTTAATATATTTATGATGACGCCAATGACCCTATAGTGTAGATGCGGCCAACAACAAAAAACAAAACAAAAAAAAAACATGAATTTTTAAAATCAATATCCCAAAACAATGACCAACTTAATAAAGTTTTTTCTCTCATCTCTCTTCCCCCCGAAAAAGATGAATAATTAGGAATAATTAATAAACATGAACATAAAGTTTTTAAAAATGTTAGATTTGTTTATTTAATTCAGACTACTAGGGCAATATGTATTAAGATTATTAGAGAACGTCCATACTGTACTAACTTACTAATTAATTATGTGATTATAAGGTAAATGAAATACGTACATAGAAATGGAAATAAATAACAACATTTTTAAATAATGACGTAATTAATGAGGAACGATTAGTAAAGAAAATTTAACTGAAATAAAAAATAATATAAATCATCTTTATTACCTACGTTTGTTTGAATTTTTCGTTTGAGTTGTGTAATTGAGATTCATAACATTGCTTTAGCAACGATAACGCCATACCTACTTAATTTTACTGGTATATTTCATCTCTCTGGGAGCGGCGTGGTCTAGTCGGTAGAGCACTACTCTACTGTTCTCCGGGTCCTCGGTTCGAACCCGAGCCGTGTCAGAATATTATTTAATATGTTGTTTCAGCTATGATGTTCCTCCTGGTGCACGCCCATCCTCTATAAAGTGGGTACTCAAAGATTGTTGATAAAAACCTAGCGGCCTAGCGTGATCCTGACCTAAAAATCACTTAACGCAGCCGTTGGCCGTTAAACAGTGCCTCTCACTTGAAGTACTGAACACAAAACCCTTCATGGGTTGTAGTGGTGCAGGCTCATTTTTTTTTTCATCTCTTTATTAAAGGTTAGGACTTTATTGCTGTTTTTAATAGGTTTTCTTTTACAGTTTAAATTAATCAATTACTAATTTCGGTAACACAATTAGACGAGAGTGATTTTTTAAGAAGATCTGAATCCTCTATGTTCTTGGAGAAGTATTTAAATTTATTTTTTAAGTTATTATAAACGTCCCACAAAGAAATGGTAAATAATATTAAAAAAAGGATAAATAATGTCTTAAAATAGGATTCGAATTTATATAAATTTAAAACCAAGATTAGTATAGTATAAATTTAAAAAATAAGTTATCGTCAACAATGAAGCCTAATTTACATGTGTTTTTGAAATTTTAATTAATTTTTACGTCACTTACCTATCTATGTATGAAATATACAGTGAGGGAAAGTATTGAATTGTGAAAATTTTCGAATTCCTGTTTTCACCGGAAATGCACGTTTTCGGGTCCCCTGAGTCCAAATGACCAAGTCCCGCAAAAAGGTGTGTGTGGACCCCCAGGGAGGAGAGGGGTAACTTCCGCCGTAAATGAAAAGCCATATGAAACTGAAATTTCATATTCAGGACAACTATACGCCCGAGATGTTACAAAAACTTTTTCGTCAAAATCAGCTAACCAGAAGAGAGACTTTATGCCATGCATTTTGCACCTTTTTAAGATTTTCTCAAAAACGGCTTTAACGATTTTGAAGAAACTCTCTACTTCGATGTAAAATATAATGGACTTGAATATCAAGTAGGTTTCATTCTGTTTGAAATAGTCTGACTGGGCTTAAAAGCCGGTATTTTAAATTTTCTTCTTCTAAAGTACCTTTAAGTTTGTAGATACTAAAAAAATAACAATATAATCTTGTTTCAAATGATAAAAAACAGGTAAATATATAAGTTGAACGAATTCGATCCCTAACTAAAAGAAAAAACTGCAAAAATATTCTTTTAATGCAATTTGTCTCTGTGCACTAGCGTCTAAAACCTGTGAAAGATAGTCGCTCTAGAGAGTATTATCAAAGATCAAGAGCGGTATCTAGTGCCTATTTTTGTAACAAGATGCACCAAGCTTATCGGCTTTTAATAAGCTTCTCTCGCTACACAGTGAGAGAAGAGGTAGGTGAAAATTCGTGGGAGCTCACGAAAGTAGCAAGAGAGGAGGAAGGCATAATTAAAAAAAAAAAAAATCGGATAATATTATCAAATATATATTTTTAAAAATCCTACAATATCATTAGATATAAAAAAAAATAAAACTAATAAGAATGTTATATCAAAACAAAGAAACGTAACATGCACATCATCACGTCACCATCATCATCATGCACATCTAGATACCAATCGACAATTTTTCACAGGTTTTAGACGCTAGTCTCCGTACCACCACAGCCATGGGAATCGAGCCCGGGAACAGTAGACGTGGAAGTTTCACTAAACCACGCCGCTTCCATACAAAAACAAAACAAAAAATGCTGGTTTATTAAACATATGTTATGAAATATAAGAAAAATAAATTAAAGGATTAGAATATCTTCATACACATGTGCACATACTTTATTGTGCTATATCGACATCTATAATATTTTAAAAATACTTTTCATTCACAGAGGTAAAAAAGGATTATTATTGATTTATTTTATTATATAAACGGATTAATGTTAATTTTTTTCTTTGCTTGTGATAACTCGTTTTTATTGTTTCACGAAGATTCTTTGCATACCTTTATTACTCTCAAGGGAATTCATTCCACAACCAAGTTTATATTTCTTTTATTATTAATTTTTCTTCTGTCTATCGTTCTCTTTGTAGATATAAATAAAAATAAAATTGTATATATGTATATATATATATATATATATATATATATATATATATATATATATATATATATATATATGGGAAGCGGCGTGGTATAGTGGATAGAGCGCTAGTCAGCTGTGCTCCGGGTCCTGGGTTCGAATCCCGGCTGTGACGGAATATTATTTATTCTGTTAATTCAGTCGGGGGGCGACCCTAAGGTATGGAGACCCTCCTGGGGCAGACCCAGCCTCTATAAAGTGGGTACCCAAATTAATTGGGGAAAAACCTGGCGGCTGAGCGCGATTAAGGCCTAATCACCTCATTGCACTGCCGTTGGTCTTGAAACAGTACGAATCTCTATATGTACTGAGCCCAAGCCCTCCATGGATCGTAGTGGTACATATGTATATATATATGTGTTTGTGTGTTTTATTTAAATAATCTAATATTATATAAAGCATTACATTTAATTTCAACATAATTATTTTATTACATTATCATAATGTAGTAAACGTAATTAAGGATTGTCTTATTATATATATATATATTTATAATTACGAAAATAACACTCAAACATTTAACAAATAAAAATGGTAAATGGTTATTATTAATTAAAATCACAAATACTAAAGATATATTTTCAGAATAATTTTAAATCTCAGAATATTATTGCACAGTTTTAGAAGTGCTGATTATAGGGACGGTTAGATTTGATTTAGGCAGGGACTGTTTGTTTACATTGGAAAGGTTTGTCCTGACAGCCAATCAGAAAGCAGAGTTCTCTATAACCTAATTAACTAGGCTCACTCTCAGCATCAACATCTCATATTTACAGAAATATTCAGTCTCGGTCGCGTCTCCTTATCGGTCGGATGTGTTTTACTCCAGTGATAATTTTTTTTTTTAAATTTAAATATTGTCATTGTGTTTCGAAAATGTGACTATTTTATTAAATAAAATCTTGCCGATATATTTTGTGTGTTCAATAACGTAACGTCTATCGAAGATCGAAATGAAACAAGCTAAATCATAAAAGGTGAGAATAGTATTACTATAATCATTTTCTAAGAACAGTCTTTATAAATTAATGTTGATTTATGTAATTAATTGTGTTGATTTATTTTTTAAATGTGATTATCTTTTTTTTAAACTATTTACAAGGTAATCAATCATTAACAAGAAAATATTAAATAATCATTATTTCTGTTTAATATTATTTACTCATTTTCTAACTAATTTGATATTTTTTATAAAATAACAAATTACAAATTTTGACGTTTTATTTTTTCTACATATTGAAAATTGATGCAAATATATTTCTCCTTATATCTCACTCAGAGTATATTTTATTTTATAACTAGAATCGTATTATAATTATAACGTATCGTCAAAATTATTTTCTTATTATTAAGTTATATTTATTTAAGGTGTAGATTCTTTTAGGTGAAGGTCAAATTTTTATAAATAAAATTGGAGGCTGATGTCTACTTCACCACTATTTTATTGAAAAAAAATATTCGCACTACGTTTCGGCTACAATGCCATCTTCAGGTGCAGTGGAACAACTTAGATTTAGTGTGGGTAGCTGCTTCCTTCCGAAACGTAGTGCGAATATTTTTTTTCAATAAAATAGTGGTGAAGTAGACATCAGCCTCCAATTTTATTTATTTTGTTTATTTATTTAATGTCACATAATGCTTTTGTGGCTTATCTGACGATGCTACAATGGGAGTCCTAAATGTAGGCTATTCAGGTTTGTTTAGGATAGAGATCTTTAAGGAGTACCTGGCATGGCGTAGATTCGAAACCTCCGTTTTATATTCTTTCCAAGGACGGCGTGAGCAGGATTTTTTACTCTCTGCCATTTGCCAGGTTCGAGCCTAAGACCTAGGACACAGAAGGCTGTTGTGCTAGCCTCTCTATTCCTTTTTTATTCCACTGCATTCCCCTTTTTATTTTTTGTATATGTTCATTATTATGTTATTTTTAATTGATTTGATAAAGAATTATTCTTTTTCAATTGTATTCCAAACATTATTCATTCATAAGCATAAGATATGTAGGTGTAGTGGTATTAGATAAACACGAAATAAATAATAAATGCCTTGCCTTAGAACTATATCCAATACTTTTTATTTTAACAAGTTGAAAATTAAAAAAATAATTGTAAAGTAACATGTAAAAAGTTTTTGTAAGTATTTGCACTGTTTGAAGGCCAACGGCCGTCCAAATAGGTGATTGGAGGTAAGAATCACGCTCAGTCGCCAGATATTCCCCAATTTTCAGTAACCCATTTTTCAGAGGCTGACTGAACTCCAGTAAGATCTGACAAACCCAGGACCATCATTTGTATTTTTTTTTTAAAGTATCTATTACCAGTAATATTATTGATTGTCTAAAAAGTATAATCATAAACATATTCCTAATAGTTTATTTAATATCGAATACGTATATATCTTCAAGATTTTTCTCTCTTACTAATTACGTACTACGTAATATTGTTAAACGTGAAGTTTTAAGAAGACCTCAGATCTTTTAGGCTAGCGGGAGTGAAGGGAATTATGCAAACCTTTACTTCATATTAAAGCAAGCAGAAAAACTTGGCTGAAACTTGGTCTTTTGAAAAAAAGTAAATTTAATGTTTGTTTCTTAAGGAGATGCCGTAAGGTAAAAAGTGACCTTTGGAATACTTTTTTCTTTTCTTTTTTTTTTTTTTTTTTTATCGCTCACGGCCTTTAGTTCAGTTCTTGTAGACCCGACCTTTCGGATGGCTATAAATCCCTTGATTGAACAGAACCCTTTTTTTTTCACTACAAAGGAACTATTTCTTATTAATTCGGTAACGATAAAGGTAGTTCGATTCCGTTTTTTTTTTTTTGTGGAGCAATATGGAGATGTTTTTAAGGCTGTAAGCTATGTTTTTTTATGCTAGATTATATTAAAGAAATAATAAAAGCTCTGAAAAAAATGTCTTTCCTGGGAAAGCATTAATTTTACCATTGTATATGATCCATGAAATATAAATTATCCTAATACAAATCGAAGTTTTAGAAAGAAAATCAAACCAAAAATAATTTTGTATGCTAAACTCTGGGCAGTAAAATATCCGCTTGATAGTTTTAGGGATTGCATAAAAAACACCAATAAACAAAGTCTAATTTTATGTGGATATGTTGAACCTTAGAACAAAGAAACTATTAATGGGTGTAAAAATATAGTTTAAAGCAGATAAAAAGATTATACAATTAAAAAAAAAAGTTCATAACTGATTTTTACAAATGTGAATTTTTTCAGAAAATATAATTACTATTAAGGCATTAAATAACTTTAAGTTCTTCTTAACTTCTATATTTTGTTTTGTATTTATCTCAGTATCTTCTTATTTATCTATTATTTGTGTTCATCCTTAAAGACCTAATTATCCTATTTGTTGAAGACTTGGCCCGATATAGATATACTTCTTTTCATTCCAAACTCCCTGCCCACTTAAACTCGCTTATCCGTGACCTCTCCTCCATATCTATTCCAGAAAATCCACCGAGACGCCTTAAAAGAAGATGGCTTAGAGACCTCCTACCATAAACAAGACATTGGCGTGCTACCAATGGGTTGTTTCTTCACAGGACTATCATGTGTTCTAACCATATATCAATCCTATTTACTTGTATTGATTAAATACAGTTGTAAATTTTTTTAAATAAAAAAATAATTAAACGATTTGACTGAATGAACTCAAACTAAATTTTAATTTTCTGTTGAATTGTGCATTATTAATTACTGTCTAAAACCATTATGAATCTCTAAATGAACTGAACCCTAGATCCTTACAGGTTTTTTTTTCTACTACAATTTTCTCTCTCCCTCAATATATATATACATCAACTGTAGGTTGCATCGGTGTAACCAGATATGGAGCTCACCTATATCCTTCCTTCTTCCAATGTGCAAACAAAATAATAGTTAAAAATAAACGCAAACAGTTTTATAATTCTCACAGACTATTAATAAGGAAATAATTGTTTTTAATTATGTCACTATAAATTATTACATCGTGCTGTTAAACTCTCCTGTATAAATAACGAAATTCCTCTTCTCTGTTGCTGTTGTGCTTTACATATGTTTTGCACATGATCCCGATCATAACTGATTACACCTGTAAATGTAACGCTGGAAATCAGATTAAATGTATCGTTGATCGAAATTAAATACTTATTATGTGCACGGTTTTCGGGCTTGAAATCGCTAATTACTTCCTTATTGCCTTGTACTGTTGGAATTTACATTCAATCGCAACAGGTATCCTTGATGCTTATTACAGTATACTGGATTAGATAAGGTGATCCGATATGTTGGATAGCGTAGCCTTATTATATGATATTATCTCCTGATCGGGCATTGGGTATTAGGCGTGGGTGCCGTACCCTTGTATAGGCTCTATAGGAGGGCCCATTCGTAAGGGGCATTACCATACAATGACCATTTCGGTCCTTTCAGTGGTGGTCGTACGTCTTACCCAGCTTCGATAAAATGCCACAACTCGACACCTTTTCATTCCTAATCGATCTTGTGATATCTTGTAGGGCATCGGATTCCCTGATGAGATAATTTGGTCCCATCAATTTGGACTTATTGAATGAATAAAGGGAATATTCTACTTTTGGAAAATAAATGTTTGCATCACTGGTTTTATTATTTTTAAACATCGACCTAAGTGGTATGAACTTTATAAAAGTAAAATAAATAATTTAATTTATATTTAAATGAATAGCGTTTTTATTTTATTTAAATAGTAAAATAAATAGTGCAATTGGCAAGAACCTTCTAAATCCTTAAAATCGTAAATGAATGTGTGTATATATATATATATATATATATATATATATATATATATATATATATATAATATATATATACATATATATATATTGCATTATATATACATATATATATATTGAGGCCACTGGGGAGTTTAGAAGGTTGCATAACGCGGAATTGCGGAGTTTGTACCCTGTGAATATAACTGAGTTGATAGCATCGCGGAGACTCAAATGGGCGCGTAAAGTTGTTGGGCTTAGTGAGGAACGGATTCCGAGAAAGTTGGTATTCGCTGAACCGACTGGTAGGCGTCCGAAAGGTAGGCCGAAGCGTCGATGGGAGGATTGCATTAAGGCTGATCTTGGGGCTTGGGCTTGACCGGTGAACATTGGACGAGTCTATGCAGGCGAAGTTTGGTGGTATCGGCATCGAACCTTCGGGTTCGGTAAGCCTATTATTATTATTATTATATATATTGCAAGTGGCTAAAGGTGGGTTTCCGCAAAATGTAAAATGAAGTACCGTCGACGTCTCATTAAGGGACAAGCCAGAGCCCAGAAGTTAGGTAACTCCTGGGCGCAAACGACTAGTCCTATGAAACTGAAATTTCATATTTAAGACAACAATACGCCCAATATGTTACAGAATCCTTTTCATCAAAATCAGCTAACCAGAAGAGCCAATTTATACCATACTTTTTCACCTTTTGACGATTTTATTAAAAAACGGCTGTAACGATTTTGATTAAACGCTATAGTTTTTTTTATAACAATGTGAAAATTTTTAAATAAATGATGTTGATAAGTTCTGTGAAAAAGCCAAAAGACGAAAGGTGGAGAGAGAAAAAAAATAAATAAAAATTGTTGAGTGTAAAATGGATCGTTTTAATTGAAATGAACCTTGATTTGTATCATTCAATTTTATTTATTGGTATATATTACAATTTGTCATAATAGACTATAATAATATTGCTACAGGATCACATTCATACAATATTTACAATATAAACAAAAGGAAAGTCAAATTACATAGAATAAAATCCAATTCAATAAACGTATGCAATAACAAAATTTGTAGACAAAATAAATAAAAATTAATGAAGTTAACAAATAAATAAACAAAACATGTCACATTCATAGCTATTTACAATAGAAAAGAACCTAGAAATAGATTTATTCACTCAAACAGATTGCCATTAAAATAAAAAATAAATGTTTGTTTTACTTTTTTTTTTATTAATGTATCGTATATACTACTTTTATAACTAATGTGTCATATGACCTTATTTTTTTTTATTTTGTGCTAGACACAAGACTCTGTTTTTGTACTCTAATATTATTCTTAGGAGACTGCGCTTCCGAGAAGAAAATTTACTTTTTTTCTTGAATATAGTTTGTCTTGGAAATTTAAATATTGTGTTTCATTCAACAAAATATGTTGCGGCATTTTATAGCTTAAAGTATTTTTCTAAACATTGATAGGTTAATCGCATCTGTGATTTATATAAAATCAGTAAATGTGATAATACAGAAATCATTGATCCGATAATATATTAGGGAGTCAATAACCAGCGGGACAATTTACAGACTTGATAATTAGCAACTTACTGCTTAGGCTAGCCGTTCCCTCATTTATCTTCACTTCAGTCATCGCCGAGTAATTTCGACCAATTCTTACTTTATCATTTATGTATTTATTATTTTATCCAATTGGAATGTCCATAGATTGAATGTATGTGATTAATGGGTTTTGTCTGACTTGAGGGAGGGGATAGGGCGAAGTTGTTGTCAAATTAAGACGTTTTGCGGATAGATTTTTAAAGTTCTTAACGTATAGTTATATCGTTTATACTGTTATATTTATTCATTATGGTTTGACCAATATATAAAAACAAATTAGTAACTCAAAATCTCTTTGCTGCTTTACCCTTGAAAAGGTTATGTCTAATTATATGTCGTTGTTTTTTCTTTTGGGAGGAACACTGAGAAGGTTTAATGTCCTAAGTAATGGAAAAAAAAGGACAGGTTATCAATATATTCAGAGAAGAATAGAAATATTGAGATATTTTGGGGAACCGCAAGGAAATAAATGTCAACCAGAGAACTGGCGGATCCAAACCTGTGCTGTTTGACTCTAAGTTGTTTCAGTGACACCTTAGAAATAACAATTAATTACTCTGTAATAATTATTATAATAATTCTAATGTATCAGTACATATATGACTCGTATCACACACTTGTATTAGTATATTTAGTAAATAGTAAATCAGCCGTTCCTATTCCTATATTGTCTTCTGTGTTTTCTTTTTGGATAGGAGTGGAGGAAGAGAAGATGTTTTTCCCTTTTCTCGCCTTGCTCATCACCAAAAATTATATATCATTAAATCTTATGCATTTACTTGGCTACGAAGTTCTTCCGCACCCACCATATTCTCCCGACTAGTCTCCAACAGATAACCACCTGTTCAGGAATTTAGACAACTTCTTCAAAGGAAAGCTTTTTGAAAATGATGATCAAGTGAAAAGTGCGTTTTCAGATTTTGTTTCACTTTAAAGCTCAGAGTTTTTCAGTTCGGGGATAAAAAAGTTGGCGTCACGTTGGGAAAAATGTGTAGAAAAAGAAGGTAAATACTTCGAATAATATTATCCCTTTTCTCGCCTTGTTCATCACCAAAAATTATATATCATTAAATCTTATGCATTTAGGTTCTAATTGAGTTAGATTGAGGCAGATGAGAAGGGATATTGACGTCATGGGTGCCAAACCTTATGAATATAAATATTAGTTTTGCTGTTGTTAAATCCAGAAGAACTATGATGGTACAGTTGATTAAATTTTTACTTGTTAATAGAAGACATTTCCTTAAAAATAAACTAGCTAACTCCTAAATTTAATACAAATGATTCGGGTTTAAAAAAATTTTGATTACTAGGACAGATTGTTTTTGTTTTGTTCTTAACATTTTTTGATCCAGCAGTATGTGATTTCTTTTTTTTTTTTACCTATTACTTTTCTACTTTTACCTTGGATTGTTTAGGAATCCAAAGGTAATATAGGGTAGCGAGGACCTAAGGGAGAACTTAAACACTCTAAAATAATTGCCCTGGGACGGAAGACGTAGGCGCCCTAGCAGATACTGCTCACCGCCTACTGTTCTGGCTGCTCAAGTTCTTTGCCTTTAACGTTGGCAACTGTTGCCCTCAGACCGCTTCCTTTGGAGCCATAGTTAATTACATTTCTTGTTTGGTCTCTATCCTAACTGCAGCTCACACCGCTGTCGATATTAAATTTCTCACTTCACCTTTTATATGAACAACTTGTCTTCTAACACTGTCTTCTCTCATCTGGAATAAATTCAAATATTTTATATTTGATTTTATGTTCCACAAAATATTTTTTTAAAATCAGGTGCTCACATCAATACAACATTCATTTACCATTTAAAATTAGTAAAATATGAACCGAGTTATACACAGCTAACTTATTAAATTAATAATCAAATAAATATAATTTATATTTCCATCAGTTATTATTTTGTTTGCAACGCGGAATTGCAGGGCTTATACCCTGTGAGTTAGCAGTGATCAATGACAAATGCTTGAAAACTTGTAATAGACCAAGAAATACTATCAACATCCAAAGTAGACTCAAGGGGAAAAAAAAATAAAAAAAAAATATATATGTATTATATATATATATATATATATATATATATATATATATATATATATATATATATATATATATATATATATATAAATGTCTGTAAGTGCTTTAAAGTATGAAAAACTGTTTTACTATTCTTTTGATATTCCTGAAATTTAATATTAGTGAGTAAGGAAGAAAACTCTTGAAGACTTGTAATGGATCTGCAAATACTTTCAACATCATTAACAGACAGATTTAAAATAAAATAAAAATCTGGTGCTTGCAACACACGACATTCACTCACCTCCGTTATTTATATCAATTTAATAATTTTTAAACAAATTTAGAAACGAAAATAAATTGTTAAAGAATTATCTACTTTGGATTTTAATATAAACATGTGTTTTATTAAATATTCTATTATATTATTATCTACGACAATCGGTTTGTTTTATAGGCTTTCCATCACTCTCGGTTAATTTTTACAATAGTATGTATCAGATAATGTTTTTCTAAACTCTTTAGCTTTCCAACGGGATATTATACATCTATATTACTGTTCTTAAGTTCAAAAACAAAAATATTTTTTTTGTTACCTCCTTTAGTTGGATATCGAATTCGTTCAACTTATATATTTACCTGTTTTTTTTAGCAATGCAAATCAGATGATATGGTTAATTTTATAAAAACTACAAAATTAGAGGTAGTTAGGAAGATGAATTTTTGAAATATCGGCATTTAAGCCCTGTCAGACTATTTCAATCAAAACGAAACCTCCATGATATTAAAGCCCGTCCAATTTTTCATTGATATATCGAGTCTAATCAAAATCGTTACAGCCGTTTTTGAGAAAGTCGTAAATATTAGATTAGCCTATTAGATTTACGATATTATTATTTTCATGGAAAATTTTTGATCAAGTTTCAATTTTTTCACCCCCGTAAGTTTTGTCCAAAAACCCTTTGTTTTCGAGATAAAGTAAATAAAAAACGGAAATGGTGCCAACATTTTGGCAATAAGTGTGAAAAAAACATATTCGTGTTCAGCGACCCAACAAACTTGAAAGGTGAAAAAATCAAAACTTTCCTGTGAACCTCATTTTCAGAGCTAAAATGACGAGCCTACGTGTGCAATATGCATAGCATAAAGTGGCCCTTCTGGTTAACTGATTTCGGGGAAAAAGCTGCTGTAACATCTCAGGCGTATAGTGGTCTTCAGTTTGATAGGAGTTTTCGTTTTCGCATTCGACGTACCACACACACGAACACACAGACCTTTTTGCGGGACATGGTCATTTGGACTCAGGGGACCCTAAAACGCATATTTCTAAAAACACTAAACTGGAATTCGAAAATTTTTACGATCCTAATACTTTTCCTTCCTATATATTTCATATATAGGTAAGTGAAAGTAAAAAGAGAACATAGCTAGAGAACAGAGAATCCAGTTAACTACAAAAGTCGCTAGGTACTTCTTTGTAATTTTTTTATTTTTATTTATTTTGTATTCATTTATTTTTATTTCATTATTTAGTGTGCATAAGGAATGAATTACTTCTTATAGCATTAATACTTACCTCCCCAGCATTAATACTTACCTCTTTTAATACTTACGCATTAATGCTTACCTCTTTTAATACTTACGCATTAATACTTACCTCTTTTAATACTTACGCATTAATACTTACCTCTTTTAATACTTACGCATTAATACTTACTTAGCATTATTACTTACCTCCCCAGGCCACTGGGGAGTTTAGATGGTTGCACAACGCGGAATTGCGGAACTTGTATCCTGTGAATATAATTGAGCAGATTACATCGCGGAGACTCAAATGGGCGAGTAAAGTTCTTGGGCTCGATGACGAGCGGATTCCGAGAAAGTTGGTATTTGCTGATCCGACTGGTAGGCGTCCGAAAGGTAGGCCGAAGCGTAGATGGGAGGATTGCGTTAAGGCTGATCTCGGGAGCTTGGGCTTGAATGGTGAACATTGGACGAGTCTGTGTAGGCGGAATTTGGTGGTATCGGCATCGAACCTTCGGGTTCGCTAAGCCTATTATTATTATTATTATTATTAGCATTAATACTTATTGCCTAAGATTGTGGAAGATTGTATTATTTCTAAACAAAACAATTTAAAAATTTAGAAAGAGGGCAAGCAAAGAACATGTAGTTACCAAAAAAAGTGCTAGGCACCTAGGTGTTTGCGATAATGTCCACAGCTTTTATAGGCTAGTCTATTGTACCACGGATTTTAGGTCGATTCTCGGAGGAACCGCTGTATCATTAATTTTTATGTGTTTGCAATAGCACTTCAAAATTTCCCCCCATCTGATTTTGATTCAGACAAAACAGTAGTGGACAATAGCTACTATTGGAATTGCTTAGATTTTTCTACGAATATTACAATTCGCCAGAAATACCAGAATGGATTTTCCCTTCCCAGTAACCCAAGTTGTATAAGCAAATGCCCGACGTGTGGTATATGACCAGCTATCCCTCTGTATGGAAATGGAGAAGGAAGAATGGACGCGTGAGAACCCTGTGAGGGACAGACATTACGCCCGGTATTGTACACTCCTCTCACAAAGAGCGCGTCTAATCCCTTCCCTTTACAGCTCTATCATCGTTTCTACATAGTTAGGGGGTCAGCCAGCCAGCTTCTATCTCATTCTAGAATCCTCTAGCTTTGCATCTAGGTGTATCTATTATCGCAATTTAGCGGATTTACAGGTACTCTACATAATTGCACTTTAGATATTATACCCTAATAACATGCTGCCTTTGCTCTGCTTCCAGAATTATTAATGTTCTAGGAGATTGTCACAAGCTCTTCCTCTTTTATTAATTACAATACCGCTTATTATTACTTTCACTTACCAAATATATAGTAAGGGAAGAAAGTATTGCGATCTTGAAAATTTTCCAATTACAGTTCTCAACGCAAATACAAGTTTGAACGCTCTATGAGTTCAAATGAACAGTTCCCTCAAAATGTTTTATATCTGTGTATGTAGTAAGTCTATATCAAACAGAAGTGGTAAGAAACAGAAATTTAATATTTAAGACAAGTTATGCCTGAGATGTTACTATGACATGACTACTCGTCCTTTCGCGTTAAAAGCTAAAAATCGGTGCAAATTATTACACAATGGTTTATTATTTCTATATAACTAGATTGGGGTAAAACTATAAGTATATGGGGTATAGCTGTTTAAACGTTTCGATTTTTCTCTATCTTCAAAAATAACTGAGTTATGAGCGTATTTATGTGTAATTTTCCAATTTTTTTCTGTTTTCTATATTTTATCTTTCTTCGAAAATAAACGAGTTACAAGCGTATATATATATATATATAAGTTACAATTATGACAAATGATTATCTTAAAAAAAGGGGGGATTCGGGCATAGAGACTACACAGGTGTATGTTAGCAACTGACTTTATTGATTCTTTCATCCTATATATATAGGAATCGAAATGATAACAACTTAATCTTAATACTCTTTTACATATTTGTTATGATTCCTCTCTTACACACTGCTAACTCCCTCCCTCCAGTTCCTTCATCTGGAGGAACTCATAAAGAGAGAGAAATCAAAACAAAAAACAAATTACAAGGATACAAAATAAAAGAAAATACATACAGTGACCTTAAATCTAAGAATATTTACACTGTTAACCAGAAAATACTTGACAAAAGAGAAAAGAAAACAGAATACTCCACTGTGACCTAAAATTAGACATGAATACTAGAACAGAAAAAATAAACTTGCTACACTACAACTTGGTGCCTATGGCAAACAATATAATCACTTAACAATGTTATCTCTTAGGAGTTTCTTGAGGAGCGCCACCGTCCGGCACGAGGTCTGACACCATGCGGGGAACCCGAAGTTCTTCTAAATGGACAGTGCGTGACCGAAAAGGGTGATTAGTATCCCGAATAGTAAACAAGTTATGTTCGCGAATGGCCGTAATAGTGTAGGGGCCCTCAAACCGCGCCGCGGTCTTATTGCGCGCCGTCCGCAAGCGGCGATATACCAGCGTTCCTAACTGCAACGGGCCCTTTTTATAGACCACAGACCGGTTATTTGCCTTGTCAACACGCGTCTGTTTCTCGCGGATGAGTTTGTCCCTAACTCGCACCCACGTTTCCCGGCGATCCGTTCGTGATTGGAGCAGTTGATTTCGCAAAGCGTTATTGTTAGCCGTAATGAGGTCTCCCCTATCGCGTCTACGCTGTCCAAAAACAATTTCGACAGGGGACAATCCAGTTGCTGCGTGTATCGTGTTATTATAGGCGATCACCGCGCGTGGCATCGCATCATAAGGGTCGAGATCGCGCCCCAATTTTAGTAACCGCAAGTGTTCACCTAACGTGTTATGTAGTCTTTCAACTGCGCCTCTACCCTTGATGTGATGGGGAGTATTCAACCGCCAACTAAAACCCAAAGTCCTACATTCGTCCCTAATCAGGGAATTGTCGAACTCCTTCCCGGTATCCGAGACAGATTTAGGTGTTTTGTCCGCAATAGGGTAGGCCATCGCGATTTTGCTAAAGGAATCTACTGCCGTCAACCACGACTGCCCTTCATTCGAGTAAATATCTACCTGTACAGCCCTCAGAGGTTCCGTCGCGGTGGGTGTGGCTACCTGCGCCGCTACTGGGGGTTGGCGATCATATTTCGCCCGTTGGCATATGTCACAGCGGGAGATGCAGTCACGTACAGTATTACCCATCGACTTCCAATAGTACAGCAACTTCAATGCACGGAGTGTCTCGTCGATACCTCGATGATTAGTCTTACCGCTATGATGATCGGTCACAAGGCGTTGTTGAACCGCTGGGTCGGTAACCGTTTCGACCTGCCGGAGGCAACGGATTAAGGGGTATCCCACCCCCAC
This sequence comes from Piezodorus guildinii, assembly GCA_023052935.1. NCBI lineage: Eukaryota > Metazoa > Arthropoda > Insecta > Hemiptera > Pentatomidae > Piezodorus > Piezodorus guildinii. Next base: position 168,421,155 of record CM041292.1, read on the forward strand.
ACGTTCCTGCCTATAAAGTCTTTTTAACTTGTCAGCGATTACTCTATTACCAATGTAAATATGGCAACCCCGACCCGGAGTACTAAATTCCAGGAGCAGGCGCTCCAGCTCTGCTTCGTCGATCGTAACGGGGGTGCGAATGAGGACCGTCGAAAGGCCTTCATACATGGACGCACGCGTCTCTATTCCGTCGGCCTGCTTCGATTTGATAATAAGCTGGGTTTTCTTGTCATTAATGATTTCGTCAATTTCAGGGAGCTCCGGTGGTCGGTCACCAGGGGAAGATTCCGCCGCTTGGTCCGCCTCTACCGGTGGAATATCCGGCCCGCTTTCCGCCCAATCGCGTAGATACCGTAAGGCAAACGGCTCCCCTGGGTTTTGGTCATCCTCGATGGCGTTTACGACAAGATCTCTCGACAACCAATCGGCTACCGCGTTCTCGACCCCTTTTTTGTGCACAACGTGAAAATTATATGCAGCGAGGCGCTCCTTCCAGCGCGACACTCGTGCCGAGGACTCCTTCAATGTCCCCAAGTGCAGGAGGGGCTTATGATCGGTATACAACTCGAAACGCCTACCGTAGATGTAAGGGCGAAAATATTCCACCGCCCAAACAACGGCCAGAAGTTCACGTTCGATTGCACTATAGCGCCGTTCCGCGTCATTCAGCTTTCTTCCCGCGTATGCGATCGGTTTTTCACCCCCTTCAAAATTCTGCGATAAAACGGCCCCGATAGCTATCTCACTAGCGTCCGTGGTGACCCGAAAGGGACGATGGAAATCCGGAAATGCCAACAGTGGCCGCGTTGTCAGAACTTCCCTACACCGCTGAATACACTCGAAATGTTCGGGCTCCAATCGGAACCTTCTTCCTTTCTTTAAAATGTCGGTAAGAGGGTGAGTGAGCTCCGCTATCCTAGGAATGAATTTTCGGTAATAATTGATCATGCCTAAAAACCGCCGAACCCCACGTGCGTTCTGGGGAAAAGGTGCCTCCAGGATGGCCCGTACGCGCTCCGGATCCGGTTGAACGCCAACACGCGAAACGACGTGTCCCAAAAACCGTATTTCCCGCAACCCGAATTTAGATTTTTCCAGCGACAGCTTAAGCCCAAATTCGCGAACCCTGTGAAAAACTTGACGGAGGTGTTGGACGTGGTCGCTCTCGGACTTACTAAAAACAATCAAGTCGTCCATGTAGACCTGAGAATAATCCTCACCTAAACCCCGTTGGAATTCGTCCATGAGACGTTGAAAGGTCAATGGAGCCCCTTTTAACCCGAACGGCATTCTGACGAACTCAAAGTGCCCTCGCTCCCAAGAGAACGCCGTTTTGCCGATATCTTCCTCAGCCATGCGAACCTGGTGGTAACCACTTTTGAGATCTAAAGTACTGAAAACAGTCGCCCCCGACAGACGGTCTAGTATGTCTTCCACACGCGGAAGTGGGTACCGTTCATCTCTAGTCGCCTCATTCAGTTTACGGTAGTCCACTACCACGCGATATCGTTTGCCGGCCGCACCTGGAACTTCCTGTTTCTTCTCGACAACCCAAAGAGGACTGTTAAAAGGGGAGTTGCTGGGACGGATAACGCCCTGTTTAAGTAGATCCTCCAACTGGACCCGAATAATATCGCGCATGGCCTGAGGGTACCGCCGATCTTTAACATAAACAGGTGTTTCCGATGTAAGATGAATGCGGTGCACTGTCTTACCTGTAGTAGGTAAGAAATCCCCGTCCCGATAGAAGAGGTCCTTATTCTGATCCACGATTTGCATGAATACATTCGGTCCGCATTCAGCAGCCCCCACTGCAATATTCCGGCTGTCACCTGCGACTGTGCTGTTATATAGCCGCCGCCCTATCTGGTAACGCCAACGGCTCCCATGGACATCCATACTCAAACCTGCCCTTTGGAGAATATCGCACCCCAGTATAATGTCGTATCCCGGCATTAGTGTTTCCAATATGTGGATTCGCATTTTCCCTTCGACCCCAGTTAAATCATAAAGGTTAAAAAAGGTTTCTCCCAATGTTCGACATCTACCGTTAACCGTCGAGACCGCACACTGACATAGCTGATGGCCATCCCAAATACCTAATTTCACTGCCCCTCGTTTGCTAATTAAAGAATTTGTACTCCCCGTGTCGATTAAAAACTGAATTCCCGATTTCCCCAGACTCGCCACGGGCAACCTATTATATTTTCCTTTTTTCACGCTTGTATTAATTAAAAGATCCCCTGATTGGTTGCCCCGCCAATTGCCGTACCCTCAATCTGAACGGCCCCGCCGCGCCACTACCTCTACTCCGGACGGCCCTCCTCTCCAATTATCCACTCCACTTACCCGGTGTCTCCTTGTAGCCGGGGTGCTGCGCTCCGAGCGGATGCTCTCCTCGCCCGATGACTCCTCGCTGCTGTTATGGCCGCTGCTCCTCCTATCATGTCGTCGGCCGCTCCAGTCCTGATTGTTGACCTCCATCGGCTCCGGTGGCGGGTCCCTCCTATTCGTCCTGGAATTCCGTCTCGGACATTCTCTCGCGACGTGTCCTTGTTTCCCGCACTCGTAACAACGGGTCAGGTTACATTGGGCTGCTACATGTCCAGTACGGTTACATTCGTAGCAACGTCGTTCTGGGCGGCGTCTCCGCTCTTCTGGGCCTCTACCTGGCCGTTTCTCAGTATTTTTATTGAACTGCCTGGGACGGCTTCGATTCCTCCTTCTGGGTGACCGCACTTCTGTCCACTCGGTTTCTGTTTTCTCGAAGCGGGCTTCGTTCCGCTCTCGTGCATCTATGAGTCGTGCGTGCGCACTCCACGAAGTCGCGGTCTCTTGGAAGAGAACCTGGACGGTCCATATAATGGTTAAGCTGGACCTTCATGATACCTTTCAGAAACTCTAGCTTCTGTGCTGCTTCCGCCTGGCCACACGTCTCGACCATTTTCTCGACCACCCTGTTGTATAGGACGAGAATTTTCTCGGCGAATTCGCCCTCTGATTGGTCCTGGTTCCGCCGTTCTTTCAGCACGTAAAATACGTCTTCTTCAGGGTCCATCTCCCTCCGCCGTAAAGCTTCTTCAGCCTAGCCCTTATCGTTTCCCACGTGTGAGAGAGGTCTCCTTGTATAGCGTTTAAGACGCGTCGTGATATGCGGCCGATTAAAGATGCTTCTAGTAGGCGAACGTCAGACTCCTGAAGCGTGCCTATCTCTTCCCGAGAAACTAATAGCGCCTTGATTTGGTCTGCCCCCTTAATGAAATGCTCGAGATCACCAATCACTCCGGTAAATGGCTCCAGTTGGCTGATCACCTCGTGGATGAAGTGGGAATTTTGTGTTCTTATTTTCACCACTTCAAACTGCTTGACTTCCTCGGCCTTCGTGAGTTGCGCCTCTAATTTCGCCCTATCTACCGACGCCTGGGCCAACTGGTACTCGAGCTTCTTTATTTCCTCAGCGGGATCAGTCATGATGTCTCACTCTTGTATCGTACTCCCGAATCCCCTATCACCGATAACTAACGCGATAATCCGGATGGCTCCCGGGTTTCGGCACCAGTTACAATTATGACAAATGATTATCTTAAAAAAAGGGGGATTCGGGCATAGAGACTACACAGGTGTATGTTAGCAACTGACTTTATTGATTCTTTCATCCTATATATATAGGAATCGAAATGATAACAACTTAATCTTAATACTCTTTTACATATTTGTTATGATTCCTCTCTTACACACAGCTAACTTATTATATATATATATAGGCAAGATTTCAATTTATTTACTCTACTTCACTGATTTTAAAAGTTTGTACATGTTTTCCTTTTCTTCAACAATAACTGAATTATGAGTGTATTTTTTTCTTTTCTTCTTTCTCATTTTGTTTGAAAAAATCCTAATAATTTTTGTCTCTATCTTCAAAAATAACTGAGTTATTGAATTTAATCACTTTTAGTAGGCAACCATTTTTAGAACAACCAGCTGATATCACCGTCTAGGTTGTATGTCCTGGTGTTTTTGTAGCGAATTAAAAAAAAAAAAAAAAAATTGACCCCTAGTTTCGTAGAAATGCCGCGGACGGCGGACAAACGGATATTTTTTTGTTCGTTTTTCGGGTTCTACGTATCTTAAAACGTAAGCCTTCCAATTTTGAGGGAAAAGGGGATATTTTTTTTTGTTTGGTCGATTGTAAAGGTTCATTATTTTAAAAAAAAAAAAAAAAAAAATGCCTTCCATGATTCAATATAATTGTCTTTTCTGCGATTCCATTTAATATTATTAACTTTAAACTGTTTTTCGATTCTTTAAAGAAGGAAACTAACGATTTGTATTAAGTTCTTATCAGACTTATCTGACGATATTTAGATTATTCTTAATTATTTACCTTTTATTTTATAGATTCTAAAAAAACTAAGTGATTGTTGTGGATAATAATACTATTGTTAGATTATTATTACTTAAATAAATGTTTTATTTGAAAATCAATGTAACTCTGAAAATTTTCAACTCATTTCAAAGTTCTTGAATTTATTTTAAAGTGAAACTATTGCGCACTCCAGATTTAAGTCATATTCGACTTTCTTAAAAATGTAATGAAAATGAGAAATGTTAAATTATATACAATTTGAAAATTAAAACAAATAAAATCTTCTAGGAATATTAATAGGTATATAATATATTGTTAGGAATCCCTCTATTGTAGAATATTTGTTGTTTAGGAAATAAAATATAAAAGTTGGTGGAAGTGTTGGATAATAAACAATTTTTTTTACTATTTTCGATGAATTTATGAAGGCCACACAAACCGACTTATCCTTTATACTAATATTTTTACATAAAGCTGAAAACAGATGTTTCCATAGAAACTATATAGAAATCTAATATAGCTGTTAAGATGTTTTTCTCAATTCATATAAACCCTTTACATTTCTGCCATGTAGAAATTATGCGATGATCGCAACAAAGTTTTATATTTTTTATAGGGTTATTACTTGTTAAAAAAAATGAATATATATATATACACACACAGACATACATAAACGCATTTTATGTCCTTTAAAATCTTTCAGCTGTTAGTTAAGTACTAGTTAAGGTAATCGGAGTAATTTCTATTAAATAATGATGAGATTCGCTTTCACAACATCAAGTGAAAATGTATTCCCTTTAATAATGTGAGCTGCCCTTGTAGTTAGGTTAAGGTGACAGTAAAGCCTTTGAATTCGTAAAACAAGTCCATTCAGCATCGAAAGTCGACCCAAACTGAAATAATCACTAGGTCTGCTTTATGATGCTGGGAGTACCTTCCAATATTGAACGCATCCTGGAGGTCATATGTCGGACTACGATCTGCCAGTGCCAAATATCCGATGTTCCTATTTTCCTAGGTTCCGGGTAATGTCAGTCTTAAGAGTCATTCTTTTCTTTGAATATTTTAATTCTGCCGGCGTTTTGGCTCAAGCTTTTGAGGCATCATCAGGCCACAAACATCAGAACAAAAGAGGTACATATTAATGTGATAAAGAAAATTTTGGCTCATGGCTCACAAGCTTGGGCCGAAACGTCAGCAAAATTAAAATATTTAAAGAAAAGACTGACTCCTGATTATTTCCACCTATAATAGTTTCTACAGTCGACTATACATCCTTAATATATTAAAACACTGACGACTTACGCTTTACCTCCTTTGTTAATCAATTTGAGAATTTTCAAATAGATAATATTATATTATAATATATATATATATAATATATATATATATATATATATATATATATATAATATATATATATATGCATAATTCGATGATCTAGCGGCGGCAGTAGAGGCATCTAACAGCAGAAGCTGGAAGGTGCGCCAACCTAGTAGGAAGATGGTGTCGCAAAAAGAAATTGAAAATGGCCGCAAAAACAACTCAGGACCTTGTGAATAGGTTTCCTAGATTTGGTGTAGTACATTTACATGGCCGCTCACTTAGACAATTTAGGAAATAGGGTTGAAAAAGTACCTTGAACGTTCTTAGTAGACTTAGGGCGCTTTCTGGGGCCCTAGATACCTAGCAACAATGTCTATTAATAACGGCTTGGTACTTGGTATCCTGAGGTACGCGTTCCCTGTATGGTTCATCACCCATCATGAGGCGATAATATTTTCAAGATAGCTGTTGGTAGGTTATGCTACCGATTCACAGTGGGGTGAGCCTATGCATTCGGTGGACATTGGACCTTCTTCCAGTGGCGCGACAGGCCGTGTAGGCCCTGGGCCTCGCGGTGTAAACTCCTGCGAGTTTACACTCACGGTCATCACTCCCTACGACTAATTTTGTGAGCGGCCACCCTTTGGCTGACGGGTCTCACATACCTGGGGGAGAGGTTGTGAGCGAATCCACATTTTTTTACATCCTTATAAAAGCCCCGCCGGGACTGGGATTCGAACTCAGGACCTGTAGCTGGCTCCCCTGGACATAGGACCAGTATCTGAAATTTCGAATTTCCCCATATTTTTTTAATTAAGCTGTTCTTCTTAGTTTCTATTATCATTGTCATCATCAGTTTTCTTTTTCTTTTTTTTTTTTAATTATAAATTTCCACCTAAGATATATTATCAAAACGACCGTTTATGGAAACTGTCCTTTTAAAAAAAATTACTACAACTATTTTAATGAACCAGGATTAATGAGAATTAATCATATTTATTCCGATAACTTAACTTTATAATCATAATTTAAGTTTATATAGCTTAACTTATATAGATTCTTAAAGTTGTTATTAGTGATAAACATAAACAAAATTTAAAATATACATAACAAAAATCGCCCAGATATCTACCTCCACAGAAACTAATTAGAAGCTTCATAGTTTACTTTCCATTAATAATTACCTGCAGTTTCGTGCCTGGTTACAAGAAAAAAATTTGTTTTTCTTTTAGCTCTAGCTTTTTTTCAAATGTTCTCTCTATAAATTCCCTTTTCTTTGTTTTAAATTTTTGTTTATACTTAATGAACATATTATAGTTCTTAATTCTCATAAATCGTAAAAATAAATTATCACCTGATGCTCTACATTTGTTAATAAATTATTTTTTCTACTTTTTTTTTTCATCAATTTACTAAAACCAATATACATATAGATAATTTTTTTTTTATTTTTTATTTTACATAATAATGTACAAACATAATTAGTATAAGTTACTAGTAATAATATTTTTAATAAAAAATTGTTTGGATTTCGTTCATGTTTTTTTATTGTCGATTAAATGGTACCTACTTCTCTTATATGGAAAAAAGGGAGGAGGGGGTTGGTTTGCCCAAAAACTCCGTAATCCTTTGATACCTATCAAAAAAAGTGTCCTTAGTAAACGTTGCTGAAAATATGACGCGGAATCAATTTACGACATCAAATCAGTGGGTTCCAATTTAAAAATAAAAAATTGTGTCTTGTGGAACACCCTGTACATCAAAATTAAAATCTGATATATATAGCTATATATCTATTATATATATATATATATATATATATATATATATATATATATATATATATATATATATATATATATATAGAGAGAGTAGAGAGAGAGAGAGAGAGTGAGTGAGAACGAAAGCCGTGGTTATCAATTAATGTAGGGTAAGACTATAGAGTGTAGGGTGGTGATGTATCGGCCAGAGCATGAGTAGCCATGTTGGACCTACAGCCATCCTTCATTCTCCCCTTACTCGAATCCTATTATTCATAAACCACTTTCCCTGAAATATAGAAGGATAACACACCTTAACTCTTAAATAACTTTATCCTAACTCTCTTTAATACGGTGATCCTGAATTATGTATTTTCTCACTCTTTTTCTTTCCTTTTTTTTTTTTTTTTGCTGACCTAAAGCATTTATTTTCTTAACAGCCTTACTGACAAGAAATACTACGTTTAATGTGGGTATCTATTTGTGATGTTTTTAAATTTCCAGTAATTCCCTTTCTTTTTTAATAAATGGTTTGTTTAAAAAAAAAGAAACTTCCAGTTTTTCTCTTATTCAAAATTTGAGGAGTCAAAGATGCATACTGTTGAATCAATCCAATTGATCGATTAAAAAATTAAATCCTCTATAAAAACATAACAAAATACTTGAAATAGGTAAAATGTTAGCTTGGATATAGCTTTTTGAACTTAGTTGTCATAATACGTAATTTTTTATTCTAAACAAATTGGCATAGTGACTAGTTCGTCATTATTTAGCTCATTGATACATTGATAACTAAACCTCCTCTTAAACATATCTGATCCTAATTTAAGAAGTAACTCTTAAAATTGTATCAATATCTACAATTTCATAAGAACACCTGACGCATTTTATATCCTTATAGTCCTTTGGAAATAATATAGATTTGTGTGATAACTTGTAGCGCTTATTACAAGATAATGTTTACAAGGTAAAGTAAAATAAAGCAGCTGTATACTACACTGCAATTAATTTTTTATCTTGGATAATGAACCTGGTAATTGCCGAAGAAACACAATTTTAGCCCTTCCCGAAATTAGGAGCGCAATCGAGTAGAAAGGTCACTAGTGCAGATTTTTCGGTTGTTGGGGCACACCAATCCTCTTAAAGTGGGTACCCGAAAAATTGGTTTCCGTGGTGGAACTTGTGTTAACCACAACCGGCGTTGGACAAGTAAATACATTTATACGGTTTATTTAAAAAATATTTCTAATTCAGACATCTCACACACACAATTGTTAACACAAGTTGTGATTGGTTTATTCATTTAGCATAACTGTGGATAATCTGACGATAGTGGAGTCCTAAATTTTGCCTTTCCAGGTTTTATTAGGATAGGAATATTTAACGAGTACCTGACATCGCACAAGCTCGATTTGACATTCTCTCCAAAGGACGGCAAAACATAGGCTTTTCAACTTCCATTAATAAATCCTATGTCGCCTGCCAGGTTTGAACTCTCGACCTTGGGCATCGAAGGCTGTTATGCCAGCCACTACACCATAGCTAACTTCAACAAATTGTGGTATTTTATTTTTGTAATTTTTATATATTTATTTATGATAATGTAAGCTTTGTTAAAGTACGAATATTATTAGGAAAAACCTACCATTTAATTAAAACACGAATTAAGTGGGAGGTGATAAATTAGTATAATAAAAAGCATTTGATATAGTAGGCCACTCAGGAAAAAATAATTTACCAATCACTGCTAACTTTTCACTATTTCTAATTAAAATATTTCAGACTTCTTTACACTCTTAATCATATTCAGTATATAATTATAATAATAGTTAATCACATCTATATATATAATGATACCGCGCTTCTTACTTTCCGCAAACTCTTTTTAAACTACTCGACGGATTTTTATTCAGTTTTCACTATTATTTAAGTCATTCTCTCCTGAAGGTTTATAAGTACAAAATTTTGCAAATAAGTTTTTATTTTGAAGGTAAAATTTAATTTTCTATTATCAGGACATTATTCCTAAAATATGAGAAGTTATATGTATGTAGCTGAGGAGCACAAGATTTCAGAAATATATGATTAGATAAGTTGTATAAGCCAATACAAAATTGTTATAAACAACAAACTTATGAACATATGTTATTTGTAATGTTGTAATAAGGGCGATTGCAGTACATTCAGTGTTGCTACCGTACAGTATCGTTCAATTTTATTCTTCCATACAGTGCGCAATATTTAAAAAAAAAATCGTAAGTTGCTCTAAATCTACATACTGACATTTTTATTGATTATTTCAACTTTCAAAGAAACTAAATTAAACTTTAACGAGGTATTTAGAAAAAGTTTATTTTAAATATAAAAAAGTAATAAACGGAATAAAATATGATCCGTATAACATAACAAACCAACTGTACCAATTTTTATTTTTTTCCTAATTCATAAGGTAAATAAAATAAGCATAATATTTTCTGTTTAAGTCCACTTTTATTACGATTAGCTCTCATAAACACCAAAGTGATAAACAGTTAATTGGTCAAACAGAACGTTCCAATTAAACATGAATGACTCCACATCTAAAATGCAACTGCTAGGGCGAATCGGTAGTCTACATAAATGAGAAAACAAAAAAGTCATTCCCTAATTAAGAAGTAATATATATTCATTGGTAATGAAGTTTTTGATTTATTCATATAAATTTTATTTAATTTCTATTATGATTTATAAAATAAATATTGTGGGATTCCATTACCGAAGGTTAGAACTTAGGTGTGGTGCCTGAAGGAACCAATTAGAGGGGAACTGAATGATGTGCTGAGGTAAGCCGCAACTCCTAAGATTTCGTCGGCTAACGTTCGGTCTCTGTCAGCTTGTATTTCTGTCGAACCCACATTTCTCTACTAGTTCCTTTATGACTTCTTAAGGGAGGAGGTTGTGTTCATAAACTATTGTTTAGCCCAGGATTTTCAATTTTTGTTTATTACTAGCTGATCCGACAGGTAATATCCTAACTATAAGTATAACTAACTTAATATTATCATGATCCGGCGCACTGTGGAGAATATGACCGATTTAGGTAGCCAAAATTCTGAAACTTGTCCATATTTAACTTTTGGGGTCCCAATTTATGGGAAAAAAATATTAAACATGTATACAAACAAACTAATTTATTTGACACTATTGGCGAGCGCGAAGTGGTCAAAAATCAAATTTATTTGCTAAAATATAAAACTTTCCTACATTTAACGTTTGCAGCCCTACAATACGGGAAATATATTACAACAAATCCAATTATCGGCTCGGAATTGCTTAAACCTGCTAATAGATGTATTTTTAAATCATTTACGAAACTCTTCAAATTATAGATTGTAAAACTTTTGATTCGGAGTGTTGTGCCTGAAAAAAATTATGTATTACCCGAAAACGCAAAAATTCTTTGCAAAATTTAAAGACGAAAAGGATTAATGAAACAAATGTTACAAACAAATCCTTAGGGTAACTTGGGGGTTATATAGTTTTTCGTTATTGAATAGGGGCATATAATTATAAATTGCAAAATTAACTTTACAAGTAGATGACAATGTATATTCAATACCGAGTGTGGAAATATAATGCCTTACATGTCTCAGCAATTTCCATTGTTAATTAAAAGCAAACATACTTGGCGCTACACACACTTTCAAAATAATAATTGGTCATCGAATAAAGATGACCCCACTGTCGGTTATTTGGCACTTATGTGAACAGGAATAATTCGCTCATTTACTATTTATTTGTGAACACGGTATAACGGGAAATTTTATTATTAAGCGTATTACAATCTAATAATAAAAACTTCAAGTACTCAGAAGTTCCTAACCTTTTTTTTTTTAAATTCCTTTATTGAAATTTACAACTGTACAATTTACATAGTACAATAGGGGTACTCACTACGTTTGCTATAGCATGCTATTTTGCTAAACCCGTCGAGTTTCTACAGTTATTTCCTGTATACAATTGATGGGTTTAGCACAATAGCACAAATAGTATGCTATAGCAAACGTAGTGAGTACCCCTAATAAGTAAATGTGCTATTTTCAGACAATTTACAGGCTTGAAAAGTCATGAGAGGAATCTACCCAGCGGTAGTACTTCAATGTTTATTTGTTCAGCAGGTCTCGAGGCCACCGGCTTCTCAGACGCCTCGGAGGATTATCGGGAATAGAAGTCGATGAGAGGATACGGACAAGCGGATTTAAATGGGTGGGTAATTTGGAATGAAAGGAGGTGTATCTTTTTTGGACAATTTCTGCAACTAGTGGGATATTCAGGTCTCTATAGATGTGTTTGTGTCACGAGATTCCTAACTTTTGACTTGACATTTGTCCACCTTAACTGGCAATTTTGCCCTGTGTGCGGGTATTGGCAACAAGAGAAATGTAAAATAATATAATATATTGAGTCAAAAGCATGATTTGTTTTTAGGAATCATGATGAACTATATTCCATACATAGCAATACAAATTTTCGCGTTTCACAGACTTAATATTCTAAAATAATATATTTGTATCTTGTTGGGAAAGTGTAACGTAAAATATAATGTTCCAGTAAAGAAATATAAAGAGACAAAAGTAATAAGTTAAGGAAAAGCTTGAATTATTTTTAGAAATTATTTTAATTACTTGCTGTAATAAAAAGAAATTTGCTTTTGCATAACACGTTGCTTTTGGTTCATGATATTTTTTTCCATGAAAAATGTATTTTATTTTACATTTTCCCAACAATATATAAATATACTTTTTTAGAATATTATTCCAGTGAAATCCCACGATTTTTATAATTAATTTCTTTTGGTTTATACTATTTTTTTCCTTAAAAGACTATAGTTTAAGAAAACTTTTTATTCATTTAAAATGAATAGTTGTTTTATATTAAGCAGGTTAAATCCCACTATTTATTCCGTATAGTAACTAATATGATGGTACATATTAAATTACGTAAATTTTGGGAATTTATTTTTTAAGTATTTGCTTTGTTTTACCTTTTTTAAATTTTTATACATTTTTTTTTCAAAATTATTGGTGTAACATAGATTAATTATTTATTTATTTTAAAAAAATATATAATTATTGATATTTACTACTGCATAATAAAATACATTTAATGAATGTGATAAAAGATATACTGTCATGATTCACATGTATGGATGTCACCCATTGGCAGCTCTTCAAAAACTATGCTAAACTTGAAGGTCTCGCGGCCATATTCTTTTTAGACGCCTCGGAGTATTGCCAGAAATAGAGGAAGAGGCAAGGATTGAAACTAGTGGGTTAGGGTGGGAATGGAGTTTGTCATGAAAATAGTGGTACCCGGTTCGCGTCAAGTCAGTAACATAGGGAATATTGAGGTCTTCATGGATGATTTTATTTGTGACGAAATGAGGATTTTTCGAAGGAATTTTGATTGATTTTGATTTTTTATTTCCTAAATAACCATAGTTTTTAGGGTTTTTTTTTTCATATAATGATAATTTTTCATACTTTTTGATTCGAAAATAACAATTTTATAGTTATTTCTTCCTGTTTCTCTAGAGATACGAACGTTATGTAAACGCAAAAGTTTGGGTGGCTCCGAACAATATGAAAGGATACATCTTGTCAAATCTCATGAATATCTGAGGTTCAAAAATATCTGGATGGATTTCGCATGAAATTTCTCAGCCGTTACTGACAAATAGCCGTCCAAGATGTAGGCCGAAGGATTGTGTTTAGTTTAATCTTAATGATATGAGCTTTGATGGCAGTCAATGGATTGAATTGTGTTAGCAAAGACTGCTATGTATAATAATCCAGTATCGGCGTCGAACCTTGGGGTTCAGTTTTATTTTAATAATTATTATTAATCACAATTCAACGTTGATGAGATATTGGTTTGTTATTTTTAATAATCAACCTTTGTAATCGACCAAAAAAAAAAAGATTACCCATGCTCAAAATTTGAGAGCTTACGTTTTAAGGTGCGTAGAATCCGAAAACGAATAAAAAAAATCCGTTTGTCCGCCGTCTGCCGTCCGCCGTCCGCGGCATTTCTCCGAAACTACGGGACCGATTATTTTGAAATTCGCCACAAAAATACTAGTCCATTCAACGATGATCCTAACACCTAGACGTTGATATCAGCTTTTTAGTTTTAAAATGGCGGCCGATTAAAATGATTTTATTCAATAACTCAGTTATTTTTGAAGATAGAAAAAAATTCATTATTGTTTTTTAACCAAAAACCGCAAGTAATTATATAAAAGAGAATAAAGAAAACAATGGAAAAATGAAATCTCGCTTCTTTATATGGTTGCAACTTCGTTATTTTCGAAGATAGAAAAAAAATTCATTATCGTTTTTAATCAAAAAACCGCGAATAATTGTATAAAAGAGAAAAAAGAAAAGAAACAAATTGATATTATTCACATACATGCGCTTATAACTCAGTTATTTTTGAAGTGTGTACCAGAGTTTCAGAATCAGTAAAGCGCGATAAATAAAAAACAAAAAAAATAAAATAATAAATAAATAAAAAAAAGGAAAAATTGAAAAAAAAAAAAATCGAAATCTCGCTTATACATACGCTTCTAACTATGTTATTTTCGAAGAAATAAAAAAAAATCATTATTGTTCATTAATAATTATGTAAAAGAGAAAAAAAAAAGAAAAGAAAAAATTGATATTTGTTTAAATACGCTTATAACTCAGTTATTTTTGAAGATAGAGAAAAGTGTGTATAGAGTTTTAGAATCAGTAAAGCGCGATAAATAAAAAAATTGTATGTATAATCAAATAACAAATTATAATAGATGTAATTACACCATAAAATTGGTTATTATTGGAGATGGAGAAAAATCGAAACAAATTTCGTGATGAAAACAACGCGATGAAAAAGATGCAAAAAAAAAAAAAAATTAAAATAAAAAAATCATCTTATATGATCAGGCCACAACTTATTAGAGATGTGATTCCCTGCTAACTCGGTTATTATTGATGATAAAGATAAAATGTAAGGTTTTCTTTAATCAGGAAATTGTATTTGAATTATTTGATAGAAAATCAAAGAAAAGATAATTGTAATATCTTTTGGTTTATTATTTTCAATAATCAACCTTTGTAATTGAAAAAAAAAAGATTCGTTTCTTCTTATAAATAAATGAATAAATACCAAATATACCTAAAATTCTATCAACAGCCTTATAAACAGTTATACCCTAATATTGTTATTTGGAAATAATAAACAATTCTAATAATTTACAACTTTTTATGTCGTTTAAGATCTGGAAAAAAATTAAGAAAAAAAAAACTATTTCTGATAAAAAAAAAAAAAATCTGGACTCTTTTCCATTAACGATGAGGGATTGTTTTCCCTCAAACAACTCTACCCTCTCTGCCATCCAATTTTATCGAAATAGCTGAAGCGTTTACTGCCATTCTGGTGTAGATGAGCGATTAATTTCGATGCAGTTCATCATTGAATGTTTGTATTGTCTTTGTAAACAATTTGCAATATGCTTCTCTTCCATTCTGTTTGCTCAATGTTATCATGCAATCAGCCAGCCAACATTCATTATTTCAAAGGTTACAATTGGAAACTAGAGGAGGATGTGGGTGAGTGGTTCGTGATCAACCCGTGCTCTTATCTTTGACGGCGAACCTCCATCTGGGCGGATCTCCTCCATTTGGTGGATATCCTGACATATTCCTCGGATCTAGGCGGCCCACGTGATATACTACTCCATTTCTTCTTTTGCCGCCTTCTTCGTATCATGCCTATTTATCTCCCCCGTGTTTGTATGAATATCCAATTCTCTTCTTTTCGTTTTGAAAGAATTCATACTACCAGTTACTCATCTTCTAATTTATATTATGTGATTTTCCTTTCCGATTCGTTCTTTATTTTCAACATGGTCTTAATTAGTTTTAATCCATATCAATATTTAACTCAGTCATTCAGATTCGGTAAGCGAAGATAGTTTATTAATATGTGAAAATATCTCAGGTTGTTATTAATTTATTTTTTATTTTATATACTTTAATTTTCAATTAGGAGTGTTTTTAATTGACACAGAACAAATAAATTACCACTCTAAAGGTTTAATACACCTAGAATTAAATTTGAGATGAAAATTATTCCATTCATGCGTCTTCCACCGTCCGAAACTGCCAGAACGGTTTTTTATTTATTTGATTTTCAACACAGATATATGTATAATATACCGTTGGAGAAGGTGAAGGTTTTAGAAAAAAAATCGTATTCACAAAATCGTAAAAAGTAACGGAGAGTGATATATAATAGAATAGATTCGAGCCACGTGGGAATTACCGGTAACGAGCTTGCGGACTGGGCAGCGAAGCAGGCGCTCACACTGCCAGGGAGAGGAACAGCCATCTTGACCCCGTCTGAACTCAGGGAACCGCTCAAAAAGCAAGAAGATGACCGATGGCAGAAAATGTGGGACGATAGCCAGGTAAGCAAACTGAAGCATATAATGAACAAACAGTGAAACCCTGGTCTACATCTAGCCGTAGCAGCCGGAGGGAGGAGGTCGCGTTGACCCGGATAAGGATAGGACACTCGCGGCTGACGCACTCTTATCTTTTTGTTAGGCAGCCGGTGCCCCGTTGCCACTGTGATGGAACCCTTACCATTCGGCATATTTTTCAAGAATGCCCTTATTATTCATCACACCTGAATAAAATTGGACTAAGCCCGAATATTTCAGCGGTGCTGGGTGATAGAGAAAAACTATTGAATTAGTTTTTGATTTCCTTAAGGAGCAGTCATTATTATCGAAATTATAAAGACCATTCCTAGTCAGTTAGCATTACTAGTATTAGCTTTTTAAACTATTGTTTACATAAAAATATTTTTTCTTGATTTATTTTTTTTATTTATTTATTATTATTTTTTATTTATTTATTATTATTATAATTTTTCTTCCTTTCTCTCAATCACTCATTACCTAATAGTTCTTTCTTATAATGGTTGAATATGCATATAGTGTCTAGGCGTTGATGACCTTAGGGTTTTACGCCTTAAAACCAAAACAAACAAACAAACAATACAATATATTATTTAGTAAAACATATGTTTCTATTGAAACATAATTTAATGGATTCTGTAACCTTTTTACTTTCACTTACCTATATATTTCATCTCTACCTGTATTTGAAATTTTAACAACGGAGGTAAAAAAGTTGAAAGTTGTGTGTTGCGTGCACCAGATTTTTGATAATTTTATTTATAAAAAGTTCAATAAATCTCGTGACAACACTAATCTTTGAGGACGCGCACCAGAATGACAATTCCGACTAATCTTATGATCCCTTTGTGCTGAGAACACAATGAGAGGTGAAGAGAAGGCTACAAGATAGAAATAAAGATTAAAGCAATAAAGAGGGGTTAGGCTCCTTGCTCTTAAAAAAAAAACTCTGAATATTTTAGCCTTGGCTTCTTTCAAGAGAAGATAGAGGGTGACTTGGACCTAACGGCTTTAGGGCAAATTTATATTTCAGAAAGAACTTTTCCCTTCTGGATTTGGGAGTTTTAAACGTTTTACATCCAATTAGAATGGACAGATTGGAGTTCAGGTACAGAAGGATTATTTAGATTGTTACTCGTTCCATACTCGACTGCGAGTCTAATGTTTTCTATTTTACTCTTCTATATATTTCCTCTCTGCCAGTGTGAGGAGGTCGCATGTAGAGACTAATCCAGGCATTCTTATACTGCAATTATAATATTACTTTTATTCTTTTACTGTTTTATTTAAGAGTTTATTTTGTTTTCGCCTTAGGTCATTGTCTTGAGTAAATATTTAACTGAAACATCGATTTAAAATGTTTATATGTATATCATTTCGACGGCTTCATAACATTTATTTGTTTACCAAATTAATTTCAATTCAAAATCTATCAATACGGATAATGAACAATTACCCCCGCTACACTAAAATATCAACTATGCTCCAGGACTTGCAGCTTCCAACAATTAAACATTTTGTCCACACTCAAACAGCTTCTTACTTCAGTAAAACACAAGTCTCCAAAAATCCATTAATAAAGGAAATAGGTAATTATAAAAAAAACATCTCTGAACGCTACACTCATAAAAGAGCTAAACATGTGCTGTTAACTTAAGCTAGTTACTTTTAATTTATAATTTTATATTATCAATTATTTTATTTGTAGGTTTTTTGTGTAATTTTTTCTTCGACCACGTATAATCTCAATTTCATTTTACCACATATTGAGTCATTAAGGCTAATTAGATTATAATTACATAATGAACAAAACAATTTGCTGATTGTAAGGATGTCCCATTCGAAATCATTTGTAAATATTTTGTCAATCTGTAAATATGTAAATAAAGTTTATTTTCTTCTTCTTTTCTTTCTAAAAAAAAAAAAATTTTAAGTTGTTAGAATTGTTAAACAAAGTAATTTAACCATTATATACATTCATGACTATAATAAATGTTTCTGCTCATTATAAAAAATGTAGGTATGATGAAGGACCTTATAAAAAAACAAAAAAATAAATAAAATGTTAACTTTTTCTGAAAATAGTGGGGACCACACTAGGCCGGTTGCCAGCTAAGGCCCGGTTGCACCAACAGCCTGTGTCAAAGTTAACTTTTGCTGTTAACTAACCCGGGTTAAAAGCTAATCATGATTAAAGTTTTTGTCCAGTTGCACCAACAATTTTTTAATTCGAGTTAGTTAACATGGGTTAGCGCGGGACGTCATCATATTCGTGACGTATTTAACAACTCCAAACCCTCTAGACAGAGACAGTTAGCTTATATCGAAATGATTGTTTTACTCTGCCGATTAATATATATTAATACAATAATGGATATAATTAGTTGACCGTTGAGAATTAATAATGAAACATTTTAAGATCTATTGAATACCAAGGAAGCTGGATTGTATTGTGAAACCAGACAGACAATGAGTATCTAAATGGAATAAAAACTATAGTATTGGGTTGATGCAAAATTAATGCAGGTTTCCTCTATTGCAATATCTTAATTCCAATTGTGTAAACAAAGCTAATCCTAACATTGATCATTATTATACCAAAACAAACCTTATCTAATACCCTCTCTTTCACCATGAATTTGTTTAGTAAAATCGTTTTGTTCAGTGTGTTCAAAGGTCTTGAATAGAAAATGTCAAAGTGCGATTTTCGTCAAATTTATTTTTACGAATTTAAATTAGGGCGCAGCGCTGCGCAAACGGCTCGTAATATTAATGAAGTGTGGGGTCAGGGGGCTATTAATGAGTGCACGGTGCAGCGTTGGTTCCAGAAGTTTCGCAGATGAGATTTCGACCTCGAAGACAAGGAAGGTCGGGGCCGTCATCTTGCTCTGGACAACGACCAGCTGAGGTCAAAAGTGGAAGAAGACCCAACCAAAACCACACTAGACATGGCGGCGGAACTAGGAACTCAAAAATTGCAGCATTTATTGCTTTGCCCAGCATTTATGAATCGGAAGGGGCCGATCCTGCTCCACGATAACGCCAGACCACACGTTGCACAACCAACGCTTCGACGACTGCACGAGTTGGGCTACGAAGTTCTCTAACATCCGCCTTATTCACCTGACCTCTCTCCTACAGACTTCCACTTTTTCAGGCATCTGGACAACTTTTAGAGGGAGAAAAATTTTCAAAACCAGGACGACATTGAAAATTCTTTTCGTGATTTCATTGAGTCCAGGGATTCGGATTTTTTTTCTGGTGGAATAAGAAAGCTTGTTGAACGTTGGCAAAAGTGCATTGATTCAGATGGAAATTATTTTGATTAAATATATATGGTTAAAGTAAAGATATGGCGTATTTACAATACCTACTAAAAACCTGCATTAATTTTGCATCAACCCAATATATAAAATGTTATTAGATGTATTCGAAAAAAATAATAAATTAATTCAAGTACAATGAAATTAAAAATGAACCCAGGACAAAAAACCTTAACGTTAATAACAATAAATTGATCAATAATAAACCAAAAATTGATGACAATATGAACAATAAATAGTAAAACCTAAACAAAAAACTATAACAGATCTTTACCAGAATGAAAATAATAAAAAAAAACAATTATAGGTAATATCAATAATGCGATAAATATAGACATGATAAGTGGAAGAAATAGAAATATATACCATTATCAAGAAATGCAATTTATACCTCATCTATCCAAAGAAATTAAGAGAACACTTGTTGAATTTAATTCACCACAGACAAAATTAGGACTATATAACCATAATAAACTAAGTAATCATTTATCAAACATTAAAGATTTTACCACACGAAAAACTGAATGTTATTTATAAAATAAATTGTATAGATTGTGATAAGATATACATAGGAGAAACCTCTAAAAAGATCACAACTAGAGTCAAACAACACAGCAATAATTGTAAAAATATAAACACTACAGAATTTGCACAACACAGTCTTCAGCTTAATCACAATTTTGATTTTGAAAAACCTACAATATAGGATATAGAAAAACAATCGAATCTATATATAAACAAAAATATAAAAGATACCATCAATTATAAAACAGATTGAAAGCACCTCTCACAAGCAGTTCTTGCTACAATTGGGAAATTAAAATTTGTAAACCTTACCTTAGTGACCTATATTTAATAATAAATCAGTGTATAATTACTACAGTAAATAGTATGACCCAAATTCATCAGGGGCCAAAGAATATGTCAGTTAAATGGGTATTTTTTCCTTAGTGTTAATTTAAAAAACAAACCAATTTTATGACATAAATTTTTGACAAAATATTAATCAAAAATGGATACTTTTTTAAATTTTAAATGAATTTCGGGTAAATTTAATTTTTTTGTATCATTGTTATCCATATTTTTGGTAATGTTTTTAGTTAATATTTAAAAAGTTATTTTATAATGTTAATTGATAATTTTTTGATGTATTTTAGTGAGTCCTGAAGATGGGGAAGGCCCTCGAAATGTTGGCTCGTTTTAAAGTTAATTGTAATAAACTGTTTTTGGAAGATTTAGAAACCTACAAATTATTTATTATCATTTTTCATTCTTCCAATTAACCTATTTTTATTATTAATCAATTTACTGAATTAGAGGGAAAAAAATATGTAAATAAAATACAAAAATCAGACTTTATTGATAAATATAAACAAATAAATTACCACTTGACAACAAAAGAGGGAAAGGTTAATTGATTTAATAACACAGATTGCAATTTATACAAAACTATGTCATTTCCTTTCATCTTGAAAAATTTGTGTCGACAAGTGCTCTGTGAAAAGCTATATCACTTTCACATATAATTTCTGATGGTGAAACAACATCAGGAAAGTAATCTTCTGGTTCTGGTACGTTGTAGATGTCCTGGGTTTCTATTGCAATGTTGTGGAGGACAGCTACAGCTACAATAATATTTAGGGCTTTTTTTGGATCCATTCGAATTCCATTGGCAAGGCAAGGAAATCTTCTTTCCATAAAACTGAACGCTCTCTCAATGATTGTTTGATTTTTGTGTGACAATTGATTTTTCTTCAGCAGCATTTGTTGGGTTTAAAATTGGTGTCAGTAAATATGTTTTGCAGCCATAACTACTATCTCCTAGAAGCCAAAAATCTCCAAATTCTCTTGACTCAAATCTCACTCGTAATGCACTTTAATTGAAAATCCAACTGTCATGCACAGAGTCAGGATTTTCAAGTTCCCATCGCACACTACTTGTATATTTAATGAAAACCACCCTTTTCTATTTCAAAATAGTTTTGTATTAGCTCCACTTAGAGACTGGATTTTAATATGAGTGCAGTCAATCGCACCAATGACTCAAAGAAAACATTTTATCCTGTAGAAATCTGACACTGTTTTGTTTTTATCAACTTCTGTTACGGACATTTTAATTAAATCACTTGACTTCCTGGCTATTAATGCTGTTATGCGTGGAATAATTCTATAAACTGTAGATTTATCAATATTAATGATGTCGCTAAGAACCTGCTGGTAACTACTAGTAGCATAATACCTCTTGAGGTTAAGTAGAATATGATGCAATATCATTAATATTAAAAATGTCAATCATATTTAGCACTGTTTCTTTTTGAAATCTATTGTGTCACCTTCTTATGAATTCCACATCATCCTAAATTTCAAAGGGATTCCTCCTTACATTGTAAAGCTTGTTCCTAGGAAGTATATATATCAGTTGCATTACATCTTCATCTGATGTTGAATATTTATCTGAAGAGATTGTGTTCATTTTTCCTCGGTGTATTGGGATAAATGTTACGAAAATATTTAGAAAAAAACAAACTAAAACTGACACAAACAATGTTTCAAAGAGTAACTGATTTGAAGGTGTTATGGATGTTCCTGTTTGTAGGATATGATTCAAAATCATTAATATTAAAATTGTCAATCATATTTAGCACTGTTTCTTTTCGAAATCTGTACCTTCTTATGAATTCAACATCATCGTAAATTTCAAATGGATTCCTCCTTACTTTGTAAAGCTTGTTCCTAGAAAGTATATTTACCAATTGTATTATATCTTTATCTGATGTTGAGTATTCATCTGAAGAGATTGTGTTCATTTTTCTTCGGTGTATTAGGATAAATATCACGAAAATATTCAGAAAAAAACAAACTGAAACTGACACAAACAATGTTTGAAAGCTAAAGTAACAGTAGAAAGGTAACATTGACATCGGATAATCGAGGTAGGAAGGTGAATTAACTTAACACCATCACTTAACATAGAGTTAGGGCTAATTATGATTGGTGCAATGGAATTTCTGCTAACCCGTGATTTACTTATCCAGATTAGTAAAGTTAAAGTTAAACACGGTCGGTGCAACCGGGCCTAAGCCGGACCCTGGGCCGATACTACGCGACACGACGTTCACACCGAAACGAAGCCGACCCTATTATTTCTACCTTTTAGTTTACTTTCAGACTTTTAGTCTTACCTTTTAGTCTGATTTAGACTTCATCCCTTTGGTAGTTTTAAAGGGGATATTTTTAGTTTGGTAAAAATTAGTAAGTGCAATTAGCAAGAAAATATGTTTATTTTATAATGCCTTTTCATTATTATATTCAATCATCGGCAGAAATGAAAAACATAAATCAAAATTAGTTGAGTTTATTTGTTTGTTATTTTAAAATGAAGCACAGAGAACGGAAAATTTGATTTATTCGTGTGATGAAAACTTAGTTGTATTTAAAAACTACAAGAATAAGAACTGTTCCTATTTTATGCGGTTTATTGCTATTTTATATTTCAAACGAACTATTTAAATTACATTTTAAAAGTTAAATTATTTTTCCATAGGAATAAAATTTCGTTTACAGTTAAACAGCCGTTTTCATGAAGTAGTATTAAATTTAAAATATTTAATAACAATGTTGATTTATTACAACATACCATTTATTTATTTTAACAACTTAGTTACGATTCGGTACGTAATACTGTTTCTAAAATCTTGCGCAGTAAATGGAAGAATATAACTTTCACGATCCTGTACATTTGACATTATAACCTCACTCTTTACAAATGTTCATAAATTTGTGTGCTTACAACAAATTTATATTAGCTCGTACGATATATTTTATAGCATATCAACTATTCTAAAATGTTACTCTTTCTAACGGTATATAATACGTCTATATTACTACATATATTTTAGAAATAATTGTTTAATGGCTTATTTACAGAAAATGTATTTTTATTCGTAAGATAAAAGCTAAATTTGCAATAAACCTACAGGAAAACATACCATAAATTGGTGGAAAACCGTATTAACATCCGTCTTTTGGTTTTGAAGCAGTTCCCGGAAACCGAAATCGCGTTATCTTTTTATATATACGGATTTAATAAAACACATGTTTCTATAACAAAAATAATTTAATTAATTTATCAACCTTTCTACTTTTAGTTAGCTATATATTTCATGTTTGTATTTGAAAATTCTTAAATTGGTTTTACAACGGAGGTAAGTATAAGTCGTGTTTTTTTGCTTTTTCTATGCACCCAATTTTAACATAAAGTAAATATTAGTTTCATTAAAAATAAAATAGTTACATACAAAATTACGGTCATAATATATTTATTATGTATCATAGTGATCAGAATGGAGGTTGTGAGTCCATACGACTACTTGACGTATTGCGGATTTTGGTTTTTCCTTTTTTATTTTTATTATTATTTTTTTTTTGGGGGGGTGGGGTTTAAAGATATTTTCCTAATCGTTCACTGGCTTTCTTTACGCTATCCCTTGTCGGCTTTTTGGCTCTATAGACTAGTTAATCCATGAATGAGACGTTTCCACACGCCTGGCCGAATGAAGAAGGTTGTAAGGGCAATACGCGACAGGAAGGGCTGGAACACAATAGCCCTAGGGCACCGCAGGTAGAGGTGGGCTTAATGACTCAATCCCGAGCATTATAAAAAAGGCTATAATAGTGGAATACGGAGCTAATGTTCCTCTGTGTGGGGTACCTCTTGATTAGTGGCTCTTCGCTTCGGGGCCTACAGGAATTTTGTCATCTACTTCTTCTACCATTTATTTTTTTTTGTCTGCACGCTGTCTGTATTATTCGTCGTGTCATCAATTCCAAACTCACTTTAATGTTTAAAATTGTATGTAGTGAAATGTTAATTTAGACCTGCTACATTGGATTATTTATTTCTCTAAGAAAAATATGGTATATTTATTAATGAAAAATAAATATATTTATATCATTCATGAGCCTTATTGATTTTATTGTTAGGCTCGAATATATAAATGTAAAATATTATCAAATGGAATGTGTGTATTATATATATATATATATATATATATATATATATATATATATATATATATTATATGAAAAGCAATCGGTCATAGTCTATACAAATTGTATACCTTACCCACTGATTTTTATTTAAAAAAATATATCAATACAAACACCTTCACCGATTTCTCCATTTTTTTTTTCATAACAGTCATGATAAGGTTCATATGAAAAAAAAAATATTATAAGGTTTTCTTTAGTTTTCCAAGGCAATAATAATTTATCTACCTACGTAAAAATGGACCCTTTTTTCGAAACGTTGATAAATAATTTTAAAATAAATGTTTGAAAAAAACCCTATTTTTTTATACCTTTAGCAAATTAATAAAGTTCTTTCGCCTTTAAATAATATAATAAAAAATAAAACCTATCGTTTGTATCCCAAGCTGTTGGTTTTTTTAACAAAAATACTTCCTATTCTATCTTATGCTTTATTATGCTGTTTGTTCCTGTTGAACAGATCCGATACGTATGACTTCATTTTGACAAACTTTTAACTTTACATTCTTACACAAGACTGAGACGGCAAGGAACTGGACGTCGTTTTTGGCGACGTTAACTCCTAATTAACGATAAAATAATCTTTTATTTCATAATTATAAGGTCAATTTGGAATAAAGGGTTCAACTGTTTGACCCAACTAAACCATGAAATTATTCTAACTAATCCACAAAGATCCCAATATTCCGTATAGTGCTGATTATACCCAAACCAAGTATGAATCTATCCATGACAAAATCCATTTCCAGTCTAACCTGTTAGTTTCACTACTTGTTCTTCAATCCCTGATTATCCTCAGTAGAATCTGAAAAGAAGATGACATCGAGACCGTTTCATACAATGTTACTTCAAGACATATGTTGATTTAATATTCATATACCTTTCGAAATATGTTTTCAAGAAATATTCCATTGACCGGGAAAACAAAAGATCTTTTGTGGAACTATGGAACTATGTATAAGATGCGGAATTCGTCTATAACTGTGAAATTTTAGTAGTAAAAAGGGGCGGTATAAAAGCGTGTATTCTTGTTGAAAAATCGCTTTGTTCCCGCTGATCAAAGTGGGATGGTAGGCTTTTAAAACCTGATACAGCCTATCGACCTCAGACAACATGAGTGCTATCTGGAACAAGTTCAAAGTGCCTAACCTCTCCAGATTCCACCATATCTAAATTATTAACCTTCCTATGTCAAAGAAACATCTAAATAATGGAACATTTCTATTTTTCGGTTTTGTATTTTGATGCACTCTTGACTTCTTGTTAGTAAGTTATATATAAATTCATATATGTGTAAAAAAAAATAAATAATAATAATTGAATGAAACAAATGACTTTTAAAAATCAACAAGAAAGTCAAATATGGATATAATGGTATCATACTATTAGGAAAAAATCTGGTGCGGGCAACACACGACTTTCACTTACCTCGATTTTTAAAATCAATGAAAGAATTTTCAAATACAGTTAGAGATAAAAATACGTGAAACTATTAAGGAATTAATCAAATTGAATTTCTATAGAAACATGTGTTTCATTAAAAAATCTATTATATTATTATCTAAAATAATCAGTTAGTTTTATCTTCTTCTCATCACTCTCTATCAACTTCTAAAAGCTTGTGTATGAGATGATATTTTTTCTAAAATCTTTAGCTTTCCAACGGTATGTCATACATGTATATTACTGCTCTTATGTTCAAAAACGAAAAATTGCATTAAAAAAGTATTTTTCTGTTTTCTCCTTTAGTTGGGTATCGAATTTATTCAATTTATATATTTACCTGTTTTTCATCAGCGTTAACAAGATAATCTAGTTATTATTATTGAATCTACAAAATTAAAGGTACTTTAGGGGAAGAAAATTTAAAATATCGGCACTTAAGCCCTGTCAGACCATTTTTATCCAAATAAAACCTACATGATATTAAAGCCCATTAAATTTTACATCGATATAGCGAGTTTAATCAAAATCTTCGGAACCGTTTTTGGGAAAATCGAAAAAAGGTGCAAAATGAATGGTATGAAGTGCCTCTTCTGGTAAGCTCATTTTGATGAAAAAAGTTTTGTCACGTCTCGGGCGCATAGTTGTCTTAAATATGAAATTTCAGTTTCATAGGACTTACTGTTTTCGCCCGGGAGTTACCACACACACACACACACACACACACACACACACTCACACACACCTTTTTGCGGGACTTGGTTATTTGGACTCAGGGGACCCTAAAACGTGTATTTCCGTTGAAAACTGGAATTCGAAAATACTTCCCCTTACTATATATAGTAAGTGAAAGTAAAAAAGCTATTTTAATTAAGAATGGTATGTATGTATAAGAAATAAAATAAATAATAAGAAAAAGTTTTAGAACGGATAAAATTGTAATTTTAATAAAAGCTTAATTAAGAAAAGAAATGTTGCTATTGCTTAAAAAAAAAAACTGCATTTATTTGCTTTATTATTGAATAAAATGAGAAGTATAATGGAATTTAAACTGTCATGTTCCGTAAATGACTTTTATTTTAATGTACCTGGGCGTGTGTTTTTAAAAAATACAAAAAGTGAAATCGATTCTACATATTCAGACTAGATTAAACGTTTATTTTTTTTCATTTGTTTTAATTATTATTAGCATTTAATTAACTTTATTAAATATAAGTATTTTTTAATAATTAATTTGAAGAAGAAAAAAGATGAAATATAAAATGTAGAAGAATATCATAATTAATCAAAGAAAAAAGTGGGAATAGATTTTCATTTGCTAAAAATTAGTATTGACCTTTTTTAATTAATGATATATAAAATTATATCCTTATAATATAATCAGTAAATGTGTGATAGCGGTGGTATAATATATAGTAAGAAAGCTAAATATTCTAGATTAAAATATTATGTAACATAGAAAGCATATATAGAACGAATAAGTTTACATTTTTCCAGACCCAAACAATTTTTATTGAGTGATATTACAATCTGACCTAAACAGGACAGTAATAATAGTGATAAATTACAACAGTCATATAATATTTCCAAGCAATAAATTTATAAAATAATAAATTTTATATATATATAATATACACAATAAAGAATCAATAAAATATGTATACAGTTTAAAAATAACTTATGTTTTCATACAAGCCACAATACAGCATTTGAGCGGAGAATCTAGTCAGTGCTAGAACTGATTGCAGTTATTAATGTTTGCGACAGGTCTCGGGGCCACTGCCGTTTTAACCTCCTAGGGGGGTGGAAAGAGTGTGTGGAGCTGGTTAGAGATTGAGCTAGAGGATTGGGGTGATGAATAATGTTCAGATGGAATTTGGAGGATTCGGTGGGAATAAGTTCTGAAATAAATGGAATATTTAGGTTGTTGTGTAAGGAATGATTGTTGACATAATAAGGAGCATTGAATATTGTTCATAAGAATTTGGATTGAATGGATTGGATGCGTTTGATGTTTGGAAATTTGACTGCCCCATACAGTTCAAGTCCATGCGTCCAGATAGATTTGAGCACTGTTTTGTGAATGAGCACTATCTTTTCAATATAAAGTAGATATTTTCTGTTTAATAGTCTGTATAATTAGTCAAATGGTCGGTTAAGTTCTTGTCGTTTTAAGTCTAGTATACGGGTTCCAAGTTAGTGTTTTGTCTAGAAGGAACCAATATACCGGACTGTCTAAGAAAGAGGGTAGAAATATTACTAAAAATTCTTATCTATATTTATAAAAGAAATTACCATTTTACCTACTTTTGTACTAATTGAATTAACTCAAAAAAAGGACTAAGATTGTAATGCTAATAAGGCTGTGTTGGGGAATGTTCGTCCTCTAAATCATTAAAAAAATTATATTTCCAAAACCTTTATAAAAATTGTTTTTCTAATAATGCGGGTTAGCTATATATAACTTATGATATATAAAGTTAAGAAAAAAAAATCAAGACGAAAGTTATGTGATATCCATACCTTTATAACGGAATAAATTTTAATTTTGCCCTCAATAAACATGAAGCTCTATTCACCACTCAGTTTCTATAATATACTTCCTGGTACAAATAAGTTTCGTGACCTAGCAATGGAAAAGTAAAATGGCAGTCGTTAAGTAAATAATCAAGTATTACGATGATATAAAGAAAATAATGGGCTAAGAATGAAATTGAATGAAATATTCATGAGGTCCAGGCACGCAATTGCCTAATACATGATGGCTAGAAGAGTTCATGGCTGATCCAGCGCAGTGCTCCTATTGACACGGTTAACCGAATAAACGTTGAATTGAATAAATCACCACATGTAGTACAGCTAACGATGGTTGTGAAATTTCTCAGTTTTATACTAAAACCATTCCTATTTATTCATTGACGACACATAAAAAAAATTCAGGTATTGAAAAAAAAATGAGCAATCACACATTTTGTAATTCAGAGAAAATATTAATGAAATCTCTAACAAGAGGTTTTCCGAATTGTTATTTTATAAAAAGCTCACTGCCAATTTGTTTTGTTGCTGTTAAGCGAAACACACGACTTTCATTTATCTCCGTTGTTAAAATCAATTCAAGAATTAATTAAATTGAATTCCAATAGAAACATGTGTTTTATTAAATAATCTATTATGTTTTAATCTTTAACATTCAGTTAGTTTCATTGGTTTTTTATTACTCTCCATCAACTTTTACAATTCCGTATAATAGATATCTTTTTAAATTTACTTTCGAGGAAGAAAATTTAAAATATTGGCATTTAAGCCCTGTCAAACAATTTCAATCAGAATGAAACCTACGTCATATTAAAGCCTATCAAATTTTACATAGATATAGCGAGGTTAATCAAAATCGTTAGAGCCGTTTTCGAGAAAACCGTAAAAAAGTGCAGAATATTTCTACAATCATGGGTACCTTCTATTACCCGAAGGTACTCTTGATGAATCTTGGTTCATATCGGGTTTGAATATATGTGACTCATTCATTAAAATGTTCTTCTTTTTTTCAAATTGGTTAAATTTTAAGTATATTTTAATTTTCCGAATTTGACAACTTTTATAATAATAATAATAATAGGCTTACCGAACCCGAAGGTTCGATGCCTATACCACCAAACTTCGCCTGCACAGACTCGTCCAATGTTCACCGGTCAAGCCAAAGCCCCCGAGATCAGCCTTAATGCAATCCTCCCATCGACGCTTCGGCCTACCTTTCGGACGCCTACCAGTCGGTTCAGCGAATACCAACTTTCTCGGAATCCGTTCCTCACTAATCCCAACAACTTTACGCGCCCATTTGAGTCTCCGCGATGCTATCAACTCAATTATATTCGCAGGGTACAAACTCCGCAATTCCGCGTTGTGCAACCTCCTAAACTCCCCAGTGGCCTCATCTCTCTTCGTACCAAATATTTTACGCAGTACCTTATTCTCGAAAACCTTAAGCCGTTGTTCATCCTTCAAAGTAAGCGGCCACGTTTCGTATCCGTAAAGAACCGTTGGAAGAATAATAGTTTTATAAATTCTAACCTTTAAGTTTTTAGACAGAAGCCGCGAGCTAAGTAATTTAGCAACTGAATAATAACACGCATTTCCCACCTTTAACCGGGACTTTATTTCTTCCTGTATTTCATTTTTTCTTGTTATCATTGAACCTAAATACTTGAATTTCTCTACGTGTTCAAAAGTATGACCTGAAATATTAATATCATCAAGATCGCTACCATTTCTGCAACTAATCATATATTTCGTCTTATCGGTATTTAATTCGAGACCTATTTCTTATCGGTTTTTATTAACACACTTGTATTTAGTTGTATAGTTTCCGTGTCTTCACCTAGCAGTACCAAATCATCGGCATACCCCAAAACCGGAATCTTGTCACCCATATTTAAGCCTTTCTCAGTACACATCATCTTTTCTATAACATATTCTAAGGCTATATTAAACAAAACAGGTGAAAGGGAGTCACCCTGTTTCAAACCCGATCGCACCTCAAATCTCTCGGAGTACTTATGACCGATTCTAACTTTATGAAATGTTCCTGACAAACACATCTCTACTAGGTTTACTAACTTTTTAGGTATCCCCTGTTCAATCATGATGTTATAAAGCTTCTGACGGTAAGACAACTTTTATGGTTTTGAAATTATTTAGTTGGAGTATGGGGGTTAATCTATCTCTCAATAAAATAACATCCCAAAAAGAGGGGCTTATTGTACTATTAATAGAAGTCAGGAAAAAAAAAAAAATGGCTAATGGAATTGCCTGAACTTCATTCAGTTAATTTTTAATTGGGTTCACTGGAGCATTAGGCTGGGAGTGAGACTCGTCAAAAAGTTGTAATTCCATCCCATTTTCTACAATTATGGTCCATTGTTACTATAGATAATTATAAAATTGGTTAGGTAAGAAGAAACTGCAATTAAATATTAATGACTGATCCACTCGGTGATTACAACAGTTATTTCCTGTCTCTTTCCGTTGCTGGGGTAGCCTTCGGTTCTGCCCCGGCACTCCGTTGTATCCCATGAGAGGTGGAGGTAGGGGCTAAATAGATAATGTCCCAAAGGTTTTCAAGAGAGAAAATGGACCTGAGAATAATTTATCCCTCATCCGACGTAGAATACTCTTCGTGAATTCTTAGACAGTGTTCCGCTTAATTTGACTAGGAAGCATCTCCGCCCGCCTTGGAATACATACAATTTAACCTTTGAGTCCGGAAACAATTCAGTTAAAATAGTGTCGCGTTCTCTAAATTCCTCAGCTGTTTGAGATCCTTCGCCTGAGACGCGGGAGTGGAAAGAGCATGTTTAGATGGCTCGGTGGCATTCGAGCGAAAATTATTCCGCTTCTAGATTTATAAAATAATGAAACCGGAAGACATCGTGGAGAATTCATTTGACGTCCTAGTTTCGTATTTTATTACTGTCATTTAATTTGTATTAAAAAAAAAATGTTTGTGTTTAAGACCGCACGGCAGCAGTATAAACTTTATTGCGAATCGTAATTTATGTACATAGTAAATAATATTCTGGATTACGTATTATTATTATGGATCGGATTAGTAGGATAAATGAGAAACAAATCATAATTCAAAGTTATAATTTTTATTTAAAATTCTATACAAATCAAATTATTTAGTTTCGGTTTCGTATTTTACAAAGGCTTCAACGGGTTTGTGATCACTAAAATAAAATTTTACTTGCATATCTAGGAAAAAAGGCATGAAAATTCATTTAGAGACTTAAATATTTCTTTTGAAAAGTCGATTTTGAAATCTCTTGAGCCATATATATATATATATATATATATATATATATATATATATATATATATATATATATATATATACAGTGACAGTGAACCGTTCGTGACAGTGTGACAGTGTAGTGAAACTGTGTGTCAGTATTGTGATAACCGGTCGGTGGGAAATTAGAAGACTGTAGTTTATATATAATTTATATTTGTAAGTTTTAGAATAAGTCTAGCATATTGTATAAATTTACGTAAGTAGTTAGGAATACCTGATTTTATATGTAGTTAAGCTAGTAATTCAATTATTATTGTAAGAGTAGTGATTAGTAATCTTTTGTATTTTAATTTTGTATTTGTACATTTAATAAATATTTGTACTTTGTAAACTGGAGTAGTTCAGTTCTCACACCCCGTAGCCCGTAACAATATTAATATTCCATTTCTGTTGGAAATAAAGTATAAACATGAGATGACTTACCTTTACGATCGAATCACTGTTAACAAATAACATAATATACAATAAACAATAACATTACTTATGCTTTGTATAATGTATAAAGTAGCACTTCCGGTCAGCCGATTTTTGCTGCTATAAGATCTCTAGTATTCTTAAATATGAAATAATATTTTTGTACGTCTTTTCGTTTTCGCTCTAGTCTTACCACATACGGACTAAGGCACACAGACCTTTTAGCGGGACTTGGTCTTTTGGACTCAGGGGACCCTTAAACGTGTATTTCCGTTGGAAACTGGAATTCAAAAATTTCACAATCGCAATACTTTCTCTTATTATATATTTCATATATAGGTAAGTATTTACCCACCGTCGGGTCAAGACTGGAAAATACCTGGATCCTCCCGGACTACGAGGTCACACAGTTCCTCACTGGACATGGGGGCTTCCGAGGAAAGCTCGCTAAGCATGGCAATAACATCAGTCCCCTATACCCTAGGTGTGGTGTTCCGGAGACTGCCAAGCATTCTCTCCTTGAATGCGCCGCTTATGAGGCACTGAGAATCAAGCTTCTGAGGGACACAGGACTCTACGTCCTGACAGAGGGCGATATACCTAATCTTATATCCAAACAAAACTACTCGTACCACAAAGCCTTTGTATACGGGTGGAAGCAACAGATTGGTCCTTGGCTGTCTTACAGTAAGCCAATGAACACCCATGAGGACAAATAGCAGTGTGCTATGAAATAAAATGATGGGTTATATGTGAAAAAAGCATTTATATAAAAAAATAAGTCTTGAAAATGGGGAAACAGCCCCGAAACGTTGACAGATATGAAAGCTTATGAAATGAAGTAATTAAGTGACAAAAGGAAGGCAATGTGTGCTCATTTAAGTGTTTAAATAAATAATATAGGTAAGTGAAAGTAATAAGTCAAAAATTCCAAATTAATCATTAAAAATGACGTGATAAATCAAAACAATGTATTAACTGTACAAGATTAAAATTCTACAATCAAAGTGGGTCTGTTTGTGTATATATTCTTGATTAAATATAATAAGTATATTTCCTGCTAGGTTGTTTGTTCCCTTTCTTACAGTTGTGAGCCTAAAGAGAATTGAGAGAAACACGCCGGTAGAGATTGACTTTGACTTGCAATCAGACATTCTATCATTTTATTTCGACACATTCCACATCAGCCCCTTTATTATTTTCATCAAAGTTCTTTTTGAGAGTGTGTTTGTGTGGGAGGAAGAAGAGGTAGATACTCCTATATTTATTTCAAAGAAGGATCTTTTGAAGCTTGGAACCCTCTCCATTAGTACACGTGTTCCGTTTTCAGTCAAGTGATTCTGTTCATTATTGAAGTTCAACGATTCCATTCTTGTGGCTCCGGTTGAAGTTAATGTTTCATGCATTTCACATACTTTTAACATATAAATATTCAATTACCGTATTTTCCATAAATCTTTTTCTTTTACTTTATTAAACTTTTATTATAAATAATCTTTAATTTCTTAAAATGGATTCCTTGCATTTAAAAAACATGCTTTTATGATGTTTATGTTACACTTGTTTGTTTTGATGTAACATTATCATTTAGTTTTTTACTTTCACTTACCTATATATGAAATATATATTAAGGGAAAGTATTGCGATTGTGAAAATGTTCGAATTCTAATTTTCAACGAAAATACATGTATTAATTATTAAATTAAAATGATTCACTAAATATTTTAAAATTTATATTGATTCGAAATCTCAATTATCACCTTTTATATATTTTAATAATGTTGGTGGAGCAGCTTGTTCCGTACCGTTGTTTCTTGCTAATTTCATACAATTACTCTTAAAAGCTTCATATATTGTTTGACAGAATGGTTTCTGTTAACAATATGTTTATAATGATTTTATTCACACTTATATAAATTTGCATCATTATGCCTTTAATATCTCGTTTTAATTTTTTATTTTTCGTTTCAGGTAAGAAAATGATTTATTCTTCTTTCGCTTGAACTTAATGCACAGTGTTTTATGGTAAGGTAATGCAGTTTTCTATTTATATAAAATTAGTTGCTGTTAGTATTATATAAAATACAATAAAATAATGATTATATCATAGCTATTAATACCAATTGTTGATTATATGCGAGACGTACGCATATGAAAATGTTCGAATTACAGTTTTCAACGGAAATACATTTAATTTAATTAATTTTTGTTTATCTCATGCAAAATAAATCAGAATTTTTTTCTTTGGTTACCGACGAAACGATGTATTCGAAATATTTCTTTGCACTGAAATAATTGCAAATTTAAGACGTAAAATGAAATAATTATGAAAAGCCAAAAGCCCAGGCTATGCGGGTTTTTTGAACCCGGGACCTTAGGCATAGGAGGCTGTTATGCCACATGCTACATGTAACCCCATACCGAAAAATTTAGTTGCAGTTGGTCGTATGGATGATTGGAATCTGTACTTACGTACAATAGAGTGGATGATTCTTTACTTCCATGCTTCAGGGACACTTCCCGTATGCAACAAAAATCTACTGGCAGGAACTAACGACAAAAATGAACCCAGTAGAGTACCGAAAATTTGCACAAGCTTATTTTACAGCAAGACGCCCGAATGTATTTTTTCTAAGATTTTGACTCACCTAACTACTTAGCTAACACTAATGAAATCTTTGAGTTAAACAAGGTCCCTTTAAACGTGGTGCGCCGGAAAGTGTAAAATGCAAGTGGATAAAAGATATACTAAAAGGAATTAAAAAAATTATGTAACATATCTTTAAAAAAAAAAATTTATATAGAGGCTAAGAGTGCCCCAGGAGGGTCTCTATGCCCTAGGTTCACTCAATGGATGAAATAACAGGATAAAAGAAATTCTCTCTTGGCCGGGATTCGTACCTGGGACCCGGAGAAGACAACATTAATGCTCTTTGCACTAGGCCATCCCGCTCAATACCGGTCAATACTGGAATCATTTAATTTTCACCATCGCAATACTTTCTCTTACTATATATATATATATATATATATATATATATATATATATATATATATATATATATATATTTCATTTATAGATAAGTGGAAGTAAAAAGATTATTAAATCTAAGAAATAAAATAATCATACTGTTTTTATTCCCTGAATCATAAATAAATGTGGCTCTTGGTAAATAAGTTAATATTAGAGGATAAAGAATTGATTGAGACCGGTAATACAATTTATAAGGAGTCGGTAGGGCTATTAAAGTCCTCCAGGATACCTGGGTCCTGCAAGATTCAATTACACCTAATGAACTTCAGTGTGTGGGGGAGCCGGACTCGTCCTCTAAGCTTTCTCCCCCCTCCTGCACTCCCCCCCCCTCTCTCTCTCTCTCTCTCTCTCTCTCTCTCTCTCTCTCTTTCTCCCTCCCTCCCTCCCCTCCCATCATGGTGCCTATAGCAATGTAAGAGATGCTTCATAGACAAGAAGAGACCTTCTCAGCTTATCATTTACTTCTGGTCTCGGCTAAATACAATTATTATTGAATTAAATTTATAACGACACCCTTCATACTGACTTATGTATTCCTACTATAACAAACCACATTCGATCGACTTACAAACGATTTCATGACAAACTAAATGGTCACATAAACAAACTTGTACAAAACATGGCTACAACTGACTTACCATTCATAACTCGGCGTAGGCTGAAAAGGAGTTGGATGAGGGACCTCCTGACCTGAAAATATAGTTGTGCTTAATGTCAGGAGGATGCACCACTGGGTGCTGTCTCCCTCATGCCTGTCCACGCCATGTTTCCCTAGATTTTAGCACATTTGCTTATTGTAATATTTTTTACAGGTGTAAATAAAATGATAAGTGAGAAAAAAAAAAAATTATAACAGCAAGGTGTTCATATTATTGTTGAAATTCTATCAGACTAAGCCTGTTATTTATTAGATTTTTTTTTATGATTGATTTGATGGACTGTATTATTTCTGCGGCTTACTTTCAATAAGTGTCTAAAGATCTGATTTTGACAGAAATGTTTGTTTATTAATTTAACGTCACATTATGCTACTGTGGCTAATCAGAAATTGTTTCAGTGGGAGTCATAAATTTCCCAGTCTACCCAGGTTCTTAATAAGGATATGGATCTGTATAGTCTCGAGGATTTCTTACTGTTATTAAAAACCCTAGAGGTAGGTCGAAACGTTGGCCGGTAGAAGGCTGTCATGATAGCCACTATACCACAGAAATGTGACCCCAAGAAATATTTAATATTAAAAAAAAAAAAAAAAAGTAGGTAGGACCTCTTCAACCTAAAAAGACTCTTGAGCTCAGTAAAATATAGATTCGTTCTGTTTCTTTCCCAATGTCTGTATAAAGAGATGAATAGACTTTCTTATTCGCCGCCGGATTCTTCCCAATTTATTTGTACGCATCTTAATAGGCTAAGAACCAAGGGTACTTCTAATCAACGGAATCACATCAGTTTGTAATTGTTAGTACTTATCAATTCCAACAAGGATCCTCGAGTCATGTCAAGACCGCGTTCATCTCCGGTGAAATTTGGACTCAAAGTAGACCAAAGTAGTCTCCTTAGGTAGATTTTGTTTGTTTTTCTCATTTTCCTGGGAATTTATTGATCCGGGGGAACTAATCCAGAAGTATACCTAAATTCCAAATTCATTCTTCACAACAAGTATTCTATTGATAAATTGGCTGATTCTTCAGCTTGGCAAAAAAAAAAAAAAAAAAAAAAAAAAAAAAAAAAAAAAAAAAAAAAAAAAAAAAAAAAAAAAAAAAAAAAAAATATCCGACAAAAACGAGTAATGCATCAATTTTAGATACATTTGTACCAATATTACTAATCATACAAGGATAAGTGTAATAAACTACTTTAAACGGCATTTAGCTCGAGCTATAATCGGAATTCTATCATACATTTTTAGATCAAATAGTAATATTTATTAGTCAATTTTTTCTGTTGATTACTATTTACGCGAAAAGAAAATATATTTTTACTTTAACTTTATCTTGCAAAGTATTGAGCCTGATGATGCCTTTATACCACTAAAATTAGAGATAGTGAAATGCACTTTGAATTACTTTATTATAATAAGAGAGATTTACATGAGATTGGCTTTATTGAAGCTAAAAATTAGAGATTTTGTACTTAGAAGTATATTTAGACGTTTTTTTTCAATGATAATAAAATGTAATGGTTTATTTTTTTTAATCTAAAAAATTAAAGGTACTTCAATTCAATTTAAAAATTCGGCATTTAAGCCTCTCGGGCTATTGCAACCAGCATAAAACCTACATGATATAAAAGCTCATATAGCTTATTTATTGAAAACCGTGTGAGCTGTTCTTAAGAAAATGGTTAAAAGGTGCAAAAAAATGCATGGTAAAAAGTGGCTTTTCTGGTTCGTTGATTTTGATGAAAAAGTTGCTTTAATATATCAAACGTATATTATTATTTAAGTGCCTTAAATGTCATATTTCAGTTTGATACAACTTTTTGTTTTCGTTCTAGACTTGAAACTGATTTTCCAATTCGAAAATTTTCACGATCGCAGCTAACTTCTTTTCTTTGCTATATATTTCATATAAATATTCGGAGGTAGTTCAAAACATATGTATGAGAATCGTAAATAATTATGCCCGGATTCTCAACCATACTATCCGATTTACAACTCCCATCGATTATAAAATGTACATATTTGTTGGCACAATTTTTTTTTCCCTTCATATCCAATCATTTAAAAAATTGGTGTATATAAAAAGACTGCTAATCTAAAACGTTGTTAGCATATTTGCTTATTGCATAGGTTTTTTTTTTTTATTAGATTTTTCTTTTTGTTTTAAAAGTAACTTAGGCTACAATAACCACTAACACCTACTGTAAACATCACTAAAGTGTAACATGTAATTGGTTTAGTACCACAACATGTATAATTCTGAGGCTTGTGGCCACCTGTAAAAGAATTGAAAAAACAAATATTAAAAAAAAATTTCATATATAAGTAGGTGAAAGTAATAGAAATTCCATCTCAATATTATTTCGTACGTAATAAAAACTAATATTTTTGGTTGAAATGTAAATGTGAGGTTTATCGTGATGGTGGATTGGCGGTTGTTGGATCGCATTGCCGGACACGAAGGAAGAGGGAAATAATGCTGGGATTCTATGATGGATTGGACTACACAATCTGTGGGGCTGGATGTAATTGTAAATTAGGCAAGCTCCGAAGAGGCCACCCACTGAAAACTCCTATCTCGGCATCCAATTACCTGAGCAACGGTAATTCTTGGCTCTCTGTACAACTCAACTTTCATCAGTTCCCTTTCTTGTTTATCTAATCATCTAATCCTCTGCATTAATCGGATAATAATGTACCTCCTAAGGTACTATCTCCGCCATGCTCAGAGCATTATTTGATTTTGAAAAATCGGATGCGCGCTACACACGATTTTCACTTACCTACGTTGTTAAAATAAATTTTAAAAAACAAAAAGCACTTCGACAACCCATGAAAGGACTTGGGTTCAGTACATATAGAGATTTGTACTGTTTCTAGGCCAACGGCAGATAATTAGGCCGAGACCGCTCAGCCGTCAGATATCCCCATTTTTGGGTACCCACTTTATAGAAGCTTTGTCTGCCCTAGAAGGGTCTTCGCCCCCCATCCTTCTCGGCTGAAACAACAGAATAAATAATATTTAACTAGAACACCTCGCTCCCATTAAAATCATTTCAAGATATTTTAAATAATATGGGACATAAATAAGTTAAAGAATTACATTTAGTATCGATAGAAACATGGGTTTCATTAAGTAATCTGCTACATTATTATCTACAATACAATACAGAGTTTGGTTTATTCGCGTTTCTTCACTTTCCTTTACTTTTTACATAATTCTGTATAAAATAATATTTTTCCTAAAATATTTAGCTTTCCAACGGTATATTATACAACTATATTACTGTTCTGATGTAGATATATTTTTATTAATAAAAAAAAAAAAATAGATTAAGAAATATGTTTGATGTTTTATTGTTTGGTTGAATATAAAATTCGTTCAACTTATACAGTTGTAGTATATAGTTACACTTGTTTTTTGTTTTTGTTTTTTTTTAATAATGGACCTTTGTAACTGTTGTAGTAGTGATAAAAAAAATTGAAACATTATCCCTCTCTCCCTCCGAATTCACTAATCATTTCCTTTATATATATATATATATATATATATATATATATATATTTTTTTTTTTTTTTTTTTTTAAATAATATAATCTGCCACAATCTTGGGCAATGAGTATTAGTGCTATAAGAAGCCATTCATTCCATAAGTACAGTAAATTAAAAAAAATAAAATAAACCTAAATGAAGAGAAAAATAAAAAAAATAATAATAATCTTGACAACATTCATACATATATACAATATTTACATTAAGCCCCGAGGCCCACAAGGGAGTGTCAGGGCTCGATGCCAGGAGATCCCAGTGCTTCTCAGTCAGTACCTTGACCGTTCTAATAAACCAGTGGAGATTGAGAGAGGGTGCTATAGCCACAGTGAGAAATCAATCCAATCAGGAATGAGTGGAGAAGCTGGCCATTGCCAACACCCCGCATTGCTTAGTTACACGAGGTCTCTAGGCAACTGCCGCTTCAACCTACGAGGAGGGTTATAGGGATGGTTGGAGCTAGATAGGGATTGGGATAAGGGATTAGGAAGGTGAGTAATTTATATAAAATTAGACGTC
Organism: Piezodorus guildinii; assembly: GCA_023052935.1. Lineage (NCBI taxonomy): Eukaryota > Metazoa > Arthropoda > Insecta > Hemiptera > Pentatomidae > Piezodorus > Piezodorus guildinii. Next base: position 168,460,953 of record CM041292.1, read on the forward strand.
ATAATCTTATTTATATTTTTGTAATTATTTTTACCCCTTTCTTGTCACATGTCATTGTTATCCCATTGCGTTCTTCAGAAAGCAGCAGCTGAAAAAATTTCCGAAAAAAATAAATTTATGTTTTTAATTGCTTCTAGCTTATGGATTATGACTGACTTCAGATTCCGACTCATCAGAACGGAAAACCTCATCGTCGGATTCCTCTTTCTGACGTCGCATTTCTTCTAAAGCCTCTTTTTGAATTGAAAATATGTTTTCTTCTTCATAGTAGTTTAAAGAAATAAGATCAATACGTTGAAAAATAGTTGTATGATTCAATTAAAAATAATTTAACTAATAATTCTAGAATTGCCCATCTATGCCCAATAGAAATTTGGAACATACTGGGTAAGTTGGCGTCGTTTACTACCCGGCCAGAGAGTAAACGAGCTAAAAGTAAAATAATTGTTACTAGGAAGTGACTAGTTGGAAAAGGTGTAAACCTAGGATAGCTAAAGCGCAATGGTCTTCAAAGCTATAGTCTGATTGCTATTTACAAAAAACAAAGGATAGGGTCGGATCCCACCCCGATCTTTCCTTAGAAGGGTCAACTTTATATTTTTTTGGTTTTGAATTTTTAAGAAGAGACGAGGTCATGAGGGATAAGATAACGAGATTCTTGAATAATATAAGAAGTGAGAAGAATAATTTATTATAAATAATTATTTATTTATCTCACTTGTTGTATTATTATTGCAAGCTGCTTTACTTAGTTTATAAAATCCAGGAGATGAAGAGAATATGTCATGTTGTTTGTATCCTCTATTTATAAGCAACCTTCGTCATTCTTGACTGCTTAACCCTTTTCGACGTTAATCCTCAACGAAGTTAATCTTTCAAATCCTGAGACAGAATCATTATTATTCCAAAAACAATTTCCTTACTTCCCTGTCCTGTGTTTCCACCATACAGTTTATTTTACGACTTCTTTTGTGACTAAATGATCGCTCAGTTAACTTATGTTTTTTATTTAACTACTGAAATATACAGCAAGGAAGAATGATAATTTTAAAGACAGTAAAGCTTTCATTAATTAATAAATAATAAATAGAAATGAGGAATACACGACCATAGTTTTTCCAGATATATTTTCCTTGATTTCAGAAAGTACATTATTAAGTTTTGGATTATGGCTGAATCGCTTTTGTTTACATGTATATATATATATATATATATAATATATATATATATATATATATATATTATATATACATATACATATATACATATATATATTTATTTATTTTATTTTATTTTTTTACGCTCAATAATTGTCACACTCTATCTCTGTTGGTGTTGCTTGCTTGTTTTTTTGTTCTAAAAATAAGCAATTATAACAAAATAATTTATTTATTTAATTAATAAAATATGATCTGCCAAAGACCTTTAGGTTTGGGTGTGAAAACAGGAAAACGATGTACGATTACCCAGTGAAAATTTAAAGTAAAGAACAGTCTGTTGACAAAGGTGCCTTTGAACATCATAACACGTGGTGGGTAATTATTTTCTGTATAGGGCAATTCGATGAATTTTTACGTCTCAATGTTAATATTTGAGTGAATTTATTAAAAAATATTTCTTATTGAAACTTTTATTATTGAATATTTCTCATCCTTTGATGTTAACATATTATTCAAGGACGAATCCTTCGGTGTATATATATATATCATCGAGCGATCATTTAGTCACAAAAGAAGTATATATATATATATATATATATATATATATATATATATATATTTTTTTTTTTTTTTTTTTTTTTTTTTTTTATTTTATTTTTTTTTTTTTTTGGGTGGGGAGAAGGAGGGAGTGTGGGGAGAGATAAGAGGAAAGGTATGTTTTGAGGAAATAATATTCAAATGGATTATGTTGTGAAAATAAAATTTAAGATGATTTATTTATTTTTTTTTTTTTCGGCTTCAGAAAATGTTTGCCTCTTCCGCATTTATTATTATTATTTATTATAGTGTCATGCAAAATTTGCTTTGATTATTTAAAACCATATTCTTAGTGTAGGAGAGATATCCTGTACCCCCCCCCTCCTAAGGACGGCATTACAAAGGATTCGTTTCTCCCATTGAAAAATCCTAGGACCACCTGCAGGTTTGAACCCGTGACGGGAGGATTCATCAGGTTGAATTAGTCGTTTAAGAAGATTAGTCGTTTCAGTATAAATCCTATGGATCCGATAAGCCTTCTATTATTATTCAGTTTCATACATACATACATAGTTATCGCAACAACCCGTTAACGGGTCAAGGCCTCCCTAAAAGTCTCGGCCAGTTGGCCTGTCTGTTGCTGCAGCTCTCCAGTTCCTGACTCCTAGGAGAGAAATTGCATCCGCTGCGACAGAATCAGCCCACATCACATTCGGCCTGCCTACTCTTCGCTTTCAGTTTCAGATCTCTTATATTTTATTGAATAAAAAAAATTATTTAATAATATAATAAACAAGCTATCAAAACCGGAATATAGGTACATTATATGAATGAGCGTACTTTTCTAAAATTTTATATCAGCTTGTATTATCTTGCTTGGTAAAATCAGCGTTTTCCTATTATATCTCTATGTTTACTCCCTTTCCTGTATTAATTTTATGTTAAACCATTTTAATCTGGGAAGACGGCTTTGGCTTATAATTTGTTTTTATTTTCCCGCTACCGCACAGAGTTATCTGCCTCAGACTTGTATAATTAATGAAAAACATTTACTCTGCGTTGAATTATGAGGATGAAGTTAAATATAGTGAATATATTAAGCCGAAACGCTTTGAGGATATTAAATAAACCCATAAGCTATCTCCCACCCGCCGGCTCAGCTTAAGCAAGTTACGATGCCTGGTTAAGATACACAGTAAAGTGAAAATTAGGTAGTAAAATTTAGCTTAATAAGCAGAAAGGAAGGTATCTGTGACTATTAAACGAAATTAATTATTTTTCGCAGCTGAAACAAGTTATTTTACCTTATGATTTTCTGTTTATTCATTTGTACTTTCACTGACCTATATATGAATAATATAGTAATGACCAGGTTTTTTAACTTTTTATTTAACGTCACTTTATGACTTACTTTGGCTAATCGGACGATGTGGAAGTGCTATAGTGTTGCCTATCCAGGTTTTATTAGGGCAGAGACCTTTAACGAGTACTGATATCGTATTGGCTCGGGACCACCTTTTAACGTCCCCTCCGAAGGACGGCATAACAAAGGATTTTTTACTCCCATAAAAAAACCCTAGGACCAAGTGCGGGTTTGAACCGTGACCTTTGGCATAAGAGGCTTTTATGCTAGCCACCCTTCAACAGGTAATCCGAGTAATGGACCGTATTGCGATCGTGAAATACGTGGGGTTGCAGCAAGGAACGGATTATCTTACTAGATTTCTGCAGCATATCTAAAGTAATGCTCATAGCAGTATTTTATTTTATTTTTTTTATATTCAAACACATAACAATTAAATTCTTAAACTTAACTGAAAAGATTCCTAGAAGAAGGATAATAATGTATATATGTATGTATTTGTCAGTCAAACCTTAAGACTTCATTTTGACCGTGAGTTGTTTCACATTTTCAGCAAGACGCTAGTGGGGTTTCTTTTCGTTGTGTAACATGAAACGGATATTTTCCCCACCTCTATCTTGTTTTCCTTAAATAGCAGAAAAAGCTTTTCTGCTTTTAGACCGTAGGGTACTCACTACGTTTGCTATAGTATGCTATTTGTGCTATTGTGCTGAACCATCAATTTATATGGAAATAACTGTAGAACTCGACGGTTTAGCAAATACCAAATAGCATGCTATAGCAAACGTAGTGAGTACCCTAGTGATACAAGAGTTTAAATTATGAATTATTGTATGTATGTAAATGTTATCATTGAAACGTAGTGTTCTCTTTCATTTCCAATTATTAAAGTATAAACCGAATTTAATATTTACTTATTTTAATTACTAAAATATGGTTTTCAGCGTCTTACATATTTTTTTAATTGCCTTGAATGGTTATGCAATAATTTCTAAACTGTCTAAATTATAAACGATAAAAGGGTTTTCTTGATACAGGTTTAGTTCTGATTGAATACTCTGACAGGGCTTAGATCCCGATATTTTAAAATTTTTAAACTTTAATATTTGTAGATTTAAAAAAAAAGTAACCATTTTTACTTTCACTTACTATATATAGTAAGGGAAAGTATTGCGATCGTGAAAATTTTTGAATTCCAGTTTTCAACGGAAATACACATCTTAGGGTCCCCTGAATCCAAATGACCAAGTCCCGCCAAAAAGATCTGTGTGTGATGACTCCCGGGCGGAAACGGTTAGTCGTATGAAACTGAAATTTCGTATTAAAGACAAATATTTTAAATTTTCTTTCTCTAAAGTAACTAAAATAACTATATTATCTTGTTACCACTGATAAAAAACAACTAAATATACAAGTTGAGCGAATTTGAATATCAACTAAAGGAAAAAACTGAAAAAATATTTTTTTAATGCAATTTTTCGTTTTTGAACATAAGAACAGTAATATACATGTATGATATACCGCTGGAAAGCTAAAGATTTTAGAAAAAATATTATCTCATACACAAGCTTTTAAAAGTTAATAGGGAGTTTATAAAAAGCCGATAAAACTTAGTGATTGTTTTAGATAATAATATAATAGATTTTTTAATAAAACACATGTTTCAATTGAAATTTAATTTAATTAATTCATTAATCGTTTCACGTATTTTTATCTCTAACTGTATTTGAAAATTCTTTCATTGATTTTAAAAATGGAGGTAAGTGAAAGTCGTGTGTTGCCCGCACCAGATTTTTTTCTTATTAGGATTGATAAAATGCGGCTAAATATAAAAGTTAAACGAATGTAATAACTAACTAAAGGAGAATTGGGCAAAAACATTTTTAAATGTAGTTTTTTTTTTAACATAAGAACATTAACATATATTTTTTTAAAGCTGTAAAAAGTAATGTTACGTGACGAATAGAGCATAAACTGATTATTATACCTAAAATTGTTATATTATGTTATATATGGAGTTTTATAAAACATTATTTTATACACAAAATTGTAAAACATAACGAATAATAGTGAAAATACGATAAAACTAACTGATTACAGATATTTAGAGATAGATTATTTAATAAAACATATGTTTCTATCGAAACAGGATTTAATTCATTCTTTAACCTTTTTACTCTTACTTACCTATATATTTCATCTCTTAATGCATTTGAAAATTCTTAAATTGATTTTAACAACGGAGGTAAGTGAATGTGTTGCACTCACCAGGTTTTTAATTAATATTATTGACATATGATTTTTCCCTTTTTTTTTTTTTTTTTTATATAGAAAGGATTTCAATGAGATAAGGCGACACGAACATTGAAAGATAAAGGCCGCTACGGGAGGGAACATCATCTGTGAACAGTGAAGTCGACCTAATGGCCGGCCTAGGATTGAGTTGGGTGGACTACGTGCCCCGTTGGTATACAATGCCCCTTCCGGATCACGTAGTCTTGGACAAATAGACCCTCGCTTTACCGCTATTAAAGCAATCGTTATTTACTTTGAGGGGATTTCACCCGATAATGCCTCCGTGTCAGCTTTGGAAAAGAAATTGTCGCTTATTGCGCTTAAAAAAATGCCCTTTAGCAAAGGGCTAAATGTATCTTTCTGTGATAAACTTACATTTATCGACTTAATATTTTGTTACCATGTCTGAATGAATGTAATAATATTGTTTATTATTTTTATGGTCAATCTAATAAACTAAACCTCAGATAAAAAAAAACTTGTGCGCGCAACTCAGGACTCTAACTTCTCGAAATCATATTTTAAATAAGATATTGGGTTGTTTCATAAGATCTGTCCGTTTTTATAGTTTCTGACATACATAAAGGATTTTGCAGGTCTCTGTTGTTTTATCTGAATGTTTACATATTTAAAGTGAAAAGTTACTAATCCTCTACTTTTGTATTATAAACATTAGCTCCCCAATCAATTGCCCACTTTTTAGTATACCTCCAAATATGAACATGAAAACACGCGATTTTCGAGTAATATTTTTGTACGAGTTTAAACTCGGCCATATAGCAGCTGAGGCCGCTAGAAATATTTGCAAGGCGTTTGGGGAAGGGAGTGTTAATAAACGGACCATTCGCAGTTGGTTTGCAAAGTTTTCAGCTGGGATACCGACTTGGAAAACTTGCCCCAAGGAATATCTCCGTCCGTAATAGACAACGATGTCCTCAAACAAACAGTAGAAGGAAACCCCTACCAAACAGTTAAAGGACTCTCAGCACAACTAAATGCAAGTGCATCTACCGTGTCCAGACATTTAAAGTGTATTGAGAAAGTAAAAAAGCTCGATACATGGGTACCTCATGATCTCACTGAGCGGCAGCTAGACCCAATGTTTCAAAACATACCGTGCAAAAATTGAAAGAACTGGGCTACGAAGTTCTTCCGCACCCACCATATTCTCCCTACTTGTCTCCAACAGATTACCACCTGTTTAGGAATTTAGACAACTTCGTCAAAGGAAATCTTTTTGAAAATGATGATCAGGTGAAAAGTACGTTTTCAGATTTTGTTTCACTTCAAAGCTCAGAGTTTTTTAGTTCGGGGATAAAAAAGTTGGTGTCACGTTGGGAAAAATGTGTAGAAAAAGAAGGTAAATACTTCGAATAAAATTATCTTGTTTTCATATCGTATTTTTAATAAAAATTCTTTACCTTGAAAACGGACATTTCACGTGACCCAGCCCAATAGTATTAAACAAAAGTATCATATAGTTTCCATTTAAATATTTATTTTTTCATCATAGTCATAATTTTCGGCCATTCGCAAAAGAATTTGATTTATTTTCGTATTTTACTACGTTTACCTCTGCGGCTATCCTCAAGTATCTATCATGCATATTTCCTCACATATTATCTTCCACTGCTTCATCAGCAGTGTCGTCTAGTTTCACTTACTATGTAAAAAACTTCTAATTTTTCAGCAACATTTTAAAAAAAAGTCATATTTATCTATTATTTAAAAAAAATCTCTATCAATCAAAAAATATTTTTACGTACTCAACATTTCATCGGTCATCATATATGGCTCCTATGCTCGACTGCCTATAGGTTTGCCGATGGGATGTTGAGTATCTGAAAATATTTTTAGATTAAATAGATCTTTTTTTTAAATAATGGATAAATTAAAATATGGCAAATATTTGATAATAAAAAAAAATATGGTAATTTTTTGACATAGTAAATGAAATTAGACGGCACTGCATAAGAAACAATGAAAAAGTATATGTGGGAAAATATGCTTAAATATTAAAATATAATATCTAATAAAAATACATATGTATACATAAAAATACCTACAGTGAGTGTCAAAAGTATTCGGAATTCGTATTTCTTTTCGTTTAATTATTATATTTCACAACTATTAATTTATATAATGCTTTTTCACTACCAAATCTTTAAAAGAGACTCCCATAAAGTAAAATCACTGAGCAGATAACCGAAACGTTTATTGTTTTTAAAAATATCCGATTAATAATGTAAAATTACAAGATCGTTCAGTGTCAAAAGTATTCGGAAATCGTAATATCCTGTTGTTTAATGGTTTCAAATTTTAATATTCTCACTAATCTTCGACATAATTTTATGTTCTAAACAACTCTACTCTTTTATGTTATATATATCCAACCATTAAAAGTTTTTTTTTTTTTTTTTTAAATAAGGCCCTAAAATAAAAACGTAACGATCGTACAACGCCCTCGAATAATTTTTAACACGTTCACACTTTAACACTAAAGAGAAATAGTTGAGATGTTGAAAAAAATTGATGAGGATATATGGATGGCTATGTACAGTGTAGATAATATAATAATAAATTATAAAAGCGAAAAAGTAAGCGTCCAAAAAAATATTAAATGTTAAAACTGAAAGACTGATTATTCGTCAAATAAGAAAACAATACCTCAAATGATTAAACCTTAACTTATTTATGAATTTTTTAGAGTTTCTGGATACACAATAAATTTTTCAACTGTTCGCCGCTTTCTAAAAACATTTTACGAAAAGGAAAACATGGTGCAATAAGTACGGAAAACGTCTATCAGCAGGCAAGGGAATAAGAGAATAGGCTGAATGTTTGTAACATTTTTTAAAGAGAAGGTTGGTGAATTAAAATGTTTACAGATGACTCCCATACTAAAATACATGGTTCTTATGAAAAGATTATGGTTTGGAGGAAACCAAATAAAGAATTTAGTATGCAATAGTAAAACACCTTGAGCGGTCAGTGTTTGATAACATTGGATTCATGGACAGAATTATTGATAGGTTTGTGTATTTTTAAAGTATGAAAAGCCAGAATTAAAAGTAGAAGAAAAATTAGGAATAAATCAAATTATTAATATACGCCCGACTATGACTCTGGACATATATACGTTATTTATTCATATTTAGTTGCTGCAAAATTTTCAAAAAGTTCTCGAAATTCCTCTTCCATTATTTCTTTCAAATTTAATTAACTATTTTTGGGTCTTGCTAAAAAGGAAAATCAGGAAATACTATATTCAAAATAAAAATGGCCTCAAGATACAATAAGTGTTGGAGTGGGGTAATATTTCACACTAAACAATTAATTAATTAGTAAGATCAATTCCTAGTTGGCTAAAATCTATAATTATACAAAATTTTTTAACAACAGGATGTATATATATGATCGATGCCCTAATATAATTAGGAAACCACGAAATTCCGAATACTTTTGACACCATTAACATACACTATTTCTAATTATTTTCGTAAATAAACGTTCAATACGTTAATAATAAAATGATTGTTGTAATTTTTGGTTTTAGCTATTGTATACCTTCCTTCTAACATTATAAAGTGGTTAATAACTCTTTACAAACATAAAAAATAAGTTAAAAACAAGTGAATTTCAGAATAGTAATGAATTCCGAATACTTTTGACACTCACTGTAGATGGACCTAGAGGCCGAAACGTTTTCTTTGAAATATATTTCAATTGTGGTCACTTAATCTTTTTTAATTTCGTGGATCCTTGTCATTTTGTTTTTGGTTTGCGCAACAGGCCTTGGAGGCCCTTGGCCGCGCGGTATTGTTTATATTCCACACCGCGATACTCGATGACATTTTATAGGGTAGGGTCATGTCACTCCCTACGCCTATTTTTGTGGGTAGCTATCAATTAGGTGACAGGTTCCACATACCCGGAGGAGATTGTGAGGGAATCCCCATTTATTTGTATGCTTGAAAAAAGTCCTCCTGGGGCTGGGATTCGAATTCACAACTTTAGAGTGGCAGGCTAGCACGCTAACCACTCAGCCACAGGGGTCCACGAAAATATTTTTTGGCAACCACTAGTCTAAAAAAAGGACACATAACTAAGGCAGCAGCGAAACCACACAAAAATGTTTTTTTGTTATCTTATCATAAATACAAGTGTGTTAATAAAAACCGGTAAACAAATAGGTCTCGAATTAAATACCGATAAGACGAAATATATGATTAGTTGCAGAAATGGTGGCGATCTTGATGATATTAATATTTCAGGTCATACTTTTGAACACGTAGAGAAATTCAAGTATTTAGGTTCAATGATAACAAGAAAAAATGAAATCCAGGAAGAAATAAAGTCCCGGTTAAAGGTGGGAAATGCGTGTTATTATTCGGTTGGTAAATTGCTTAGCTCGCGGCTTCTGTCTAAAAACTTAAAGGTTAGAACTTATAAAACTATTATTCTTCCAACGGTTCTTTACGGATGCGAAACGTGGCCGCTTACTTTGAAGGATGAACAACGGCTTAAGGTTTTCGAGAATAAGGTGCTGCGTAAAATATTTGGTCCGAAGAGAGATGAGGCCACTGGGGAGTTTAGAAGGTTGCACAACGCGGAATTGCGGAGTTTGTACCCGGTGAATATAATTGAGTTGATAGCATCGCGGAGACTCAAATGGGCGCGTAAAGTTGTTGGGCTTAGTGAGGAACGGATTCCGAGAAAGTTGGTATTCGCTGAACCGACTGGTAGGCGTCCGAAAGGTAGGCCGAAGCGTCGATGGGAGGATTGCATTAAGGCTGATCTCGGGGGCTTGGGCTTGACCGGTGAACATTGGACGAGTCTGTGCAGGCGAAGTTTGGTGGTATCGGCATCGAACCTTCGGGTTCGGTAAGCCTATTATTATTATTATTATCATTGCACTAATAACTTATTTGTTATTTGTTTTTATTTTATTGGTTATTATCTTGGTTTTCCTTTGCCAAGTGAAGGCCTACAGTCTGAACTGTAGGAATCAGCCGAAACGTCGGCACAGAAATATGATAAGTTTTCTTGATTGGTGGGTTATTTCTTGGTTACCTTACCCTAACCACCTTCTCTATCATTTATTATCTACAGTCAAAAGTTACTCCATTAATGTTAATGTTAATGTTAATAGTTCTCTATTCGCCTAAAACCTTACAGATATGAGGAGAGTCCATGATTTCTGATTATTCATTATGATTATAAAAATAAAGTAAAAAGTAAAGCTTTGAGGTTGTATTCCTGATAGCAAATTGTAAAGCTAGTGATTCTAGGAAAACGATGCATCTATTTCTGAATATGATACATGCAAATGTTACCAGTGCAATTATCTGTTAAGTGCGGTAATGAGAAATTTAACATGAATATGTTAATTACGAGTCCATTACTGGAATCAGATATTCGGTTACAAGAGAGCTCAAGAAAAGTACAATTGAAACAGCTGTAGTTAGCAATTAAGCAGAAGCGGGTCGTGTAAATACAGCTGTAGCGGTCACCGATAAGCCCTAACCACACCAACATTAATGTCTCCTTTCAGATCGCTCTCCGATCTCACCTCGCTATCGCTCTCCTAAATCTTCGCTTTACAATCGTTTGCCTCAGCACATTCTCGCCAATTGGTATTGCTATTTAATACTACTTTGCTGTTGTTAAAGTTTAATTGTTCTAGTGTCTTCCTCTATTTCCGATTTCCAACCCCCAACACCCATGGGGCTTAGAAAGAAAAAAAAAAAAAAAAATTGTTCTAATTATATATTCGAGGAATACTATTGTATCTTTTTGCTCTTGTTTGTTTGTATATTCAGTTAACGTCACATAATGTTACTGAAGCTACTAAGACGATGCTACAGGGGGTGGCTATATTTTGCCTAGCCGGGTTTAATTATTATATAGAACTATATAGAGTACCTGATACCGCACAGGCTCAGACCCACCATTTTACACCCCTCCGAAGGACTAGCGGCTAAAACCTGTAAGAATTGTCGCTCTCACGAGCAGTATGCAGCGTCTTTTGATAACTATGTGCTCCAAGATTGCCTCCATTTTAAGGCTGCGCTACACGGCGAGAAAGCAGGTAGGTGACAAATAATAAGATTTGGTGATAGTGAATTATCATGCATTCTCACATAGTTTTAACTTATCATGATAAATATTTAATTACCGTACTTTCCATAAAAATCCATCATTTATTTTTTTAAACTTTTATCATAAATAATTTAAGTTTTATTATAATTGCAATCTGTTTGGGTGAATAAATCTATTTCCAGGTTCTTTTTAAATGAAACGATCCATTTCACACTTAACAATCCTTTATTTCTTTTTTCTCTCCCTACGTTTCGGCCTTTGCCATTTTCAAGGATCCTATAATCATTCTTGTTTAATAAGCTTTTTTTTTTTTTTTTTTTAATAATTGTATTATTCGATAACGGAATTATTAGCCATTTTATCACCTTATTTTCAAAATGTTTGAAAATGGTCAATTTTAGAGCTTTTCATACTATAAGCTACTATCTATTACTTTTTTGGAGTAGGAGTAACTTAAAATATAAAGTTAAATTTTCAGCTATTGAAGAGGTTTCTTACTGGTCATATTTATTTATTAACTATCATGAGATTAACAAACATTCATCGGAAATAGTTATTGAGTCAAAACTCTTCATGACTTTTTTTAGATGATTAATAAATGAAAATGATTCTCAAACTGTTTAATAACATAACCTATGTCTTGTTTGTTTATTTAATTAACGTCACTTTATACTACTATAGCTAATCGGACGATCCTACAGTGGGAGTCCTAAATTTTGACTATCCAGGTTTTATTAGGATAGGGATCATTGACGAGTTCCTGTCATCGCACAGGCTCTGGAACCATCTTTTTACGCCCACTTCCAAGGACGACATAACTAAGGATTTTTCACACCCATTAAAGAATCCCAGGGTCACTTATGGATTTGAACTCGTGACCTTGAGTATAACCTATATACCTTTAAGTAATTCCTATTCTCCTCGTTTAAAACTTGCAGTGTAAACAAGGCCTTATTATGTTAAGTAAGAAGTAAGTAGTATTTGATCTCGAGGCAATTACCTCCTGGATTCTTTTAAATGGAATTAGTTTTAGTAGATAGATCATAAAACGGTTTAAAACGTTATTAATACTAAAACGTATTTATTTTTTGTTTTGTTAACTAGAATAAACATTTTCTTACAGTTTAGATAGTAATATCATTCAATAAATGGGTTCTTCGTATTTTTAATTTTTTTTTTTTTTAATTTGTGAAGCAAATTATTTAGTATTCAAATAAAGAAATCTCTTACAAATAAGTAACCTCATTATGCACTGACAATTATTTTGCTTTTAAAGCTCTGAATTGTTGCTGAACCTTTGGTACTTCTTGGAATTTTGTGCCTTTGGAAAAACAAAATTAACAGAAACTGAGTAATGAATGAGTTCCGGGAAATTCCGAGTGTCATTTCCGGACTCATTATTCAGAACATGCGCAGGGCTTTTCATATTTTAGAATACTAATTCGTCTATATTCATACAAGAAAGTCAATATTCACTCACTTTTCCAGTCATCGCTGTACATATCTCAATAAAGACAATGCCTAGGAAGCTGAAAATTTTAGAGGAGATTCCACATATCGCCCAGTTATGCAAAAAAGTTGTTCTCTAAGTGGTTTAATAATATACTAAAATCTTTCACTACATGCCAAATCATCTTTATCTAACCTATATTTAATTATTATATCTTAATTAAATTCATTAAAAATTAAACTCCATCCATTATCCAGTTTTTGCGTGATGGTTGCAAAGTTATATCTCTCCTTTTAGCTCATTATTTTCAAAATGTTCGGAAATGACCGATTTTATATCTTGCTTATACTTAAATCGAGTTACCGTTAGAGTTTAGAGCAGAAGAAATAAGTATATTGTCAGCTATTAAAAAGGTTTTTTATTAGTCATATTTATTTATTAACAATTATGGGCTTAACAGACATTCAATAGTTTGGTTATTCGTTTAACGTCACTTTTATGCAACTATGGCTAATCGGACGATGCTACAGTGGGAGTCCTAAATTTTGCCTATCCAGGTTTTATTAGGATAAGGATCTTTAACGAGTACCTGACATCGCACAGGCTCGGGACCACCTTTTAACGTCCCCTCCGAAGGACGGCCTAACTTCCAACAAAATGGTCCCTCCCCATTTTATTTAAATAATAAAGGCACAAAGCCACCTACCACCTCAAGCGCATACCGCGCATATTGTAATATTTATTTTGTAAAAAATAAAAGAACCTTAAAATGCCTTTGGGCAATACAAGGACTTAGCTGTAGTGTGTATATATTAGTCTAGTTTTAGCCTGTAAGTATATGCATGGTAGATGTAAGTTTATATTGTTGTTTTATGTAAATAAACGGATGGAGGGTGAGAAAAAAAAAAAAAAAAAAAAAAAAAAAAAAAAAAAAAAAAAAAAAAAAAAAAAAAAAAAAAAAAAAAAAAAAAAAAAAAACGGCCTAACTAAGGATGTTTTACTCCCATTAAAAAATCCTAGGACCACCTGCGTGTTTGAACCCGTGACCTTTGGCATGGGAGACATTCAATAATAATAATTAATTAGTGAAAATTCATGACTTGTTTTTGATGATTAATTAATGAAAATTACTGTATAATATCATAACCTATACCTATAATTGACTCTTACTCTCTACACTTCCTAAGTTTGAAGTATAAATAAATCCTAATGGATGTTATAGTTCATTAGCAGTCACTTGTCAATGATCACTGGCAATTATATCTCATCGAATGATGAATTTATCAGTGAAGAGCTTGTGTGATTCTCATTAAAAGTCAAGGTTTCACATGTTTTCATATTAGGGCAATTAAAAAAAATCTGGTGTGGGCATCACAGGACTTTTACTTACCACATCTGTTAAAATCAATTTAAAAACTATTTAATACATTTAGATTAAAAAATATTTCAAGTTAATTTTAATAAAATGTGTATTAATTTTCGTGGTATGTTTAAATGAAACATATGATTCAGATTAAATAATATAACTGTATTAAATTGTTAATCAGTAATAAGTTTATTCCCTATTCGTCACTTTATATTACCTTTTACAAGTTTTTGTATCAGATAAATGTTTTTCTAAAATCTTTCTCTTTCCAACGGAATATTTTTACGTCTATATTATAAAAAACAAAACAAAAATTAGATTAAAAAAAATAGTTTTGCTCTTTTATGCTTTAGTTGGTCATCGAATTCGTCCAACTTGTATATTTAGCCGCCCTTCATCAATGTCATTAAGATAATATGGTTAATTTTTTGGAATGGACTAAATTAAAAGTAGTTTAGAGGAAGAAAATATCGGCATTTAAGTCCTGTCAGACTTTTAAATCAGAATGAGACCTACATCATATTAAAGTCCATAAAATTTTACATCGATATACCGAGTTCTTAAGAAAATCATAAAAAGGTGCAAAATGCAAGGTATAAAGTGGCCCTTCTGGTTAGCCGTTTTTGATGAAAAAGTTGCGTATATTCGTCTCAAATATGAATTCTCATTTCCATACGCCTTTTTCGTTTTCATGCTGGTCTTATAACAAACACAAACGGACACAGACACACCCACAGACCTTTTTGCCGGACTTGGTCATTTGGACTCAGGGGACCCTAAAACGTGTATCTCCGTTGAAAACTGGAATTCGGAAATATTCACGATCGCAATACTTTCACTTACCTATATATTTCATATATAGGTAAGTGAAAGTAATATTTCCCAATGCCTCATCGCTGACCCCCTGAAGATCACCTGCCGATAACTTGTAAGGAACTAATGTTCTTAAATAAGTTCAATAAGTTAAATAATTTCTCTTTAATGCTCATAAAACTATACTAAATAATACCAAAGAAATCAGAATAGTTAGTTTGTTTATTATATTGGGAGTAGTAAATTTTTGCTCATTGGCGTTTAATTAGAGTAGGGATATGTATTAAGTACTTGACACCATTTTACGTTTCCTCCCAAAGACGATATAACCAATGATATAGTACTCACTATAAAAAATCCTACGGTAATCAGCCGGGTTAGAAACCGATCTGAAATTTGAATTAAAAAAAACCTTTTCTATAGCTGCAAGTTGCTAAAGGTTGTATTCCGCAAAATGATGTGTTGTCTCATTTTTACTTCTACATACAGAAGACAGTAGCATCGCATTAAGAGACAAGCCTCAGCCCAGGAGCTGAACTTGGGGATTAAAAGGTAGAATCAGAATGGTGTAGTACCAGCTTTATGTTTACTTCAACCCCAAACATCTAATTACTATAATTTAAAACTAATTTAAGATAGATATTTATTTAATCACTAATACCGAAATCAAATATTGTCCATTGTCTCATGCCAAGTTAAATTTGTCGTTTAAGCTCATTTCCAAGTTTTAAAAAATGAAAAATATAATGATTTTTTTTAGTAATAGTCACTTTTCAGTCTCTCACTAGCAATCATATCACTTATAATGTTGAATTTTCCCTCTACTTTTATTATTATTACATTTCAAGACTTGAAATATATTTCACGTCTAACTAATTTGAATTGTAATAAAAAAAAAAAAAAAAAAAAAAAAAAAAAAAAAAAAAAAAAAAAAAAAAAAAAAAAAAAAAAAAAACTAATTTGAAACGCTTCCCATCACTTATACATAAAACACAGTATAAACAAGGCCTATGTGCAATTTAAAATCATTAAAAAAAATAAAAAATACACACGTGTAATACGAAAAACACTGTAAATTATACACAATCTTTATCATTTCCAAATTACTATATTAAGGTATGATTGTTTAAATAGGTGTTGAAAGGTAATTAAGTTATATGAAATCAATAAATATTTAAAAAAAAAAACATGATCTAATTTCAAAACGCTATATCTATGCTATTTGTAAACTGATTTTAATAATTTGTCGGCGTATATTTAGGTGACATTTCACTTTTTTTAGTTCTTCTTTTTTTCTGTTTTATAATTAATAGCGATGTAAAAAGCGATTCTATAACTCTATATAGATTTCTCTATCTTCGAAAATATCGGAGTTAAAAGTGTATTTATAGGAAAGATTTCCATTTTTTTTCTTTTTCCTCACGGTGTCCTGATCGTAAAACTCAATATATATATTTTTTCTTTTTTAATAACAACTATTCGCGGTTTCTTGGTTAGGAAACTTTTTTAACATTTTTCTCATTCTTTTAAAACAACGAAGTTATTGAATTAAATCACTTTTAATCGACTATTATTTTAAAAATAATCGGCTGATATCAACGTATATGTGTTAAGATCATCGTTGGATGCCTTGTTTTTTTTTGTGCCAAAATTCAAAAACACTAGTCCTGTAGATTCGAAGAAAATCCATGGACGTCAGACAACAGGGGGAGGAGGGGTGGAGGGAGGGAACGGATTTTTTTTCGTTATTCGGATTCTACTCATCTTATAATGAAGCCCTAATTTTTTTTTCCTATTAAATAAAGTTAATTAGTGAAAATAATTGTCATTATGAATATAGTACATATGGATGTGGTATGCGATAGAAATAAAAACTGGCTTTGATCACACCTCTGAGGACTGCCGTTGAAAAACGTGGATGGAGATTTGGCCGGGCGGGTTATTGCACGGTGCCGTTGCGGTACTCCTAATAACACGGCTGGGGCACTTCACGTTTCAAAAACTACTTGATCCATATTCATTACCTCTCTCTTCTCCGGTACCGTTCGCCAAATGACGACTCTTCTTCTAGGCCTCCGAGTGCTGATGACCTTCAAGGGGAAGAAGTCTTTCCTTTCACATCCCGACCGTCTATGGACCCACTAGAAGATATGTATACGTTTGTTAAGGAGAATGCACCACTGAGTGCTGTCTTCCTCAAGCCTAACTATGCCATGGTTTCCATATTTATGACATAGAAAAATTTATGTATTAAAACATCTTGTACTGTAACTATGTTACATTTTAAGATTGTGTAAGGGAGTTATGTCACTGTGTTGTTTACAAAATATTAGTTCAACGAGTTAAACAATTGAGCTGATGGGGTCACCCATTTTTTGTGTTCATGAAAGACTTATTACTAACTTAATGTCTAATTAATCATACAAAATCATAGACAATATTTTATCTAGAAATTATTTATTAATTATGATGGGAGAGAAAAAGTGCAACTAACTTTTTTGTAGAGGAGTCAGGAATAAAAGTTTCTCCATCCAATTCGATTTGTCCAATGTTGCTAAGTTTTTGCTAAGAACTTTCTTAAAGTTCTTTTTTCTTTGTTCGTTTATACCTGTACCGCAGCCCTTCCATAAGGGAGAAGAATGTGAGAAATAAATTGGTAACTTCTCCTGGCGTATATAAATCAATATTTCAACCAGAAGAAGTTCTCCTTAGCTAACTTACTTGTTTTGATTGGTTCCTTGAATATATAGTTTCTGGAGCAATTCAGGCCAGGGCTTAGAAATAATTGGTTTATGATCGCGGCATATCTGTCATAGAAATGCAATCAGCAGTTATCTTTTATTTATGAATCACTGTTAATGATTGATAAATTAAAATAAATAAAAAAAAAATAAAAAATAAGCATTCTATACTTCAACCTACCTTATGTATTCATTTAAACTTATTTACATCTCCTTTTTTTATCGATGTTTCGGTGTCTTGTACCCATTTTAAAGAATATCATGTTTTTTTTTTTATTCTTATATATATTTTGAAACAGTGAGCCTATGTTAACATGAAGTTGACATGTAGCATTAAACTACTAAAATTTACATAAGAATGAAAAAAACATGATAGTCATGAAAATGGAAACAAGACCCGAAGACGTCGATGAAAAAAGGAGGTGTAAATAAATTTTAAATGAATAATTAAGGTTGTTAGAAGTAGAGAATGCTTATTGAAATATTTAAAAATACATGGAGCTTCCTCGAGTCAAATAAATGAAAAAAATATATGTATATTCCTAAATCATAGGTGTATTTCAATATTTCATTGAAATGTTATAAATTTCTCATTATATATACTCAGTTATTTTATGTTAAATATAGGCTTTTTTTAAGGTAATCTATTAAGAGAAAAAGGTTTTACTTATAACGATAAACCCCCCAAAATAATCAAAATTTAAAATATATATGCAAATTATAGTATCAAAATTACAAAGCCTCTTGTCGATAAACTCTTTTTTTAGTAATCAAAACTATATATATTTCTATAGTTCTACTGCTGGGTAGTTTCTTCACAAGCCTTTTCACGCCTTTATTATGAATTCAACTCTTTTAATTGTTGTATTTATGCTAATATACAGTTGTCAAATTCAATAAAATATTTTTTTTTTAATAGATTTATTTTTAATTTACAACTGTATAATGGATACTATCTAGTAAATGAGATTACAAGATAAAAATGTCATGGATTCACATGTGGGGATACTACCCATTGGCAGCTCCCCAAAATATTTTTAAATATAATTTTAATGTTATTACAGTTCTAATTTGTTACAAATCATTGTAGATACTTTTTTCTGCATTACATAGAATATTCTTTCTAAGTACTATTCATTGTTTATATTACTGTTGTTGATGTTAAAATAGATTATTTGCACCAAAAGCTTGTTAATGCTTTAAATATTTACTCTGTTATATAATGTTTGTTAGACATAGAATATTACTTAATAATTTTGAGAGAAGCTTGATGATTCTATATTTGATTCAAAATTTTAGGATTGCGACGAAACAGTCAATTTGTATTAACCGGAAATGAATCAATATTTTTGTAGGTTTGAAAATTTTTAAAACTATTTTAAGATGTGCTGTATTTCTATGCTCAGATGGCAAAATGTTGTAAGTCACTTTTTCTGGAAATGAGGGACTTCATATTCTTGAGTGTTCCCATTCCTTTGTGCTTAGAAGGCACTAGTCTACTGTTCTCCAGGTCCTGGGTCGAATCTCCGCTAAGGCAAAATAATTTAGTCTGTTATTTCAGCCGTGTCGCGACACTGGGGTAGGAGATCCTTCTGGCAGAACCACCTGTATAAAGTGGGTACCCTGAAAATTTGGGGAAAACCTGGCGGCTGAGTGTGATCAAGGCCTAATCACCGCATTGCACGGTCGTTGGCCTAGAAACAGTACGAATCTCTATATGTACTGAAGCCCTAAACCCTTCATGGGTTAAAGTGATACAGGTTTTTTTTTTTTTTTTCTACTTTTATTATTATTAAGTTTTTTTATTTTATTTTTTATTTATTATATTTTTTTAGGACAGTTATGGAATGGTTTATTTAGTTCTTTTGCTACTTGTAAAATTTACATATCAAACAAGGTTGTTCTTCATAGCTTTACGCTGTTAGGTGTAATTTGAAGTGATGAAGCTGTATAATGGTGGATTTCAAATGTATCGTCACAGTGTCCATTTCACTCATAAGAATGAGTACAAAAAATATGAGATAACGTTTGCTCTCCTACAATTAAGGATCATAGTGACTGAACGTAGGGTGGTAAATACATTTATAAAGAACTGACCCTGGGTAGCAGCTTTAATAATGGCCTACACGAGAAAATAACTGGGAGAAGTGGAAATGTTACAATGTAACAAATGGTTCCTGGGGAGTTTATTGCTAAACCCTTTGGAGATGAGTTAGGCTTCAGGCTAAATTGGATTTTTCTAACGCTTTTCAGAACAAATTGGACGGAATATCTCAAATTACACACCTGCTGGAGGCACTGGAACTAGTTTGCAAAAGATACTTGTATACCACACTTTTTTTTTTTCTTTTTAATTAACCTAATATAAGCTGCCTTGAAGGTTTTATATTGTTTTATTATTTATTGTACTAAAGAAATGGTATTACACAAATACAACAATAAATCTTTTTATAATAATACATGTCATGTAAATGGCTTTTAAAAGATAATGGGTTTCTGTGGGTAGGGAGTATGAAATTAAAAGAGGCATATCTATTTTGGGCTAGGTCTAGGCCAAAAAGAATGTTAAGGTCACAATGGGAAAATTTGATTGATTACAAAATATGGGACATTCAGGATTTTACGTAGGATTTTGGATTGCAAGAGATCCTAGTAGAGGTTAAGCAGAGCCCTAAAGCTCAGTTACATATGTCCAAATTGTTCTGATAATATTGATGTAAATGAGCAGCTATTTGTAATCGACTCGAAGCTTAATTTGTACGTTTGTCAAGTAACTGTTGTAGTAAGTGGTATCTACGAGAAGTTTCAGTCTTGTGTGAGGATGCCAGGAATTTAAGAAATTAAACAAATTAAAAGTCATATTCGTAATCATAAAATACATCTCAAATCAGTGGTTGGACTCTAGACTAGAAAATATCATTGGTACAATCAGATCCTGTTCTGTGTAGTTCTGGTTATTCACTGAAATACAGCAAAACCTAAAGTGGAGCTTGTGATACATTTATAAGACACTCTTTAAAATTGTTATAGCATAACATAGATGCTAGGAAATGAAAAACGATTAGGGATCACTTCAAGTGGGCAAAATCGTGATTCACTTGTAGCTGGGTGGCTAGCGTAACAGCTCCATGCCAAAGGTCACGGGTTCAAGTCCGCAGGTGGTCCTAGGATTTTCTAATGGGAGTAAAAAATCCTTAGTTACGCCGTCCTTCGGAGGGACGTTAAGAGGTGGTCCCGAGCCTGTGCGATGTCAGGTACTCGTTAAAGATTCCTATCCTAATAAAACTGGATAGGCAAAATTTAGGACTCCCACTGTAGCATCGTCCGATTAGCTATAATAGCATAAAGTGACGTTAAATAAATAAACAAATGATAAACGATTGTGTAATGATATGCAGTTTTTTTTAGATGAAATGGGATGACAAAGTCGATAAAGTTTTACTAATTATCTACAATGAAATTCGATTATTGTATATTTCTATATCCTGAGAGGATCCCTTTCCTCTCTGCTATCTCCATTCCCTATTCTATATATAGAACTTGATCTGCTCCTACTAGAAGATGTTTTTCCTATAATGTATGCGATTTTATGCCTGACAACACATGTCGGGTGCAATAATAGATGTAACTGGCCTTACGGTAACAGCGGACCTTATCTTGTAACAAAGTCCCCTCCTTATCTCAATTATATTTAAGTTGGGTTGTAGGTTAGTATTATCATAGAAAAACAAGACTTGAAAAAAAAAAAAAAAATGATAAGTTTTTGCGGTACTTACTTCAATATTAAATGATAGCTCATGTCCCATCATCTCCATTATATACAATAGAATAGAAAAACAAAATAAAAAGGACAGGGTCCCTTAAGAACAATTGATATGTACAATCAAGATATACAATGTGTCTGGCCAAAAGATCAAAGGATTATAATTATTTTTTATTTACAATGATATCAGAAAAGAAAAAATGGATTAAAGTATACATAAAATAAAAAACTTCTTATAGATTAAAGTTTTGAATATAAAACATTGAAACTGGTTCATAATAACTGATTCATTAACTAAGTTTAATATAAACAATAAATAAAAAAAAATCTTTATTAATTGATATTTGATTTGTAATATCAGGCTTGTTGAGCGTCTGTTTGGGATGACAGTAGGTACTTGAACAGCTGGGACTTTAATGATGGTGGGGATGAAGCATTTCGGATATGAGTTGGTTTTTGTTCTATGGATAGGAATATAAAGATCATAATGGCGCCATCTTATTTCGAGGGATTCGATTGACGATTTAAATTGCAGAAGACTATAAATATAGGGAGGTAGCTGGGAGTGGATGGTTCGGTAAAGGTATGATCCTAGGAAATATTGTCTGTGGATAGAGGGAAGGAGCCAAAAATATATAGAGGTTGATGATTTAATTTAGTTAAATTTACAAATTGGGAAAGGATACCAAATATCTTACCAATTTTTAATAATTCTTTTTAGGTAAAACTATACATTAAATCATTAGACTCGGCAAAACTATTAGGGGCAACGCTTCCCAGGAGATATTCTCGTGAAAAAATCAGAAAATTTGCACTTAATTTATTAAATATCTCTGGTTCTAGTGGCGGTAGAAAAATAACTTTAGTGTCAAAATTTCTTTTGTTCAAAACGAAATAATAAAAAATATTTATGTTTTATACTTGGTAATAATCCCAAGAATATACTTGTTTGGCTTACAGCTTACCGAATTTCTATAAATTAATTTGAATTAAGCTGAATTGGAGGTAGAAATCTGATAAGCTTGATCATTCTTCTACAGTTATTTTTATTGGTTTAGAATCAATGAATCACATATTTACGTTGTGCTGAACATTGGTTTTTGTTTATGTTTTTATAATTTATCTTTTTGTTTATCTATTTTTTTTATTAGCTAGGCGAATGCGAAACATTTTATTACCAGAGGATTACTTGTTTTCAAAGTTTTGGTTTACTCATTTAAAAAAGAACAATTTTTTTTAAATCGATAGTGCGGAGTAAAATTTGTATAATACAATATATTTTTGTTTCTGTTTTTGTACATTTTCATTATAATTCCGCAAGACATAAAAAGAAGTCTTTGCCAAATAAAACTAATTGAAAAAAAATCAAAATATTTTATAGGGTTAGTGAATGAATTTTAAAGTCGGCACCAAACTAATTTTCATGAAAGAATTTCATTTATTAAATGTTACCGAACATTTATATTATTCAAAGAAAATGATTTACTAAATTTCCTAATGAATAAATATTGGGTGATGAACTTGGTTTTCGATCATGCTGGAAGGTATTAGGAGAAAATGTAAATCACAACCTCCATAGGAGATCTTAGTGGGGAGAAAACTTTTTTAATTAGCATAGCACGTAGGATACCAAAGGCTTTGCTACCATAGATGGCACAGCCTTGCGAATAATATAATATTGTATTGCGCATAACCATAATCACAAAAAAAGATTGGTTATAAGATTATATTGTAAAAAAAAAAAGTTTTATTTATATTTTTGTTTTTGTTCACTGTCCACACCCTACCTCACCTTTGTCTTTAGCTATACGAGAATTGAGACGTTGATTTCCAAAAGGTATATCCATTCTAGGAAATTTTACAGGAGGCGCGAAAATCACTAATTATTATATTATTAAATTAGCTAATTTGATTCTTTTCCCATTAAAATCCAGAATTGTTTTTTTAGTATATTAATAACATCATATTAAAGATATGAAATGAGATGTTTTGGTATAATTTGGAACGAAATTAAATGTGTAATTATTTCCTTTACAAAATAATTATATTTCTAAATTGCGTTTATAAAGGGTATGGGTGTTCATTAGATAAAATCAAATAGGAGATTTAGATATAACTAATTGATGAGAATACAAATATGTAAAAAAATCAATTTCGTAAAAAATGTCCTTTAGTACTTTTTGGAATTCAACGTCTCAATTTCTCGGACTAGGAGGGGAGAGCGGAGGAATAAGGCTGAGTTAAATCTCCCGAGAGACCGAGACGCGATTTTTATTTTAAGTTTCTGGTTTTATTTTAATTTGCTGGACAATGGGCGTTCATATGAACCCGTACTAACCCAATCATCCACCTCACCCCTCAATTGGTTGGTTGTTTCTAAAATTTTTAATGGCACAAAACATCGCGGTCATCACCAGATATATTCATTTTATAGAAGATTAATTTAAGATAAGTAGTATAAGTTAAAATATTAAAAGAGATATTCATTAGAAGATATTATAATATATGTATAATTATACTTGAGATAAATGAATGTTAGATAATATTCGAGAGAAAATAATAAATAAATAAAAAAAAATTATATATATATATATATATATATATATATATATATATAAAATAATTTAAGTCCAAAGAAAACAATAGTAGTTCATATAAGCTTGTAAAAATCCATTTGAGAGAGGAGACACATTAATTCATCAATCCTTTTTCCATTGTTTCCCAAAGCTTGGTATTCTATTTTTGTTCAGCTGCCTGATGTAGAAGGAACATCCTTCTAAAATATGAGCTATGGTCAAGGTTCCCCTAAAATGCTTGCATCTTGGGGGCTATTCTTTAGATATTATGTGTCCATGCGTTAGCTGTGTGTGTCCGATTCTCAGGCGGGCCAGGACCACCTCCTTGCGACGGTGCGACTTGAGGTTTTCCAAGGTTTTACCTCTTTCTTAATTGCTTTGAGCTTACTCGGATAGCTGTTGTTCCAAGTTTCTTCCCATATCTTCAATACATTTTCCATTAGTGGACGTGCTAACTCTGATGGTGTCAGTAGTGCCCCACCACGAAACCAACTGTAAGGGCTTCTTTGGCAGCCTTATCTGCCATTTCATTTCCAATTATCTCCATATAGCCTGGTATCCACACATAATGGATTCTTTTTCCTTCTTCAGCGAATAATTTGGTTAATTCTAGGATTCTTAAAATTCCTGGATGGTTGGAATACATATTCTCTAGTGCTTTTAGAGCGCTTAATGAGTCTGAGGCTATGGTAATATTCTCAATAGAGAGTGTGCTGGAATAATCTAGAGCCATTGCGATCGCATTCACTTCAGCTGTGTAGACGGAGCAAAACTGATGTAGCTTCGTCTTGTAGGTGCAATCTGATGTGACAAAAACTTAGCCAATGGATGAGTCCGACTTTAAACCATCTATGAAAATTAATTTATGGCTAGGCAGTGTGCTGATGATCTCAAAACGGTCTTTGGAATTGATTGATTTGGAATTTTCTTTAGTATATTTAGCCAATTGAAGATATAAATAAGGTTTTTGGAATGTCCATGGTGGTGTCTTGTTTTTTACTGCATTTATATTTATTAATTTTAACTTGTTAACTACGGATGACACCCACATACCCCTCAATTGCAATTTCCTATTTCACAAACAAAAATTTGTTAATAGATCGCATGATATTAGAATATTTAAAACATCTCCTTAGTTTTTATCAAATGATCAAAGCTTATTTTCAATCTGTTCACTTCTTTTCTTATATAGTATTATTTTTTCTCTTAAATCTTCAGCTTTCTAACAATTTTCTTTAATTTAAATCCACATTACTACTCTTATCTCTAGAAACGATTACGCTCTGTGAAAAAACAAATCTCTCTTCCTTCCTCTTCAGCTGATCAAATTTTTGATAGTTTAGCTGTTTACACTTCTTTGAATAATAATACTAACTGATCGATTTTCAATGATTAAATAGTTCAATTTTCAAAGGTACTTTAGTACTAGAAGTTTTATGAATTCGGCATTGAATCCATGACAGGATATTTATTTGAGGATACAAATGCAAACCTGTACCTCTTTAACCCATGAAGGGTCCTTACTTGATAGAGAGGCCTACTGTTTTACCGGCAGTGCGATGGAGTAATTAGGTCGTCAGGATCAAGTTGAGGTGTAATGTTTCCCCGTCGATTTTTGGGTACCTGTGAGGTTATCTACATCCCACTGTCGCTCCACAATAACATAAATATTTAAGGATAAAGCCAATCCGACCTAAAAAGCTGTTTATTAGGCGGTGATTTTAAGGAGATAATCGAAATGTTAACAGTTTTTTTGTAAACATTAAGTGGTAGCTATTAAGTGGTACTTTATGTTAAAGTTTGGTAAATGAAGATACTGAACCATCTCTGGTGTATCTAAAGTTTTATTTTCGAATGACATTAGGTTATTAAGCTAGAATTATCATTTGATTAATCACGACATTTTGCCCAGCATTGTGTTTCCGTTTAAAACTGCTACTCAATAAAGCTCACAATCACAATTCTTTATTTTATCGTTTATTTCTATTATATGTTAGTGAAAGTAAAATAAATAATAATTTAAAAAAATATATATAAGGTATTTCAAATTCGTCTTATACTAGTAAATATTTCTGAATGGGATGTAATCGATTTGATAGACCCCTCTTCTCATATTCTTTTCACATTTTATTCAATATTTAGTTTGTTTATTTTACTTCTGTGAAAGCTTTTAGTATTTGTTGATAGGTTGTTCCTTGGATAGACGTGAAGACTGGATGTCCTACCAAGCCGGAGAGGAGGAAGTATTTGTTGCCTAATGGGCAGATATGTCTATCCCGGGAGACAGGCTGGTCCATTTGCACAAGCTTTCTCGTGTCAACCCCTCTGGCACCCGCTTCTTTGTTTCCTTTCCTCCTTGGTTATTTTTTATTTTATTTTTTACTTTACTTTCTGTTATTCCTTTTCAAGACAGAAAAAACAAATAGAATTGGGAAATCCTTTCTTCACTAAGTCGTAAATATATTTTTGTTGCTCTACCCTATTTCAGCTCAAGATTCTTAAGGGTTTTTCTCGGAATCGTTTAATTTTTTTATTTTATAATTTTATCCAGAACTTATCTTATTGAGGGATATTTTTTTTTTTTTTTACTTACCTATATTTGAAATAGGATACCTATGAAGGAAAAAACATTCCGATTAGTTTAGGGTCCCCTGAGTCCAAATAACCAGATCATGCAAGAAGGTCTGAAACAAAAAGTCGTACGTACTGAAATTTCATATTTGAGACAAATATACGCCCGAGATGTTACCGTAATTTTATCACTAAAAATGCATGACTAGAAGCGCTACTTTATACCATGCATTTTGCAACATTTTACGATTTACTCAAAATGACTCAAATATTTAATTGAAACTCTTATAGGATTTAATGTGGTATAATTTTAATTCCGATTGAAATAGTCTTGACAGGACTTAAATACTATGTATTTTAAATTTTCTTTTTCTAAAGTGGCTTTGATTTTGTACATTCCAAAACATTAACTATAGTTTCTCATTAGGATTGATAAAAAACGACTAAATATAGAACTTGAACGAATTTGATAACCAAATAAAGAAGAAAAGAGCAAAAGTATTTTTTAATGTAATTTTTTTAATATTATATAAACAGTAATATTGACGTATAATACACCGTTGGAAAGAGAAAATGTTTAGAAAAAAATATTATTTTATGCACAAACTTATTAAAGATAATGGAGAGTGACGAATAGGCTCTTACTCGCCATAACAATGTAAAGGTTAATGTGCTTTAGTATCATGTAGGTTTCATTCCGATTGAATTAATCTGACAGGATTAAATGCCGGATTTTTTATTTATTTTTCTTCCTTTAGAGTACTTTTTTTAATTTTTCATATTCCGAAAAATTAACCATACAATTTTATGAAGATAGATAAAGAACGGGTAAATATACAAATTGAACAAATTTTATAACTAACTGAAGAAGGAAAGTGCAAAAATATGTTTTTAAGTCATTATTTTTCGAACATAACAATAGTAATATAGATTTATAATATACCGTTGGAAAGCTAAATATTAAAATTTAAAAAAATGTTATATTTTATACAAAGCTGTAAAACATAATGCAAAAAGAAGTTGAGGTCTTATAATTAAGTAATAAATGTGTCCAACGAAAATGAATATGATTCTCTAAACATTTAAAAACTAAATTTATTTTGTTCTTATATTAATTTTTCTTACTGAGGTAAGGGAAGTTGTGTGTTACACGCACTTAATATTTTTTTTATAGTATATTTTTTTTTATATATAAATGTTATTTTATATATAAACTATAAAATACTATTGATTTATACTTTAAAAAGGAATTAGAAAACCTATATTTTGGTTATTTCTTCAATAAGTACTGTACTTGCTTCATGTTGATCAATGGATTATCCTTTAAACTTCTAAGAATTCGTTTAGTATTGTATCATTAACGCTATATTTATTGTTTCTTAAAAATTTAAACTTTGGAGGTAAGTGAACAAATTTGTATAGCGTAATACTTGTAACTTTGACATTAGCGAGAAAAATAGTTGAATGATCATTTAGTTTCGTATGCAGTTGTTTCTAAAACCAAAATACTCAAGTATAAATTTTTCTTTTTGAAAATTAAAAGAAAAAACAAAAAAGGTTGACCTCTGAAGAAAGAGTTATATTTATTATACCTGACATCCAAGAGGTATTAAAGCTCTACACAATTACGTCATGGAAGGCCTGGAATTTCCTCGATATTCTAAAGCGTTAACCAAGGGTCATAAACTCACCCCAATATGGTCAGAGGGTGGTATATTAATTCATTGGTGGATGAGGTAAATCTAAAATTAGCATACATTAATTTTATATTCAATTAAAACTTTGCTCTGATAAAATCCCAGATTATCAAATTGAAATTAAATCTAAAATTAATTTCAATCGGTCTGTGCCCATAATTATTATTAAATTAAAAACGGAATACAGAAAAATATCTAAAATAATGGTTTTAACACATAGAAGCTTCCTGAACCGGTAACAATACTACACTGGATCATTTGGGGTATTCGTGAGTCGTAAGAAGTATGTTTTCTATAGAACCTCCCATACTCACATGACCCGTATAAGGATTGGAGTTCACGTCCCTCAATATAATAATAATTATGCACAAGAGGTTTATAATACAATGATGTATTTATCTCTCGAGAGAAATAATAAAATCTAAGGCTCTGAGCAACTTCACTACGAGCGTATTTTCCTTTTTTTTTTTAGGAAAAAATCAGGATATCCATTAATAGTCTGTTTAAACAAGTTTAATAGAATTTTTAATATCAGCTTAACTTATGAATAAAAAAATCTGCTAAAGTAAATTTAGAGATTATTGAAACAGTGGCGAAAATTAAATAGAATTATGTTCCTACACGGTTTTTCCGGACAATAACTCAATGCCAATATAAATGCTATAATGTGATTTTTAGGAGCTATAATGTGCTAATAAAAGTTGGAAATAGTCAAGGCCCGCAAAAAAGTTTTTGTGTGTGTGGTATGTTTAGCTAGAATATGATAAGTTACATAACGCAGAAATTTCGTATTTAAATAGTGCATATGCCTGAGGTGTAACAGCAACGTTTTCAACAAAAACAAACAACTAGACGAGATACTTCATACCATGCAGTTTGTACATTTTTGGATTTTGCGCAAAAATTTGATTGAATTCACTATAACGGTGTAAAATTCAATGATCGTAATATCGGGTAGATTTAATTCTGATTGAAATAGTCTGACAATAATTAAACTTCGATATTTTAAATTATCTTCCTCCAATTTTGTAGATTCCAAAAATTTACGATTTCATCTATTTAAAATAAACAAAAACGCTTATATATTTTAGTTAGACGAATTTTATAATCAGCTATAGGAGAAAAAAGCAATAATTTTTCATTTATTATTATTATTTTTATTTTTATTTATTGATCATATTAGTAACATAAATGTATAATATGCCGTTAAAAAACCAAAGATTTTAGAATTTCTATATATCTTTATTGAATTTCTATTGAATCCCCCAATCTTTATGGTTAATTCCAGAATTTGAACAAAAAATCTACACGAAACGTCTTTCACTTACCTCCGTTGTTATGATCAATTTAAGAATTTTGAAATACATTTAGGGATGAAAATAAATTGTTGAAGAATTATTACCTAGAGTTTCAATTGTTCAATTCAATGTGCGTTGAATTTGTTCAAATTCAATTCCATGTGTTTTATTAAATAATCTATAAAAAAATAAATAAATAAACATTATTCACATATTTACAAATTGACGAAATGTTTAAAAATGATTTCGGATGAGACATCCTTACAATCAGTAAAATATTTTTGTTTTTCTGTAATTATAGTCCATTAGCCTGAATGACTAACATCTAATAAAATTAAATTTAGGTTATATTACGATTGTAGAAAAAAATATACAAAAAACCTACACATAACAATTTTTTTTATTTTTTTATTTTTATTTTTATTTATTGAAATTTACAACTGTACAAAAAATACATCAAGTAAATATGCTGTAATGTTATAACACATGGTATGAACATGAAGAGAAACTGCCCATTGACAGCACTCTTTGGTAGTGAGTCTAAACAAGAAGGTCTCGAGGCCATCTTCTTTTCAGACGCCTCGGAGGATTATCAGGAATGGAAGAGGAAGCAAGGATTGAAACTAATGGATTAGAGTGGGAGTGGAGTTTTTCATGGAAGGTGCGATACCTGGTACGGGCCAAATCAGCAACATATGGAACATTAAGATCATTGTGGATGATTTTATTCGTGACAAAATAAGGAGCGTTAAGGATTTTGCGAAGGATTTTGGATTGTAAGGATTGGATACGGGAAGAGTTTGATGGTTTAGTGGAGCCCCAAAGTTCTACTCCGTAGGTCCAGATAGGCCTTATGATGGTCATGTAAATAAGTCTTTTGTAGTTAAGTGAAAGGTTAGAGCGTCTGTCTAGTAAGTGTTGGAGTAGCCGAAATCTTCGTGCAGTTTCTTGTCTCTTCAGTCTTGTATGCGGATTCCATGTAAGTCGTTTGTCAAGCAGGAGTCCTAAATATCGGATCTGTTCAACCGGGACAAGCGGAATATCATTAAAGGACACTGTAGGGCAGGATGTCATAGGTTTCCGACGAAGGGTAAAGGTAATTTGTTGGGATTTATTGGAATTGATTTTAATTCTCCAATTCTGACACCATACCTCAAGGTCTCTGATGTGGGATTGGAGAGTTTGAGAGGCTATTGTAGGATCGTTATTAACCGATAATACGCAAGTGTCATCGGCATAGGTAGAAAGGAATGTGTTAGGATGGGTTGGGATATCAGCTGTATATACTGTGTAAAGAATGGGTCCTAGTATACTGCCTTGAGGAACCCCAGCAGACTGGGTGAAACACATAACAATATATTATATTATTATCTACGACAATAAGTTTTGTCGGCTTTTTATCACTCTCCGTTAACTTTTGCATTTTTTTTTCTAAAATGTTTAGCTTTCCATCGGTATATTATACACCTATATTACTGTTTATATGTTCATAAACACAAAAATAGCATTAAGAAATATTTTTGCTCTTTTCTCCTTTATTTAGTTAACAGATTCGTTTAACTTGATATTTAGTTCTTATTCAGCAATGCTAATCAGATGATATGGTTAATTTTATGTGACCTGCGAAATAAAAGGTAATTTAGAGGAAGAATGTTCAAAATATCGGCATTAAATCAATGTTAGACTATTTCATTCATAATAAAACCTACATGGAATCCAGTCTATCAAATTTTACTTGGGTATAGCGAGTTAAATCAAAATCGTGTAGGCCGTTTTTGAGAAAATTGTAAAAAGGTGCAAAATGCATCGTATAAAGTGGCTCTTATGGTTAGCTAATTTTGATTTAAAAGTTGCTGTAACTTCTTAAGTATGAAATTTCAGTTTTATACGCCTTTTCGTTTTCGCGCTTAGCTAACCAAACGCATACACCGTCGTTTTCGTGTCTTGGTCATTTGGACTCAGGAGATCCTAAAATGTGCATTTCCGATGAAAACGGGAATTCGAAAACTTTTACGTTCGCAGTATCCTTACTTATTTCATATATTAGTAAGTGGAAGTAATATATATATTTATATTTACTGAGTTATGCATCAACATGAGAAGAATCGTGATATTATTTAAAAACGATCATTCAAGGCTCTGTGTCCCACTTTTCCATTTTAAAACTGTTAAAGAAATCTTAAATTATCGGAGAAAAAAAGAAAGCAGCTAAAGTGGATTGGAATGATTGGGAACGGGGCAGGAATCTAAAGAAAAAAATGGTAGGGCGTAAGGGTCAGGAAGGACGTTGGAGGAAATTGGCTATAGGGGGACAAAAGTCGGAGCCCCCGTCGGACAAAGTTACTACTTGCCCGGAATTAAGTTGGGAGGGGGCTTGAATATCAAAAGACCGCGAGGAGCAAAGACTTATGGATTTATCTTACTCCTCTTCTTCACGAAGGCTCGCGTCTTTGTGCCTTAATTTACAAAAGAGCTCCGTTTACACCGAGGAAAAAGAAGTGTGCGAGAAAATATTTTCTTTCAGTACTTAATTATAGGCGGCTTTAGCTATCACTGCTAAATACAGAGCTGCTTTTAGTAACTAAGGGACAGTGCCTTAATTTTTTTTTTTTTTTTTTTAAATATTTTTATTTAAATTTACAACTTTATTTTTAATACAACAAGTAATATATGCTGGTAAAGATAAAATACATGAAAAAACATAAAGAGAGACTGCCCATTGGCAGCACTCTAGGAGTCAATCAAAAGAAGAAGGTCTCGAGGCCATCTTCTTTTCAGACGCCTTGGAGGGTTATCAGGGATCGAAGAGGAAACTAGGATAGAAACTAGTGGGTTTGAGTGGGAATGGAGTTTTGCATAGAAAGATTCATACCGGGTTCGGGCCAAAACAGTAACATAGGAAACATAAAGGTCTTTGTGGATGAGTTTATTCGTGAAAAAGTAAGGAGCGTTGATGATTTTACGAAAGATTTAGGATTGTAAGTATTGGATACGAGAGTATTAGACGGTTTGGTAGGCCCCTTAGCTCAATTCGAATGTCCAGATAGGTCTTATAATAGTCTTGTAGATGAGCATTTTGTAGTTAAGGGGAAGGTTTGAGTAATTGTCTAGTAAGTGTTGAATTAGTCGAAAACGGCGAGCGGTTTCTTGTCGTTTTAGTCTTGTATTAGGGTTCCAAGTAAGACGTTTGTCAAGATGGAGTCCTAGATATCTGATCTGTTCAACAGGAACTAGTTGAGTGTTGTTAAAGAATATTTAGGGCAGGAAGTCATAGGTTTGCGCCGTAAGGTAAAGGTCATTGATGGGATTTGTTGGATTTTATTTTAATTCTCCAGTTCAACATAATTCTAGGTCTTTGATGTGCGCTTGAAGAGTTTGAGAGGCGATAATTGGATCATTATGAACTGATAACACGAAGGTGTCATCAGCATAGGTAGAAAGAAAAGTGTTACTTGGGATATCAGCTCTAAAGACTGTGTAAAGAATAGGTCCCAGAATACTGCCTTGAGAAACATCAGCAGACTGAGTAGAAAGATATGAGTAGGAACTATTGTGATTTATTTTGAAGGATCTGTTAGCGAGGCAGGATTGAATAATGAGGAGTATGCAGGAGGGAGGAATTTAAGTAGTTAGTACAGCAGTCCAGGGTGCCAGACTCGGTCAAATGCTGCTTTAGTTTTAAAAGAATATTATTCTATTCTTTATTTCACACTACTTTTTTTATCATTTATTTATTGATAACTATTTACTTTGATATCTAATAAATAGTTGTTTATTATGACCAAATTAATATTTATCTACAAAAAAGATTCATGATTCACTGATCTTTGTACGTTTTAGGGCGTGGAGATCGATTATCTGATTTAATGATATTGATTCATCAAATTTTGAAAATGTTTGTATAACAACCTTTTTATTAAAATGAATATGAGATATTTTTACAGTGAAGTCATTTCCCACTAAAGCAAGCCCGTGTACGTTGAATATCACATGCGAACTTTCAATAGAAGTACAATAACTAATAATAACACGAGTACTGCTATGTTTTTGACCGACTGCTTTTCTAAGGCAGCGTTACCTTCAAAAACTAGCTTACTTGATATATTTAATGTATGTATAGATTTATATCACTGAAACCATTAGATGTTCTTTCCAAAGGTACCGTGTTTACCGATCTCAGTAGGTGGCATGCAGGATAAGCTTAAATTAGACATGTTTCTATAAATGACATTATTATTAAAATTAACTTAAACATATACAATCTATTTAAACAATCCTGAGAATACTGAGGGATTTCTTATATTTAATATTGACCAAACAATATTACAATACAAAGTTACCTTTTGAAACTTAGTTGGCTGGCGGAGGTGGAATTTTTCTCAGGCGTCCTTTTTAGGCTCCCAGACCTCCTGCTGCTCTCAGCTTTGACCCCCGACAGACTTCTCCTAAATCTCTGATTCTTCTTCCCACGTGGATGGATCGCAACCTCATCACTTCACCCCCTCTTCTTTCTAAAAATACTCTTATTTGAAAAAATTCGATCTGAAAACAGACAAAGGAAGGCGGGGGCTGTTATGGGAAGTGCCCCTGGGGTCTAGGAAGTTTCCTGAAGTATCACTGGGGGACCCCACGGATGTAAACGCCTTGTTTACCTCTTATGTTTTGGCGTTAAATGTTTATTATTAGTTACATAGTTAATATTAAAATTATTTAATAATGAACTCCCCTCAGTATCCTCAATACATAACAGTACACGGCATGAAATCTGATTGACTTTACCCTGAGGAATACATATTTACAGGATATAAAATAAAGGCACGTGAATACAAAATTGAACCATATAATACTTTAAAAGAATTATAAACAATAACACATCATTTAAAATCATATTCAAGAACATCAGAATGAGTGGACTTAGGCTGGCATTGAGGACAACATGTCTATAGCGATAAATGATTAGAATTCAATAATGCATTTATAACTATAAAGGTAAACACTCTGAATATCTAAATTTTGTAGAAACAACATCATATATATATGACAAAAGTCATCTTATTTTTTGCTCTGAATGTTTAAAATTAAAAGTTCTAAGACAGATTATCTATTTCATTTTTGTGCTATTATTTTTAAAAAGATGTTGTTTGCTCATATAACATCCCTCTATTTTTTTTTTCCCTTTTCCATGAATGGATGGCATTGGCATACACCGTCCCTCTATTTAACCGCGGCTTATCGGACGATGCTACAGTGGGAGTACTTAATTTAGCCTATTCAGGTTTAATTAGGATAGGGATCTTTAACAAGTACTTGACATCGCACAGGCTCGGGACCACCTTTTACGTCCCCTCCGAAGGAAGTCATAACTAAGTAATTTTTACCCCCATTAAAAAATTCCAGCCACCACCCTGCTAAAGGTGATCCTCATTTTTAAAAATATATTACTAAAGTTTCATTGCAAAAACATTAGGTGTTTAATTAATTTATGATCTTGTTTGTTGCGTTATGCTTCGAATTTATCATTGTATGTAACATTTAAACAAATATAATGAATTCTTATAAACATACAAAATCTGATGATTGTACATAAAATTACTTCTTGTTTAGAAGTTTATATCTTCTGAGTGTTATTATTACAGTTGGTAAATATTGCCAAAAATTTATTTAAAAAAAATATTATATATAAAAAAATGAATGGAGTATGTAATAAAGCCAAAGAGTTATGTTAATATTAATAAATAAGATAATCATTTTACGGTCCTATTAAAAATTGTAGGCAATTTGCATCCTATTATTATTTCCATAATTAAAGGAGGTTCCTAGAATAAAAGGGTGTAGTTCAATATACATTATGAAAATAATTTATTTAATAAATGTAACTAAAAGTAAAATTTTTTTTAGTCTTGATAATGAGGAAAAAGCCCCGAAACGTTGACTGCATTCGACAAATTGTAAAACAATGATAATAAAAAAGATATAGAAGAAAAATTGTGCTCGTTTTAATATGATTAAATAAATGGGAAATAATTCGTATGAATCTATCAAACTATAATCAATATGGCTTTTACCAATAAAAAAAAAATTGTTGTTTGTAATTAATTGTCATTCACCCACAATTCTTTTGAAAAATCACGTGTACTGATAAATGTGACGCTTACATCGTTATCAAATAGACGTTTAATGGAAGAGGTTTTAATGTTTTGTTGTATCCTTCAAATCAAGCAGTCACCCGTTTCCATTTTCGCTTGAGCAGTGATTAAAGCAGGGGTTATCAGAGCGGAATTGAGGGCTTTTTAGACCTGAAATTAACCGTGGCTTCTTATTAATTGGTCGATAATAGAGGTATTGGCGATTCAACTGTAATTAAAACGATATTACTTCCTTCGTTTAATCTTATATTGACGCGTCCTTTGAGATTGTTCACAGCCAAGAGAATGGCTATGAAAAGGTTAACGATCCTAAAGCTAATCAACGATTAAAGGCTGCAAATTTATTTACGTATCACTTACTCCATTCATTCAACGGGCGTTCAACTATTGATACAGCGTGCCTTCACTCCAACCCTCCCTACGTTCTATTTCAGACTTTTACTTTCACTTACTATATATAGTAAGGGAAAGTATTGCGATCATGAAAATTTTCGAATTCCAGTTTTCAACGGAAATACACGTTTTAGGGTCCCCTGAGTCCAAATAACCAAGTCCCGCAAAAATGTATGTGTGTCTGAGTGTGTGTGTGTGTGTGTGGGTGTGCATTTTGGTCCTTTTATCAATTTTCTCAAAAACGGCTATAACGATATTGATTAAACTCGCTATATTTGTGTAAAATTTAATGAGCTTTAATATCATGTAGGTTTCATTATGATTAATATAGTCTGACAGGGCTTAAATACTGATAATTTAAATTTTCTTCTTCTAAAGTACCTTTAATTTTGCCAGGCGTAATAATCTAGAAATTTATCGCCCTTAAACATCTTACCTACCTACCTTTAATTTTTTAGATTCTATAGAAATAACCATATTATCTTTACCACCGATGAAAACCAGATAAATGTATAAGTTGAACGAATTCGATACCCAACTAAAGGAGAAAACTGAAAAAATATTTTTTTAGTGCAATTTTTGTTTTTGAACACAAGAACAGTAATAATCATGTGTAATATACCCTTGGAAAGCTAAAGATTTTAGAAAAAATATTATCTTATACAAAAGCTTTTAAAAGTTAATAAATAGTGATGAAAAACTGATAAAACTAACTGATTATTTTAGATAATAATATAATAGATTTTTAATAAAACACATGTTTCTATAGAAATTCAATTTAATTAATTTTTAATTGGTTTCACTAACTTTTATCTTTAACTACTAACTAATTCTTTAATCGGTTTTAAAACGGAGATAAGTGAAAGTCGTGTATTGCCCGCACCACATTTTTTTTTTAAATTGCTTGAGCCTCAGAGAATCGAACTCATCTTAGATAGAAAACTAGTGCAATTCGAATGAGATGTCATTCATGTTTAAAAAATCTTTGCCTGACCGATGTAGAGTTTATTGCGGGATTTTTAGTTTTTCGTAACGAAATGTGCAATTAACTAGAAAATATATTTATTTTTAACGTCTATCAACTTTTATATTTAAACACCAGCATAAATTAAAAATCTTAACCTTAATTGGTTCAGTTTATTTGTTTGTTATATTAAAGTGAAGATAAAGAAAAATTTAATTTTTCATGTAAAGAAAACTTGAACAATATATGTTTTCAAAAACTATAGAAATAACAAAGGTTCCTATCCTTTTAGGTATGTAACTATTTCATATTTTAAATAAACTATTGAAAATACATTTTAAAAGTTTAAATTAGTTTACGTGGGTATCCCATTTATTTCACAGTGAAAGATGTTTTCATGGAATAATTTAAAAGTTGTAATAATTAACCATAATGTAAGTTTATAGATTTACCATTTTTTTAACAACTTAGTTTCGATTTAAACAATTACAGTTCTTAAATTGAATTTTACTTCCGAGGTGATAGAAAGTCGTGTGTTGCCCGGGCCAGAGTTTTGTAAGAGTTAAATTATTTGGATATTGTTCACACGATTATTCTAAAATCACGATTAAAAATACCAAGCGGGGAGGAAGAGAGAGAGAGTAAGAGAGGGAGAGAGTTAAGAGGGTGAAAATTTGGGGTTGAGGTATATTTTTATGCCAAAGAAAATAATACAATAAAACATTTTCGTAAAAAAAAACAATTTTATTTTTCTGTATAAAGACACCTTAATCATCTAGTAATGAAATAAACTTTAGCACCGATACTCATATCTACCAAATATACTTACCAAAATTTTATAAAATTCGTTCGAGCCGTTTCAGAGGAGTACGAACACAAAAACCGTGACAATGAATTTACAATTTGTATGTAATATTTACAATGTTCACTATATAAAAATATAGTTTGTTTCATGATTGCAGTTCTTCTGATTTGCTGTAATTGGTATTGTTAGTCGAGCTCCAGAAAGAGTGCCTTGAAATAATAATAACAATAGTAATGAGATGTAAAATTGTAGTCCTGTGCAAAGCTGATTGAAAATACATATATAGTGGCAGCAATTTTTATCACAATATCTCTTTAGTCCTAGTGACAAATTAAAATGATTTCCATATGTGAGTCAAGTACTCGTTAAAGATCCCTAACCTAATTAAACCTTGGTAGAAAAATTTACAACCCTCATGGTAGCATCGTCGGATTGAGCCTTAGCTGTATAAAATAGCATTAAATCAGTAAACAACAAATATAATCAGTTAAGGTTAAATTTGAATGTTCAAAATAAGTTTAGAGTCCTTTTTTATATGCTATATATGCTGGCCATGAAACAGTACGAATCTCTAAATGTATTGAACACGAGACACTTCAAGGGTTGTAGAGGCACAGATTTTTTTCTTTTATGGTATAAGGTTTATAATAATCGAAAAACCTGATAAAAAAAAAAATCGGTAAAATACTTCGTCTAATTTTTTTTTTGAGTGATATTACAATCTTTCCCAATTAGGACATTTATAAAAGTGATCACGTACAACATTCATACAATACATATAAAATAATAAATTTGTCCAAGTAAAAAGTTGAATATTATTATTTTTATTGTTAGCAAAATATATATACCGTAAAAAAAAATAAAAAAATCTTTTATAGCGAAATAGAAGATAGAAGTATATCTATTGCATCCAAATATGAAGTATCTCTAAGTTTCGAATCTTAATAAATTTTAAATTATTTTACACATTTTTCCTAATTGGTCTTTTTTATAAGCGTTCTCTAATCATTATCGTGGAAATTTTATATCCTAGAAGGGATGTTCTCAACGCAAACTTTTTAATAAGCTTGAAATCATTGTGTGAAAACGTTATTCTGTAAATTAAAAGCAGAGGGAAGGGTGAAAAAAATTGAAACGTAAAAAAGTAAAGTTATTGTTGCTTTTATGACGTTTCTAAAAAAGCTTGTATAAAATAAGATTAAATATAATTTTATAGGTCATTATTTTTAAAGTTATTTTAAAGTTTAGATGAATAATAACCTTTATGAATAGAAGTTATTACCATTTATATTGTCATTGTTTTTAATTATGTTTGTGTTACTATCGGTTTTCAGCCTATTTTAGTTTTAATGACGATATAAATTAAAATATTATGTATTTATGCGATATATACAATATTTATAATATTCAGAGTGAAGCGTATCATGAACTGCTGTTTATGATTTGTTTTTGGTACCTCGAGACGGTCTCACGTGATTCACCTCTACACCGAGTTGAAGTGGCTCCTCCCCTCCACACGTAGACAGTACTTCCTTGGGTCATTTCTCTACCAAACTATAAAATCCCAGCATCCTTCCTATATCTACAGTCTCCTTCAATTTAAACCCTCAGTCCACTTGCTTGAAACAAGATCGCGCCATTCCGACCTCTATATCCCATCCCACAGAACTAAAGCCTTTGATCGATCATTTCTTGCCCGTTCCACTGCGTTCTGGAATTCCATTCCTTCCAATAGACCCCATGCTTCTTCCTTATCCACATTTAAATATCTCCTTTTCCAGTATCTATTATCCCTCACAGACGCTTGCTGACCTTAAATCTGATATTTGATGATATAATTTAATCATTATAATGACTAAATGCTTACTTTATTTTGCTTTTGTTTTTTTCACAAAATTGTTGTTTTTATTTTCTTATGCTAATGTAATTATTATCACTATTTTTATGATTATTACTTTGTGATTTGTGTATGTAAATGTGTGGGAGTGTTTGTACTTATATATATTATATATATATATATATATATATATATATATATATATATATATATAAGTAAATATTTATTTTATATAATAGTAAATATTTTTTATTTATTTATATATACTTTTTTAGTTTGTAAATTAGTTGTTTTTAGGTTATCATTCTATTGTACTTATTTTCATTATTATTATGATCATTAATTTGTGATTTGTGTATGAGTGTGTGTGTGAGTGTATTTTTTTTTTTTCATATTATTTATTTATTTTTTTTTTTTGGGGGGGAGGGGTTAATCTACTATATCTATGTAAATAATTAAGTTTGTAAGTAATTCAATCTATTTTATGTATTCTGGCCAGAAGAGCTATATTTATTTGTAACATCAATGTTATTCTTAAGGGACTATGTCCCAGAATAATCATTTATCTATTCTATTCTATTTTTTTCAGTGATTAAAATTCTTTCCTCTCTTTTCTTTATTATATAAAACATAATCACGATTTATCACATAAGGTAATAAAGCCATGGTATTGAAATATAGATATTGACAATTATGAAGAATAGATAGTTTCCTTATAGTTTTGTATAATATCGTAAATACCTTTATACATCTTCGAAGATATATCTCATATAAGAAATCAGAAACACCCGTTTGACTCAGCCATTTGTTATAAATATTGTAGAACCTCACCACGAAAATGTGAAATGTGTTAAGTCTTTATAATTAAAAAATGTACGTTATATAGGAGACATTTTTATATGACAGGATGGATAAAAAGCTCCAATACTTAGTCGGTTATAACATAGGGATAAGAATCGGCATCTTATAAAAAAAAGTGATGTTTTAGCAAAATATAGGAGGGAAATGAAGGTAAAATTACATGGCTACCGTCTATAAAATGATACAAGGACACTAAAGACCTCAGAAATTGAGCTTCCGTAAGATAGCAATCTAATTTAACCTATAACAATTAAAATTTAGAGAATAAAAAAAATTAATGCGATTAAATTTAGTTAATAATTTTACTTTACCTGTTTGTTTAGTACATGTTTCACACGGTATTATATAAATATATACATATTTACTCTCATGCTTTCCCACGTTTCGAGTTAAAATACGTAATTGTGCCATTGAATAGGAGGTTCATTCAACCCTGAAAAATTGGTGAAAGTTGATGGGGTTGTTTCGCCTGTCGAAACTCCGATCAGCGATTAGACTGTGTAGGGTTTTGTGTCACGTCCAATTTTCCGCTTACTGTCTGTCATTGTTAATTCTGAAGTTTTTAATTTCCAGCAGCCTTTTCAATAACAGTAAATATTTCGACTTATACTTATTTAAGAATATTTACCAATATATTGTTGAAATGTTTATTATGTGATTTAACATTTCTTTGGGTATTTATACATATATATTTCTTCATTAAAACAATTTACTTTTATTATTTTCCTGTACCACTTCTTCATATGGAGGGTGAGGGGCAAAATGCATAAAATAATCCTTAATGGGTCTAGACTAACAGCTATGAGAGATTAATTAAAAATAATTATGAGGCAAAATGTGTCAAAAAGAGAAAATTGTTCATGCAACTGCTCGATTTAGTACTTTTTTGTTTGCAATATACTCAGGGACTTTCCATT
Source organism: Piezodorus guildinii (assembly GCA_023052935.1). Lineage (NCBI taxonomy): Eukaryota > Metazoa > Arthropoda > Insecta > Hemiptera > Pentatomidae > Piezodorus > Piezodorus guildinii. Next base: position 168,502,608 of record CM041292.1, read on the forward strand.
CATAATTATAAGGACGTAAAAATGAAATGTGGTTTTTACGGTTCGCCGATTTTTTTTTTATTTTTTGTTTTACATCATCCACCAACAGGCCTAGACCCAATTACAGTTGGTAAATCATACAAAAAATTAGATTACACTACAATAATTAAAATAATAATGATAATTGAAATTCAAACAAATTGGTAATGTACTACATACCAGCTTAATTGATGAACTTGATACCAGATTTTGATGAAAAAGTTGCTGTATCATTTCAGCATATAGCGTATAGTTGTATTAAATATGAAATTTCAGTTTAATATGACTTTCCGTTTTCGTGCTAGAATGACCACACACACACGGGCACACAGACACTCAGAATTTTTTTCGGGACTAGGAGACCCTAAAACTTGGATTTCCGGTGAAAACTCGAATTATAAAATTTTCATGATCGCAATACTTTCCCTAACTAAGGTAAGCGAAAGTAAAAAAAGACTGAGTATTTTTCAACACTATGGTTTATTAATGCCTTATCTATTTGCTTTACCCTACATAGCCTAACTTGTGCAATACAGCATGCACCGTAACGCCTAAAAACGGGCGGCACCGTGGTGCGGAGTGGTATCGGACGGGCAACGGAGCGTGGCTGAGTCCATTGCAAGAAAGAGGCTGCCCTAAGAAGCAGCGGTACACCGCACTCCGTCACGCCCTGTCGAACCACTGTATTAATATAGCCTCTTTTTGTCTTCTCCGGCCGCAAACCGTAATGGAATCATCTTGTCATGCTCTGCTCTTAAGATATTGTAAATACCACTTCCCTACTGTTTAAATAAAGCCATCCGTATCCATGTCTGTTATAAATGACGATCCTAGCGCTGAATTGAAATCTCTAACTTGGCCAAGAGAAGATAGAATATAGGATGTTCAACCTAAATAGATAATTCCGTCGTCAATGTCCTAGCGACCAAACCCATCGAATAGTCGATGGAGCGTAGCGTTAAGAGAAGCTGAGGTCAGCTATACATAATTCATAACAGTCTTTATTTCGTTTTTCTGGACTCAGATACCTTACCTTGTAGACAGACATACACCGCAAATTCTGTTAAGTGCCTTGTGTATATCATTCGCTTTGCTGCTTGAGTCTTTTTTAAATTAACCCACACCAGTTACTTATTTCTAAAAGAGCGATTTATCATATTATTATCTCGAAAATTGTATCTTTTTTAAAAGTGATATCGACATGATTTTTTCTATTTATATTTTGCTTTCACATTAAAGGAAATACAGAAATATAAAAAAAAAAAAAAAAAACTAAAAGTAAATAAAATAACATACACTGGCTGAATCTTTTTTTTAATTTTAATGTAAACCATGGTGCTGTAAGGTAGTATCCTTCTAAGCTATAAGAAGGACGCAACAAGCAAAACAACTATTTACGAAAACCAATACTTCAAAGTGACATAATTTAAAAAAGCAGCTTGAATATTATATTCATATTTTATTCTTAAAGAAACGTTTTTCCCTATATGATACAAAATTGAGATTTTATAGGTTAGGATGTTCATATAAAATCACGAATTTAATCCCTTAAATCTAACATAATAATAAGTTTAATTTTGTTTGAAAAAAAACAAAACAACAGATTATGTGAAATAGCTCACAGCCTGTTAAATGGTATGTTAACAATTGCATACTATTAGACCATCCCTAAATCATATATTATAGTTATCTAAGTAAAATAATTTTACAATGGACAAAAGAACACGATTTTATATATTTAAAAAATTATAATAATAAAAATAATTAAAAACATTCCTGTTTGTACCTGTTCACGTGATTGGCGACGTTGTAAAGATGGTATTCAATATTTCTAAATTTTTTTTTTTTTTTTAACATCACTTATTGAAATTTACAACTGTACTTCAAGGTACAACAAGTAAATGTGGCAAAAGATAAATGGCGTGAAACATACTTGAAGAAGAACTACCCAATGGCAGCACTCCTATACTTTCTAATTTTAAGTTTGACTTTCTTGATTAGTTTCAAAGCTTTGTAGTTGTCACTGAATGAAGAGAACTACTGCTTTTTTATTTTTTGGTTTTACTGCAAAACAATAAATTTTATAACTAAATAATCAGAGACTTACCAATCTTTAATATAGTTTCCTGTGAGGGCGATGTTTGGAATCTCATTTTTAGTAGGACCCAAATCTGGCGTCCCTGTTCACTAATCGCAAACCTTCTTGAATAAAAAACCTTAGTGTTGGTATTGTAAATATAATACACATGGTAAGTGAAAAAATATAAATAATCTTACTTTAAATTTTATAATTGAAATATAGGGGAGTGGAAGAGGGATATTTGGTTCTGACTTTACTCATAATGATTTGCCGGATTTTTCGAACTATAAAAAATAAAGAAGAGACGGTAGCGATCCAAAAACGCAATAGGTATTCAATTAACGGTCAATGCTATCGTAATAGGATTCGTAAAAAACGATTTCCTATTGGAATCTGCTAGGGAATGGAATACCTTCAACTGTATTTAAGGTCAAATGAAAACGTAATAGCTTTTAAAGGAGGGAGGTTTAGGGAGAGCGAGGGATTATTAATTCCCTTTACAGAAAACGATAATTTTGATTTTTATATTAAGTAAAATTGAATGAATGGAAGAATTTATATTAGGTAATATTTGTGGAGTTAAATTTCAACCTTTTTTCATCTATTTCTCTTTATCAAAAATTTATTATCGTAAAATTTGCATGGTTCCTCTCTATATACAATGAATAGCAGAACAACATATTCACTTTCTTTTAATTTCTTTAAATTCTCCAATCTGTTGGTTTTTTAGCTATCTCTTTTTGACGTGACAACGTCTTATAATTCATTTTGCTGGGTGGCATGTTAGGAAAAGTGTAGCTTTACGGTAGTGGGTAGTTGGTGGGGGTAAGTAGTATTGTAGTAGTGGGGGAGTGACATCATGAGAGTCAGGAGTCATGTAGGCAAAAGTGTAGCGTTACAGAGATGGTAGTGGTGGGGATAGACTAGTATTGTAGTAGTGGGGGAATGACATCATGAGAGTCAGGAGTCATGTAGGCAAAAGTGTAGCGTTACAGAGATGGTAGTGGTGGGGATAGACTAGTATTGTAGTAGTGGGGGAATGACATCATGAGAGTCAGGAGTCATGTAGGCAAAAGTGTAGCGTTACAGAGATGGTAGTGGTGGGGATAGACTAGTATTGTAGTAGTGGGGGAATGACATCATGAGAGTCAGGAGTCATGTAGGCAAAAGTGTAGCGTTACAGAGATGGTAGTGGTGGGGATAGACTAGTATAGTAGTGGGGGAATGACATCATGAGAGTCAGGAGTCATGTAGGCAAAAGTGTAGCGTTACAGAGATGGTAGTGGTGGGGATAGACTAGTATTGTAGTAGTGGGGGAATGACATCATGAGAGTCAGGAGTCATGTAGGCAAAAGTGTAGCGTTACGAAGATGGTAGTGGTGGGGGAAGGGTGTTTTAGGTTATCGTCAATTTGTATTTGACTTAATTAATAAGTAAAAGTAAAAGTATATATTTCTCGTATCATCGTCCGATTATGAATAGAATATTAGAAATAAAGTCTTAGCATTAAATATACGTGTATAAGTAATATGTATAATGAAGCAAAAGTAAATGTCTGTATTAAATGTGTGAATTGGTTTATTATTTGATACAAGTACATAAAATTTGATAGTTGCGTTAAGTATTAAGTAGTAAGCTTCAAGTAGTAAGCGTCAAGTTGTCACGATAAGCGTGTTTCGGCGCGAAGCGCCGAAACTCACACACCGGTTTTTTTTACATATTCACTACTAAAATTACTTATTTAAAGGAGCGATCAAGAGATTAAGTTCTATGGGTAGGAATATGAAGGTCAGAAGGCGCAGAACTATGAAGTGAGTGGACTGAGGATTTAAACTGCAAGAGACTGTGGATGTAGGGAGGATGCTGGGAGTTAATGGTTTGGTAAAGGTATGATCCTAGAAATATTGTCTGCGAATGGAGTAAGGGGAGGTGGAGAAGCCACTTTAACTCACCCTATAAATGGGTCAGATGAGACCTCTTCGGAGTACCGAAAAGAAATCTTAGAAATATGTTTATAGTGCGTTTTAGCCTGTCCTCAAGTACAGTCTAGAGGCCACCATATACTAAGCAGCAATAGATTTTTACATGGTCACATTTTAATTCCCAGAGAAAGAAGTAGAATAGATGGATGGATGAGTAATAAACGACATAAATAAATATAGTTATAAAATTATAAGTAGAAGTTTTGATCTTTTGTTCATTGTCTGTTCCACTATTAATTTCAGGAATTTTCTTCCTACCCATATCCGCCTTGCTCTTTATCCTCATTTAAACCCAACTTTTCTGCAACGTCATACCAAACATCCGCTCAACATTTGTGATATTTCATTCGCACATATGAAACATTGAATGAATGAAAATAATTGTTTACTGGCCGAACTAAAATTTTGTTTATCATTTTATTTATTTTTCATTTTTCTGAATATAATTGTCCTCAGAAGGTTTTTAATTTTTTTATTTTTTCGTTGGATAATATATCTTCTACTGTATTCTCTCATCAATGTATTTAATAATAAATTATGTTACTTTTGTATTAATTTTATAATTATATTATAGATTTCGATTATACCTTGCTGTTATTCATGAGGAACCAAATACGAAAATAAAATTATTCAGAATCATATTCTATATATATGTGTATATTATATAATGAATTCAAGGGACACAAACATTTAATTAAACGAGTAATAATACAATAAATAATATAATAAAGACAGGTATTGAAATTGTTTTATGCTTTTCCAAGTTATATTTAAACCTTTTATTAAACTTATTTAACACTGATTTATTCAAACCAACTGAGTTAACTTATATTGATACTTATATATATATATATATATATATATATATATATATATATATATATATATATATAATATATATATATATATATATATATATATATATATATATATATATATATATATATATATATATATATATATATATTTACGCTTATTATCGTTTATGGTGTTTAAATTTTGAAATTTATGATGAATATTTATTTATTTTTTTAAATATAAAATTAAATTCCACCTTGAGTGTCTACTCCTACTCGCTATCAAAAGTTTTAAATTTTAGGTATATCAAAACGAAGTGGGTTTTCGAACTTTGGAGGGAGTGTGGGTGGAAACTCGGCAGGCTAAGAATTAGGGTTTTTGATAAAATGTATGATAAGAGGCTGATAAGTAAAATACAGTTTTATCCTAATTATTTGTGATAAATGGTATTTGTGATAAATTCTCGTTATTAATTGGTCTAATTATGATTGCACGCAATACTGTGTTGTGCTAACGCGATAATATTGAGTTTTTTTTTGCTCCTGTAGTTATTTTTGTATTGTAAAATATTTGTAATTAGCACTAAATAAGTTTCTCGAACTTGATTACAAGTGTGACATATTCGTGATTTTCCACATGTTATTATAAAAACAATTAAACACATGTTATCTACCCTTCGTTTTTCTTATGATATAAACCTGATAAGATAGTCAACAGTTTCAAGCATTTTTTTTTTCAGTATTCTATAGACCAATTAAACTTTTTATACGACAACGTTTAGCTTCCCTGGAGAAAAAAGTTATAATGAGATTACCTTTTCGTTGGTAAACTCAACATAAAGTGCAGTAGTATTTCTCCTTTTTTGTATTTATTTAGAATCGAATACGACTCCTCTCTAAAAAAAGTTATATTGAATGAAGTGTAGCCTCTTCAATTAGTTTATTTGATTAACTGCCTAATTTGAAATTAATTCTAATAATTAAAATAATGAATAAGTATGATTAAATGCAATTAAAATAAAGTAATATAATCTTCATACAAAATGTCATTTGTTTTCGGATCCCTTGGTTTTAAACCAATTTTTGATAGGTAACTAGCAAGAATTTTTTTTTTTTTTTTGTCTTGAATCATACTCATTATATTTAAAGTGGAGCCAGTGTGCATCAATAACGATGAATATATGATAAAAGAGACATCCAAAATGATTATTCATACTGGTTGAGACCAATCCCGGCGTGTGTTTTAAGCCAAAAAGAGAGTATTGGATAAAATATTGGCTTTGAGCTTATAAAAACTTTACATTCATAAATGGCTTTAAAATCGTATTTTAGTATTATTCATGTGATAAAATTTGTCGCTGTAAAATTTAACACACACACACACACACACACACACATACACACACACACACACACTCACATATACACACACACACACACACACCCACTCACATATACACACACACACACACACACTCACACATACACACACACACACACACACACACACACACACACACACACACACACACACACATACACACACACACACACACACATACACACATGTATGTATATATATGTATATATATATATATATATATATATATATATATATATATATATATATATATATATATATATATTTATATATTTATATATATATATAATGTTTTTAAAAATCTGTTTTTCTCCAATGGTAGCCCCAAAGAACGAGAGTTAATTGATTAATATCAGAAGTTCTGTGCTTATTATTCAGCCACAGTACACGTATTTATATTAATTTAGGAGAACAGCTGGAGTTATAAGGTACAACATATAACCCCAACTCGTTCAGTGATTTAAAAGGTTTTACTCAAGAAATAAGTGTTTAATTCTGTTATAAACTATGAATCCCAAGAATCTTAGCTCCTCTGTCAACACTGAATCTATCACAGACCAGAATGCGACGAAACCAGGTACCGAAGGTAAGACCTTTGCCTCCATAACCTCTATGAAAGTAGAATCATTTCCGAAGCGAGACCAAGCTATTGTTTTTAACAGTATTGACGGCATTAAATTAATAGAATATCTTTTTTTTTTTTGTAGAAACAATTCTTTATTGAACAATATTACAATCTGTCCAATTTAGGACATTTTTAATAGGGATAAAGTACAACATTCATACTGCATTCACACGATATATACAAAACAATAAATTATATAATAATAATACAATATAAATAAATACAAAACAAAATCAATATAAATATATACAAAAGTCACTCATACCTATATACAATTCACAAGCATACAGCACGTGAGTGGAGAATCTAGCCAATGCTAGAACTCCAATATACATTTTACAAGAGGTCTCGAGGCCACTGCCGTTTCAACCTTCTAGGAGGATGGTAAGGATGTGTGGAGCTGGATAAGGATTGAGCTAGGGGATTAGGGTGATGGATAAGATTCTGATGGAATTTAGAGAATTTTAATGGTATAAGGTCTAAAATAAATGGAATATTTAGGTCGCGGTGTAAGGTATGGTTGGATACATAATAAGGAGCATTAACTATTGTTCGGAGGACTTTTGATTGGAAGGATTGAATGCGTTTGATGTTAGAAAATTTAGCTGTCCCCCACAGTTCAAGTCCGTAGGTCCAGATAGGTTTCAGTACTGTCTTGTATATTAGCAGTTTGTTCTCGATAGATAATTTAGAATTTCTGTTCAGTAGTCTGTATAATTGTCCAAATCGTCGATTAAGTTCTTGTCGTTTAAGTCTAGTATGCGGGTTCCAAGTTAGTCTTTTGTCCAGAAGGAAGCCAAGATACCGGACTGTGTCGGAGAAAGGAAGCGGAACGGAGTTAAAGAGAACTGGAGGGCAGGATTGTCTTCGAAGGGTAAAGGTGACATGTCTGCATTTGGATTGATTTACTTTGATTCTCCAGTTGTTACACCAGTCTTCAATTTGAGAAAGGTGTGTTTGGAGGCCTGTAGATGCAATTTCGGGATCTAAGTGAGAGGATAGGATAGCTGTGTCATCAGCGTACGTTGCTAGGAAGGTATTAGAGCAAAGAGGAATATCAGCCGTGTATATATTGTAGAGGATAGGACCAAGGACACTACCCTGAGGAACACCGGATTCGACTGGATAATAATTGGAATATTCTGCACCACAACGAACTCGGAAGGAGCGGTTTGATAGATAGGATCGGAGGACTAGGTATAAGGATAGGGGTAAATGGTTTTTGAGCTTAAAGAGCAATCCCGGGTGCCACACCCGGTCAAATGCTTGCGTTATGTCCAGAAATGCACCCGAGCAGTACTCCTTGTTCTCAAGGGCAGAGGAAATATGGTCAACGACTCGGAGCCCTTGCTGAACGGTTGAATGTTGGGAACGGAATCCAAACTGATGGGAAGGAATAGTGTGGGATTCTAATAACGGTAATATTCGTTTGAGGAGGATTTTTTCAAAGATTTTTGAAAGGATTGGGAGTAGGCTGATAGGTCTATATGATGTCGTAGTGTTAGGAGGTTTACCTGGTTTTAGGAAGAGAATTATTGTGGAATGTTTCCATAAGAGAGGAAAATGAGTAGTGCGTAGAATGGAGTTGTAAATATATGTAAGAAATATAACGGCTTTAGATGGAAGCTGTCTGAGAATCTGAGGAGTGAGGAGATCGTATCCAGGAGATTTACGGAGTGCAAGTTTTCGGAGAAGATACTTGACCTCAGAGGGATTAACTGCTTTAGGAGGTAATGAAAGCGGGATTGGAGACTGAAGGAACTGTTCCACTACTGAAGTGTGGTTTGGATTGGATTCTGGATGAGGTGTGAAGACTTGGGAAACGTATTTGGCAAGTTCCTCGGCTTTGTCTTCATCAGACGCAGCCCAGGAACCATTACTACGACGGAGGGGATGGGAAATATGGTGGGATTTTAGAATTTTCTTGGTGACATTCCACAGGGAATTGTCACAAGCCGAAAGAGAAGAAAGGAAGGAACTAAAGGATTGGGAACGGAAGGTCGCCAACTCCCTCTTTAATTGTCTACAATAAAAGTTATAGGAGCGGCGATCTGTGGGGTGACGGGTGCGTTGCCATAAGGATCTGGATCGGCGTTTGGTGCGGATGAGGTCTATGAGGTGTTGTAGTAAATGATTTTGGTTATGACTTATCTGGGAGTGCTTGGGAGAGGAGGCAGTCCAAACAGCTTGTTGAATAGCGATGGTGAAGGAGTTTACGGCATCGTCAAGGTCATCTGGAGTTTTGAGTTTCACTCTGAGGTCAATATCACTGGTCAGGATTTGGCGAAAAAGGTCCCAGTTTACTGGTCCTCTGATAAATGACGGTGGGGTGGGTTTAGGAATAGGAATTAGGGATACTTTAAGGAGCAATGGACTATGGTCAGAGGACAGTTCATCAAGGCGAGCCACCGACATGTTTAGGGAGCCTAATCCGCTGTGAATGAAGAAGTCAAGGATGTCAGGATTACGGTTAGGATCAGTTGGCCAGTAGGTAGGGGAGTCAGGAGGCAGGAGGTTGAAACGTCTAGAGCTGAGTGCAGACTGTAAATTCCGCCCACGACAATTCGTGGATCTGCAACCCCATTGTTGGTTCTTAGCATTCATGTCTGCACCCAGAATGAAGTGGTTTCCTAAGGCATTGAGGAAGGATTCGAATAGAATGTTGGAGATGGAATGTTTAGGAGGGCAGTACGCTGATGCGAGGGTGATCGGAAAAGAAAAAGTCTTGATTACTATGGCGGTGCATTGTAGGAAATCATAGGAGGGAACTGGGAGTATATGGTGGGAGAGGGACTGGTGCACAATGACAGCAGTACCGGCATGGGCTTTTCCGTCTGGGTGGTCTGTACGGTATGTTACGTATTGAGGTATTTTAAAGAACTGTTTAGTGGTTAGTCTAGTTTCAGTAATAAGTGCTACATCAACGTTTTTGTCTTGCAATAAAGCTGTAAGTTCGTCAGTGTGATTTCTAACACCATTCGCATTCCAAAGGAGAATGGACAAGGAGTTAGGTGTAGTCATTTAAGGATTTTTTAAGGAAGGGATTAAATTTGATACGAGATTAGTAAGTAGTGATATTAGCGGCATAACAAGAGATTTGATTTCAGTGATGAAGGATGTCATCAAACTTGTAAGGTCTGTGACATTTGATGGAGGAGGAATATGAGAAATTTGATGCGGATGAGGTTTTTGAGGGTTGGGTAATTTTTGAGGAATAGGTGGTTGTGGAAGGGGTTCAGGATTTTGAGGTATGCGTTGTTCCGGCAGGGCCTCTTTGTTCTGGTTCCCACCTCCAAGTAAATGGGCAAATGTTACATTGGAATCAATTGTTTTTGAAGGTTGTCTTCTGCTTCTGATCGGTTCAGCTGTTTCATCCAGATTCTGAGGTTTTTGGTATCTGCTTTTGAGGTTCTTGTAGATTTGACATCCCTTGTAGTTAGCCGGGTGGTCCTCTAGGCACAGAGCACATTCAGCGGGTGTTGATCTTAATCGTGTACATTCTTCTGATTTATGTTGCTCACCGCATTTCACACAGCGTGGTGTGTGGTGACAGTAAGTTCTCGTATGACCATATGCCTGACAATTATGGCACTGAACTATTTCTTTCTTAGTGTAAGGTTTCTCAACTCTTACACTAGTATAGTACAACCTATTGAGGTCGTAAATTTTTTCAACTCCTGCTGATGGTTCCAAGTCCACGAAGAATAGAGGCAGTGGAATTTTATCTTTTAGGACATTGGTCACTTGCCGCACTTTATAGCCTATCTCCGTCAGTTCTTCTTTGATAGCTGTAACTGGTGTCGAAGGGTGTAGGTTTCTAATTACAACCCTTAAAGCTCTCTCCTGGCGCAACTGATAGGTATGAAAATCAGCTTTGGTCTCAGTCAGATATTTCACTATTTTTCTGTAGCTTTCGGCGGTAGTCGGGGATATTTTAGTATCACTGGTTCTACTTATACAAGAATAACTATTAGGATCAGTTACTTTGTTTAAATGCACACACATCAGTTGAAAATTTTTAATATTTTTAACAAATATTGGTGGAGGTAGTGGTTCCCTGGGTATAGGAGAAGATTCCATGGTTTCTTTTTCATTTTGGAGGATCTGAAATGGATTCGGTGTAAAAAACGGCGATTCATCAGTTAATCCTTGTGATGATGTGCTAGGCTGTGGTTCAGATCCTAAAGAGGTAGCTGAAGCGGTCGATGGTGGAATCATTTTTTTATTATTTTCACGGCGAGGTCTCTGTTTTGTAGGAGACGAGTTTGAACCTGCAGATCTAGATCTTTTACTTGTAGCTTTTGAGGACATAACTTGATGGAAATATCTCATTGATAAAAAAAAAAAAAAAAAAAAAAAAAAAAAAAAAAAAAAAAAAAAAAAAAAAAAAAAAAAAAAAAAAAGGACCAATAATAAATAAATAATGAGATGAGAATGAGAAGGAAAGATAATAAAAGAAAGATAACTTAAAGAAAAGCAAGCCCGAGCTTGCCGAGCTAGCGGCGATCAGCTGATCAGTGACCCTCCTTTCACTTTTCGCGATTCTACAAAGTAAATTATAACTTTGCTTACCGATATTTCTCCAATATTCACTGCTGTGGTTTTCATGAAGTCTAGTGATGTTTTCCAGACTGAACTCAAGCGAATTCCTACTGAAAAGAGCAAAAATCTGAGAGACGAAGTAACGTATGACTGTTATCATCGAGCGCATCAGCTGTTCCCAATAGAATATCTAGAGAAATTATCAGAATTCATTGCTCCAAGGGACATTAGGTTTGTCTCAAGAATTTCCAACAACCGCATCTGTATTCACCTTAGTTCTAAAGATCACGTGGATAAATTAATAGAGACAAATACTTCCTTGAAGCTTGGGGATAATATAATACCAATTAGAAGGCTGATTAACCCTGCTAAAAGAATATTAATATCCAATGTAGAACCAGGCATACCCCACAGTGCGATAGAAGAGGCATTGAAACAATTTAAGGTTACGCCTGTGTCACCAGTTCAATTCCTGTCTGTAGGTGTCCAAAACTCTGTTTTTTCCCACATTTTAAGCTGGAGGAGACAAGTTTATATCACTCCTGAAAGTCGCGAAAGTCTCCCAGAATCTTTAGTGATTAAAACCGAAGAAGGGTCGTTTCGTGTTTTCTTTAATGAGGATACAGGGGCGTGTTATAGGTGCAAAAAAGAGGGGCATTTCACCTCACAGTGTCCCACTCTCCGTTCTGATAACAAACCCACTGAACCGCCATCACTCAACGAATTTCCGGCATTAAATGAAAATAAAGTCAAAGATAAACTTTCGATTGCCCATAGTAAGGTTAACTTAAATTCCAATGTTTCAACACCCGCAATTGATAACTCATTTCCAGTTACAGATAACGGTTCGAAAATAAATTCAGTTGATCCCACTGACATTTCACCTTCTATCGAGGAACAGGTTAACCAACGGGTACCAGATGATGGCCTAAATCAAAATTTAATACCAATAGAGCACCAAACCACCGCAGACAGCGCTAGTGTCGGACTGAATCAAACACCGGTGGTAGGTAATAGTAATACAATTACTACAACTAACCAGACTAGTTCCGACAAAAATACCCTAGCTGACACTTTACTCCCTATAAAACAACTCCTTGATGCCCCGGATAAAAACTATCATCTTTCGTTTACTCAGTTACTCACGCTGCTAGAAAATTCCATCATAACTAAAGATCCAGTATCAGCAACCATGGAATTAACAAACGATCTGGATTCTACAATTAAAATGTTTTCCGACCTATACCCTTCTCTTCCTACAAAAGGTTTAAAAACCAGGTTTACTAAAGTCATAAAAGCACTTCAAAATCATATTAAGAACACATCAGTTATAGGTAAAAATTATGATACGCTGATATAACCGTACATGTTAAATATAACCTGCCGCTTTTTTTATCTTTATTATCTTTTTCTAATAAAACACATGTTAATTCTTAATTGGAACTGTGATGGCGTATTTCACCATTATAATGACTTACAATATTTAATATCCAGATATAATCCCTCAATTGTTTCTCTTCAAGAAACCCATCTAAAAGACAACCAATCCATCTTACAACAAACCTATAACTGCATCAATAGAACCACCTCTCGGTCAGCTCGAGCTAGTGGTGGGGTCACTCTTGCATTTCAAAAAGGTATCGGTTACACTGAGATTAATTTAAATTCTAAACTAGAAGCTCTAGCTGCTGTTGTCCATCTCCCTATACAGTTCACGATCTGTTCGATTTACTTACACCCTACTGACACAGTTACTTACAATGATTTGCGTGACCTCCTTCTCGAACTTCCATCTCCATTCCTTTTGATGGGGGATATGAATGCCCACAGTCCGACATGGGGTATTAATAGGAAAACGGATGCCAGGGGGAAAATTATTGAGGCTGTAATAGATGCATTCTCTCTAATATTGTGTAGCCCGTGCGAACCCTCTTTCTATAGCCGAGCCCACCAATCGTGGACCTCCATTGACCTCTGTTTAGCCTCTCGTTCATTTCCTAACATCCCTCAGTCTTATTTTCATTGTGATCTCGCCGGCAGTGATCATATGCCTCTTTTACTATCTCTGGAAATCTTCCCATTTCTCCCACACTTTGTTGGAAAATGGAGGATCGACAAAGCTGATTGGGATCAATATACACAAACCTGTCATGACTATTTTAAAGACTTTAAAATTTCACCATGCCACGGAACAAATCTTGAAAACTTTTCATCTACCCTTATTCAAATTGCTAAACAATTCGTCCCTGTAACTAAATCCCCAAAACATTTAAGAAAGGTCCCATGGTGGACAACTGAGTGTCGCGTTGCCTTGACAAAAAGGCATAAGGCCCTAAAGCAGCTCAAATCTCGACCTTCTTTGAGTAATCATATCGATTATCAAAAATCCAAAGCAGAAGCTCGATGGGTTATTAACCAGGCGAAAAAAACATCATGGTTAAACTTTATATCCTCCATTTCATCTACTATCTCTCCAAAAGTTGTGTGGAATAAGATAAGAGCCATTAAAGGGAGGCCAATAAATAGGATTCCGCGTCTCTTAACTTACAATGATGACACATTTACCGAGCCTACAGATATAGCCAATGCCTTTGGACGATATTTGTGCGACATTTCAAAAAATACATTCACACCTGATCAAAACCAATTACAACCGACCATTATCTCTAATCATGATTCCGAGGCGTACAACTTACCTTTCACAATGGAAGAGCTTCAACACAGTATAAATACTTCTCGTTCGAAATCTCCAGGTCCGGACCAGGTTCATATTGACTTTATTAAAAAGTCTCCTACAATTGTTATCGGTCTGTTACTCCGATTGATTAATAATTTGTGGACCAATAAATCTTTCCCCAGAACATGGTCATCGGCAACCGTAATTCCTTTACTTAAATCCAATAAAGACCCGAAATTAATTCATAGCTACAGACCTGTTGCACTCACATCGGTTCTATGTAAGTTGGCCGAGAAAATGATTAATCGCCGCCTTCTCTGGGTGTTAGAAACCCGAAAAATTCTGGACAAAGAACAATGTGGGTTTCGAAAACACAAATCAACCACACACCTTCTTTTCAAATTTAACGAATTCTTAAAATCATCATTTGCCAAAAATCAGCATGTATTCGCGGTATTCTTAGATCTGGAAAGCGCGTTCGATTCGTGTCGGAGAACCAAAATTTTAGAATCTTTACAAAATTGGGGCATTTCAGGTAACCTCCTCTCATTTATAAAAAATTTTCTTACCAATAGAAATTTCAATGTTCGAGCTGGGTCCACATTTTCCGAAAATTTTGAGCTACCTAACGGAGTACCACAAGGGTCTGTCTTAAGCCCTACCCTTTTTAACATTGCCATTAATGACATCAGAAATTTCATAACAAGACCCGTTAGAGTCGCACTATACGCGGATGACGTACTCATTTACTACAGCTCTACCGACGTAAAATTTGGAGAAAATGTAATTCAGGGAACATTGCAGAATCTGGAAATCTGGGCCTCTAGTCATGGTTTTAGGTTTAGCCTCACGAAATCAACTGCAGTCCATTTCTGTAAAATACGGAATTGTGCACAGCCATTTTCAGTTTACCTTGGGAATCGTCGTCTGAATAGGGCTGACTCTATTCAATATTTAGGAGTCACATTCGATTCAAAATTGACCTGGGAGACTACACGTTGATGCTCTTTTGGCTAAACTATCTAAAAGATGGAATATTATGAAAACTCTCTCAGGTTTAATCTTTGGCTGCGATAGAATCTCTTTGCTGAGACTATATAGGTGCTTGTTAAGGCCAGTCTCTGATTACGCTTGCGAGATTTACGGGGATGCATCCAAAAAAGTATTAAGTAGGTTGGACCCTGTTCATCACGCAATGATTCGTAGGGCAACCGGGGCTTTCAGGACTAGTCCTATCAGTAGCATACTGTGGGAAGCCGATGAGTGGCCTCTAGAGCTCCGTAGGCACTATCTTCTCTTAAAATTTCTCGGTCGCTTAAAAACAACGCCGGACTTCTTTGACTTTTCACGATATAACTTACCCTCCGCCTTTCAAACTACCCTCCACTATCTGACACACATCCTTTGCCAAAATTTTACGTTTCCACTCCAAACCCCTTACCTCCTTGGACAAGTATCCCAGCAACCTTCGATTTTTCTTTGAAATCCATATCAAAATCAACGAACCCTCCAGAAATCTTGAAACAAAGCTTTCTATCTCTCTTAGCCACCTATCAAGATTATACCTGTATTTATACTGACGCGTCTAAACATCTAGATAATGTCGGCTGTTCGGTCGTTTTACCTAATGAGACCGTTCGGTACAGTCTCCCTTCCATTTATTCGGTATACACGTCCGAACTTTTTGCTCTTTACCTATGTTTGACTTTAATTGAAGACTTAACCCACAGTCAGTTTTTAATTTGCAGTGACTCCTATTCGGCTCTCCAGGGAATTCAAAATTTTCATTATTCAGGTAATCCATTAATATTTCACATTTCGAATTTAATATTTAAAACAAAAAGAAAAATTATATTTCTCTGGGTGCCGAGCCACGTAGGAATTACGGGGAATGAACTGGCTGACACAGGCGCAAAAGAAGCAAGTTCCATCTTTCCTATTCCCAACGTCAAGACGGTACGGACTGACTTCAACTCAGCCATACTGAAGCAATGCAAAGAAGCATGGTGCACCTTTTGGTCTAAGGTTCCGGAGAACAACAAGTTAAAGCGAAACTTCGGAATTTTGCGACCACTACCCCAGATAGTTGGACAACGCAGGGAGCAATCAATAATAACACGATTGAGGATTGGACACACCAGACTGACCCATGGGCACCTGCTTGAAGGGAAACCTCCGCCGAGATGCCTGCGCTGTGACTTAGAGCTAACTGTGGAACACATCCTGATGGAATGCCCACTGTATAGTTCAGGCAGAACATGGCCTCTTCTACAAAGTTATAAGGAAACAATAGATCAAAAGAACCAAGAAAGTTTGTTCGTTTTTCTGAAAAAAAATAAATTGTACCCATCTTTGTAAATAGTTTATGACTACGGTGCCTCTAACCTTTGTCGTTGTACATGGCACCTAAAACTGTAATCAAATAAATAAATAAATATATTAATTTAATTTTAACAATGAATATATGAAAAATAAAAAATAAATAGCACTTATCAAAAAACATCAAAACAAAATGAAAATTGTGTTAATTATACAATTCAAGATTAAAACAACAGGAAAATAAATAAATGCAAATAAAATAAATAATTATTTTTTTAGTGACAGGAATAACAATTGATCACGTTAGGATCTCAGTTGTAAAAGATAGCACCAGAAAGTTTTCTCCAGCGTTGAGCTATGCTATGCGATGTGACATATGAAGGATTTGGAAAGACGAAGAACTTTATACAACTTCTTCGCAAAATTTTCCAGGACTATGAATACATTAGGTAGTTGATAAAGTTTGGATGATTTACTGTTGAAGGGACATCTTTATACGGACTTATACATTCCGCTTAATGGTGTTTTTAAATGTTTTATTAAATAAAAATATATGTAAATAAATTTTTTTTGGTTCGACAACTCTACAAGCTCAGCTCTTCATTTCATGTGGTATTTATGGAATAGTTGAAGTGGATTTGTATTTTTTTTTTTCATTTCTGAAGTCTAATTGTGGATCGACCATATATAATAAAGAAAGGGTCACAAACAGCCTTTCATGTCTAAGGTCGCGGCTTCAAGCCCAGCTGATAAATGTGATTTTTTAATGGTATGAAAAATGGTAATCTCAAGCTTGTGCCTAGTCCAGTATTCGTCAAAGATCTTTATCCTAATTAAACCTAGATATTGAGCTTCTTTTGTTAACGTTCGGGCTCTAACATGTGAGCCTTCATTAGGGCAGTAGCACCATGCAAGCGAAACCAGAATTCAACGCGTTTGAAATCTACGTGTATGATGCTATGTATTTCTTTTTATTTTATTTTATTTTTTTATTTTTTTTTTTTTATTGAGAAAATTTTACAATCTGTCCCAATTTGGACATTAATAGTAGTGCTGAATGACATCAAACATACTACATTCATACAATATTCACACAACATAAAATTACAATAAAATATATACACAATAATGAATCAATACAAAAGTCAATAATTCACTTATACCTATATACACATACACACACTCATACATACATCACATTGAGTGGAGAATCTAGCCAGTGCTAGAACTCCAATATATTTACAAAAGGTCGCGGGGCCACTGCCGTTTCAACCTTCTAGGTGGGTTGTATGGATGAGTGGAGCTGGATAGGGATTGAGCTAAAGGATTAGGATGATGAATGAGGTTCTGGTGGAATTTGGAAAATTTGGATGGAATTAGGTCTGAAATAAATGGTACATTAAGGTCGTGGTGCAAGGTATAATTGGAGACATAATAAGGAGCATTTTATGTATTTCTGAATAAATTAAATGGCTCTGTACTTTTGCTTGTCGGTTATATTGTATATCTCAGGTAGTTATCATGCTGTAGCTTCTGCCAAATAAGAGATTGTCCTGTCTGGAAACCAACTACTATGGAGACACAATGATAGACTGACTGAAACAATAAACTGATGTATATTTAGAAAGTTAACCGATGGGTCAAAATACTTTAAGAGATGCAAATGTATTAGCATAATTATCAAGAATTATTATTTAATATTGCAATATGACCATTTATCTTTAAAACAATCGTAAGAATTCTTGAAACGTGAATATGTCAAACCGATCTCTAACTTTCTTGAGAAAGATGTCTCATATGTATTAATACTATTCGCATTTCTTTTCCCAACATCTGCACACAATCTTGGTAAGTAACCTTAGTCCCTTCTCCATGTCTTTTGTTTGATGCTTTTCATGTTCTTGTTTATCTTATTTTAAATTTATAATTTCTCGTTCTTGCTTTTAACAACAGTGATAATAAAAAACAAAAACTTTCTTTTGTTTATTAAGTAGGTTAGAAGTGGCAATTAATGATACCGTTTTAACATTATCATGATTTTTTCAGATGTAATGTTTTAATTTACGGGACTTTCATCAGGAGATAATATTTGTATTACATAATGATTCTGGCTTTCAAAAAATCAGCCATATTGCTAGAATAAAGGAAATATTATAGAAGTCGTGTTCGTATGATATATTTCTATAGCGTAGACCCAACGGTTTTTAAATATAGAATAAAATCCTTGGTAATGCTGTCCATCGTTGGGAACATAAAATGGTTGTCTCCAGCTCGTGCGTTGTCTAGTACTCCTTAAAGATATATATACTAATTAAACTTGAATAGGCAAAATTTAGGACTCTTACTGTAACATTGTCGGATTGGCCATAGCAGCATAATGTGACGTTAAATGAATAAACTAAAAATTACTCATTCTTTTAACAAATAAAACAAATTGATTGGATATGGTCGACCGTCGTGAATATTGTTACGGGCTACGGGGTGTGAGAAATGAACTACTCCAGTTTACAAATTACAAATGTTTATTAATACAGAAAACACAAATACAAAGGGATTACTAACCACTATATTAACAATAATAATGGAATTACTAGCTTAACTACTAAACAGTATACATATGAAATGAGGTATTCCTAACGAATAAACTACTTACAATCGGCTAGACTTATTCTAAGACTTACAACTATAAATTATATATAAACTACAGTCTTCTAATTTCCCACCGACCGATTATCACAATATTGACACACAGTTTCACTACACTGTCACACTGTCACGAGTTGTTCACTGTCACTGTTCACTGATACATTCACTTGAGCAAGATCAAGACTGACTCACCTAGACTCAGGGGACCGCTATTTAAACCACCGCCGAATCTTCTAGACCCGGGCGCAGGTAGGGTGGTGGGCCTTTCCAGGCACTTCGAGGACTGTCCAGGTCCAGAAGTCTCTAGCCTCATCTAGGCCCCTCCAGGCGTGGTCCACCCGTCATTGTCTTGACCGTAGCACTACCCCCTCCTTAGACGTGCTCTGCCCCAGAGCACAGATTGCAGAAGCTGAGCGATGCTGATCTTCCTCCGATGTAGGTGTTTTGTCTTTCCAGGGGTTGAACGTGCATACCATTATGATGACTCCAGAGTTGGCGAACGTCTCTTCTACAATGTTCCTGACAATCCTCCACTCCAGGCCATCGTATCCACAACCCAACTTCGGGATGGCGAGCTTGGTGACACGCAGTTCCAGAAGCTTTCTCCGCAGGTCGTCAAGACTCCGGCGCAGTGTGTCGTATGTCGGCTTCTGCTCTGATGAACTCTTGGTAACCAAGTAAAACAGGTGCCGGCCTTCATGCTCTTGATGGAGAGTCTTCCCAACTCTTGGTCCCTGGCGTTCCAGCTCTTCAATTCCAGCGAACTTCTTCCTGAAGACCGTCGCAATCCCCCGGGAATTCCTCAGATGTTCGGCGACACAATGTGCTAGAGCATAGTCTACCGGTAACGAGAATATGTCTCTGTAAACTGTCTGCGTTACCCTAAGGGAGTCTGGCGCCTTAGGATGGGGAGTTAGGTCCTTGTCGGTGAGGTTCCTCACTTGCTGTTCCTCTGTAGGGCCATGGTTTCCCTTGTATGGAGCCAATCGGTTGAAATGGACTACCTTGGGTTTTCCTTTGGGCTGCTTCCTGATCCTATAGATGACATCATTGATCCTCTTGATGACCTCATACGGTCCGTCCCAGGAGTTTTGAAGTTTCGGTGAGTAGCCTTGCCTTCTTCGAGGATCGTGTAGCCAGACCAAGTCTCCAGGTTGGAAGCCACCTTTCTCTGCCTTGATGTCGTAACGCTCCTTCATTCTGTCACTTGCTCCCTGGATGTTTGTGCGAACCTTCTCGTGAATAGTGTTCATTCGCTTCCGTAGGTTCGTGACGTAGTCTTCTCCGGCGACCTCCTCATCAGGCTTGAAACCGAATTTCAGATCGCAAGGCAAGCGTAGTTCTCTACCGAACACGACATTGGCGGGGGTCTGCCCTGTCGTTTCATTGACTGAACTACGATAGGCTAGCAGGAACAGATGAAGATATTGGTCCCAGTCTCGCTGATGGTCAGAAACTACCTTGGCCAAATATCGACCCATCGTCCTGTTCATGCGCTCTACCATGCCATCGGACTGAGGGTGAAGAGGCGTCGTTCTGGTCTTCCGTATTCCTAGAGCCTCGCACATCCTGGTGAAGACTGCCGACTCAAAGTTTCTTCCTTGGTCAGCATGAAGTTCCATGGGCACCCCAAACCGACTGACGAGCTGCTTCACGAGAACATCTGCAACCGTGGCGGCCTCCTGATTCGGAAGGGCGTAAGCTTCCACCCACTTTGAAAAATAATCCATGGCCACGAGAATGTATCGGTTGCCATTATCTGTCACAGGAAAAGGGCCAGCGATGTCTACCGCTATTCTCTCGAATGGTGCTCCTACGTTGTATTTCTTCATAGGTGCCTTCTTTTTCCTTATCGGTCCATTAGAGGCGGCACAAGTTGCACACCGCCGGCACCAATCTAACACATCGTCCTTGAGGTTTGCCCAGTAAAAGCGTTCACGAACCTTTTCTAATGTCCGGTGAACTCCAAGGTGGCCACCAGATGCTCCATCATGTAATTCCCTCAGTACTTCGGGCACTTTAATCTTTGGTACGATGAGCTGTAGTCTCCGCTGATCTCCCTCTGTGTTCTCCAATGCTCGTTTCAGCAGACCTTTGTCCAGTAGAATGGAGTTCCATTGAGCCCAATAGGTTTTTATATTTTTCGACATTGGAGCAACATCCTGCCAGCTTGGTCTCCTTTGGCCTGATAGCTTCCATTCCCTTATTTGTTTCAAGTCCGGGTCCTCGTCCTGTTCCTTTGCCAGTTGTGTGTCCTGCCAACCGTCGGTAACGACCGTAGTCCGCAACACTGTTGCTTGCTTTTCTTCTTGTCGAGAACAATGCTTGCATTCTCCGTCACAGGGTCTCCTTGAGAGCGCATCCGCATTCCGGTGACTCGTTCCAGAACGATGAGCAGATTCGAAGTCATATTCCTGAAGGCGCTCGATCCACCGTGCAACTTGTCCCTCCGGTGACTTGAATCGCAGCAGCCACATTAGAGCTGCGTGGTCCGTTCTCAGTAGAAATCTTCTTCCATACAGGTATTTATGAAAGTGCTCTATGGACTTAACCACTGCCAGAAGCTCTTTCCTTGTGACACAGTAGTTGCGTTCTGGAGCTGACAGTGCTTTGCTGACGTACCCAATAACCTTTTCTTCCCCGTCTTGGAGTTGAGAAAGGACGCTTCCAATAGCAGTGTTGCTGGCATCTGTGTCAAGAATGAACTTGCCCTCGGGACGTGGATAGCTTAGAATAGGCGCACTACTCAATTTCTTCTTTAACTCCTCAAATGAAGCCTGACACTCGCGATCCCAAAGGAAAGTCCGTTTTTCCTCAGTGAGCCTGGTAAGAGGTTTTGCGATGTTGGCGAATCCTTTCACGTACCTCCTGTAGTAGGTGCAGAGCCCGAGGAAACTTCTCACTTGGTGCTTATCTCGAGGTGCTGGCCAATTGGTGATCGCTGTAATCTTCTCTGGGTCAACAGCAACTCCGTTGTCTGATACAACATGCCCCAGGTAGTTGACTTGCCTTCGGAAGAGATTGCACTTCTTCGGGTTCAGTTTTAGATTAGCTGCACGCAGCCGTTCGAAGACCCGCTCCAGATTCTCCAGATGGTGAGTGAAGGATTTTCCCAGTACAATGATGTCGTCCAAGTAAACCAGGCATATCTCCCAAGAAAGGCCTCTTAAGACGCTTTCCATCAGCCTCTCGAACGTTGCAGGTGCATTGCAAAGCCCGAATGGCATTACCGTAAATTGCCAGAGGCCAGTGCCGATTGAAAATGCCGTCTTCTCCTTATCTTCCGGTGCCAATCCAACCTGCCAATATCCACTGCGGAGATCCAAGGTAGAAAATAGTTTGCAACCCTCTAGTGTGTCCAGCGTGTCGTCAATCCTTGGGAGTGGGTAGCTGTCCTTCTTCGTGGCGTTGTTCAAAAGACGGTAATCTACGCAGAATCTTGTCGTCCCATCCTTCTTTTTTACCAGTACGACAGGAGACATCCATGGGCTACTCGAGGGCTCGATGACACCATCATTCGCCATATCCTTAATAATCTCTTCGGCATCCTTTCGTTTAGCTAGCGGCAGCCTCCTCGGGATCTGTCGGATGGGCTTTGTATCCCCGGTGTCAATTTTGTGCTGGACGATGTTCGTTCTACCCCGTGGTCCTGAGCTGATCTCGAAAATGTCCTGCCATCGGGTAATCAATCTCTTCACGAGTTCGCTCTGTTCAGGCGAAAGTTCTCTGCATGATTCCTCCACGAATCCTTTTAATTCTTCGGGTAGTCCTCGTTGCTCGGTGGGGTTGCGTTGTAGCTGTCGGACTACTGAGGTAGCGGCCGTACATTCTCCGACTGGTGTTCCTCTCTTTAGTGTCACCGGGAAGCTGTTCAGATTCATCAGTCGGATTGGGGTGGTATGTCCGACCTTGATGAGAGACCTTGCAACCAGAACACCGCGTCCGACTTCCTGCTCCTCGTGCTTCCCAGGTTCAAGTAGAAGACATTGACCCTCCGGTAGTCGTCCATTGATCGTCCCATGCGTCAGAATTTGACTCCGTGCAGGTAAGGTGGTGTCTTCTAGTAGGAGTACTCGTGCATAGAGGTCCTTTCCCTGCCGAAGGATGACCTCTTCGTCTCCCAGCGTCATCACACCTCTCGACATGTCCAGCTTGATCCCGTATTTGATCATCAAGTCCATGCCGAAGATGACTTCCTCGTCTATTTTCGCCACGAGAACGCGGTGCTCTAGACGTTGGCCCCCGATGAAGAAAGTGGCAACTGTCTCCCCGTAGACCTCGGCTGGCTGTCCTGTGGCTGTCCGTAACGCCCAAGTGGTAGGTAATATCTTCTTAGCGTTAACTGCCTTCGGGTTCAGTATTGTCATGGTTGCGCCGGTATCCAGCAGAAAACTCCGCAGCTGCCCGTTCACCATTCCATCCACATAAAAACTATTTGTCTTGCTCCCTATTGTCGCGATTCTCACGGCGACCCTGGGGCCTTTGATGCTACGGGTTGACAGTTGCCCCTTCCCATCAACCCTCCTTAGTTTTCCTGTGGCTTTTCCGGCTTCCTGGTAGGACACTTGCTTCTGGGGTGTCCGAGTTGACCGCAGCTCCAACAGCGTATCTCCTTTTTGCGGGTCCTGAGGGCTTCTAAAATCTTTGCTACTATGTCCTCGATGGTGGGGGCCGCGTTAGGCTCCGCTTCTGCCGCTCGAACTCGTGCATGTCCACGGACTGACTGCCTGACAGCCTCGAATTCCATGGCCTGCGACAATGCATCGCCCAAAGTTTTAGGGCGTGCGAGTTTCACTGCCTGTTGGGTTTCCGGGTCTCGAAGTCCATCCAGGAATTTGTCGATAGCCAAGCTCTCGTAGACGTCGTCGGTGACCGTTGGGTAGGCATTCCTCACTAGCCGGGCGATATCTGCTTCAAATTCCTGCAGCGTCTCGTTGGTCTTCTGGACCCTGTTCTTTAACTGGGAACGGTATAGTTGGTCCATGTGGCGATGGCCGAAACGCATCTCCAGTCTTTTCATCAGCTCACCGTAGTTGCACCGCTCCGACATGGGCATCCCCTGTAGCACTCCTAAGGCGTCTCCACGCAAGGCTAGGCACAACGCTGATGCTTGCGTCTCCTTTGACCACCCGTGGATCGAAGCCGCTGTCTCGAAGAGAGTCATGTAGTCCTCCCACGGCGTCTTCCCGTCGAACAATGGGATGGTGTTGTGCGTTGGTGGCATCCCAGCATTGGCGGAGGGAATGGTGTTGTGAGGGCTTCTCTCAGAGGGTTGGTCGGTGTCGATTGTCGGTGGGTTGCTCATACGTTCTTCTAGAGCTTCTATTCTTACCCTAAGTTCATTTTCTACTGAATCGACTTTTTCTCCTAATCTAGATTCTACATCAGCTAACTTATTATCTACACTTTCCATTAACTTAGTTTCTAAATTGCCTAACTTAGCCTCCAATGTATTTTTAACAGTACTTAATTCATTACCTAACTTCTTTTCTACATTACCTAACTCATTTTTAACAGTACTTAACTCATTACCTAACTCATTTTTAACAGTACTTAACTCATTACCTAACTCATTTTTAACAGTACTTAACTCATTACCTAACTCATTTTTAACAGTACTTAACTCATTACCTAACTCATTTTTAACAGTGCCTAATTCAGTTTTAAAAGTTGCAGACAACTTACTGAAGTCATTTTCAAACGTAATCTCGTCTGGATTTTCCCCTGAATCAACAAAAAATTGGCGCAAGCGTTGTTGCAGTACCGATTTCGTTCCGGAAGTATCCAGATCTCGTTCTTCTAACTCCCGTCTTAAGTCTGCAACTTTTAAATCATTCAGTCTAACACTCTGAGAAGTCATTTTTCACACAGTAGCCCAATAATTACAAAAACAAGAAAACCAAAATTATAACCATTTACAATGATCCCACTTCTGACACCAAATTGTTACGGGCTACGGGGTGTGAGAAATGAACTACTCCAGTTTACAAATTACAAATGTTTATTAATACAGAAAACACAAATACAAAGGGATTACTAACCACTATATTAACAATAATAATGGAATTACTAGCTTAACTACTAAACAGTATACATATGAAATGAGGTATTCCTAACGAATAAACTACTTACAATCGGCTAGACTTATTCTAAGACTTACAACTATAAATTATATATAAACTACAGTCTTCTAATTTCCCACCGACCGATTATCACAATATTGACACACAGTTTCACTACACTGTCACACTGTCACGAGTTGTTCACTGTCACTGTTCACTGATACATTCACTTGAGCAAGATCAAGACTGACTCACCTAGACTCAGGGGACCGCTATTTAAACCACCGCCGAATCTTCTAGACCCGGGCGCAGGTAGGGTGGTGGGCCTTTCCAGGCACTTCGAGGACTGTCCAGGTCCAGAAGTCTCTAGCCTCATCTAGGCCCCTCCAGGCGTGGTCCACCCGTCATTGTCTTGACCGTAGCAATATAATAAGAAGAAATAACTTGGAGTCAGTCTGGTAACATTTTTTTTACTTTCACTAACCTATATATGGAACATATTGTAAGGGAAAGTATTGCGATCGTGAAAATTTTTGAATTCCAATTTTTAACGGAAATACACGCTTTAGGGTCCCCTGAGTCCAAATCACCAAGTCCCGCAAAAAGGTCTGCGTGTGTGTGTGTGTGTGTGTGTGTGTTTGTGTGTGTGTATGTGTGTTTGTGTGTGTGTGTGTGTGTGTGTGTGTGTGTGTGTGTGTGTGTGTGTGGTAAGTCCAGCGTCAAAACAATAAGTCCTGAAACTGAAAGATTTTAGAACATATATTATGCTATACATACTATTGTAAAAGTTGACGGAGAGTGATGAAAAACAAATTGATTGTTGTAGATAATAATATAATAGATTATTTAATAAAATACATGCATCTATTAAAATAGAGTATAAATAATTTTATTATAGTTTCTAAATTTGTTTAAAAATGATATATATAAAAGTATATGAAATAAATGGTGCTAAGTATTTCTGAATAAATTCCGTGCGTTGTCTAGTACGAGATAAAGATCTATGTTCTAATTAAACTGGATGTTATGACATATTGGAGTTTTCTGTTTATTGTACTTTATTTTTAGAGGACGCAGTGTCCTTAATTACTTTTCATGCGTTCATTTTATTTTAAAGGCACAATTTATATGAGGTTTTTACAAGCCTGTCGCGGATGTGAGAAGGACACTGTTGCATGAAATCGCTGCTAATGAATTCCTTCCCGCCGCGGAATAGATCCCGCAGTCGTGAAAAGCCGCTTTCCTCGCCTACTCTAGAAGAACTGTGGAGACTTATTTAGGTAGCCGTTAGGGAGGCCACAAAGTGAGTGGAGTTTTGTTAGAGACGGCATTAGAGAGAACTGCTTTGCATCAGATCCCTGCCGTGTCGAATCCTCACTGCGGGACGCCCTGGGAACACAGCGGGAAGCTAGTCCGACATCTAATTGCTACACACTTCACACCTACTGTCCTCCAGTCTGTCTGCACCTTACAAAACATTCTAGAAATGTGATTTTTATAATTTAGTATCCCTACAATATCGATTTGGGAGTACTCAGTATTAATGCTACTATGATTAAGAAGTTTGAATATTCCTGATGTTTCTAATTAATAGCACAGTTAGAGTTACAGGAGTAATATTTAAAGGAAAATGAATTTATGTAAATGCTCGCTAAACTTTTGATTAGCTAACGATTGAGAAGTTTGTTTACAAAAGGTACTAAAGGACTTTTTTTTCTAAATTGATAAATTGACATATTTGTACACTAATGGTTCAGTTTTATAAAAATTCGTCATCAAATTTTATCTATAAACAAAACACACGACTTTCACTTACCTCCGTTGTTAAAATCAATATAAGAATCTTTAAATACATCTAGATATATATTTTTTTTTCTCTTCATATCTTTATTCACACCTGTCAGAAGCTATCAGTGAAAATAAATGTGCTGTACAAATGTGAGATCAGACATGGTAGGCATGGGGCAGGAAAGTGTCCAGCAGCAACCCTTCCAAGGCTTTAATTTAGCAAAGGAGATCTCTCATCCAGCTCCCCTTTAGCCTTCTTCTAACTGGCATTTCAGCTATTGTCGTGCCCGTTAAGTTTACTGTGCTACCAATAGGTAGTTTTTTTCACAGGACTACCATGTTTTCTAATCTTGTATCAATCATATTTACTTGTTGTATTGATTTAATACATTTGTAAATTTCTTTCAATAAATAAATAAAAAATTATATTTCGCGGATTGGAGTAAACCCTGAAGAATCTTGTTCATTTTTCTTCTTTTCCATTCTTCTTACTTGACCATTTATGGAATAGAGTGTTCGTAGATTTTGGTCAATTAATGGTTGTTGTAAGTCCGTATGTTGGGTTTTGTTGTTGATGTACAAAGGAGCTGTCGTTATGAGCCAAGATATAAATTTTTAAGAATTAATTTAATTTAATTTCAATAAAAACATGTGGTTTAATAAATAATCTATTATATTTTTATCTACAACAAACTCGTCCGATTAGCCATAGTAGCATAAAGTGACGTTAAATAAATAAACAAACAAACAAACAAATCTACAACAAACAGTTAGTTATCGGATTTTCATCACGCACCATTAAGTTTTACAATTCCGTGTTTCAGATAATATTTTCTCTAAAATCTTTAGCTATCCAACAGTATACATCTATATTACTATGTTTGTCTTAAAAACACAATAATTGCCAAAAAAATGAACTGTTTGCACTTTTATTCGTTATTTGTTTATCAAATTCACTCAACTTGCTTAATTAGCCGTCACTTATTAATGCCAACATGATAATGGGTCTTTTTTTTTTTAATCTACAAAATTAAAGGTATTTTAACGGAGGACAATTTAAAATATCGCCATTTAATCCGTCAGGAGCCCGTGGCTGAGTGGCTAGCGCGCTAGTCTCTCATTCTACAGGTTTTCGAGTTCGAATCTCAGTCCCGGCGGGCTTTTATAAGGATTTAATATAAAGCGGATTCACTCACGGCCTCTCCCCCAGGTATGTGAGACCCGTCAGCCAAATGTTGGCGACTCACAAAATTAGGCGTAGGGATGACCCTACACTACGAATTGCATTGTGAAACGCGAGTGTAATCTCCCAGGAGGCCCAGAGCCTGCACGGCCTGTCGCACCAGTGGGAAAAAAAATCCCTGTCAGATTATTTAAATCAGAATAAAACCTACATCATATAAATGCTTCATGAATGCGCTCTCCCTTCTTTCATAAATTGTTAAGGTATAAACTGTGAAATAATATTTCAACATTAAACAAACGGACTCGCTCTTGCTTCGCACGGATGCAATTTGAATGAGTTGTAATTTATGTGTAAAAAGCTTTCTTTGACCGAATTAGAGTTTTTTAGTTCCTCCCAACAAAAAGTGCAATTAGTAAAAAAATATTTGTTTATTTTTTTTAAGATCTTTTCTTTATTGTTCCTCGGAAAAAATAAGAGACAATAAATAAAAATTGGTAATGCCCAATGCTCCTTACTTTGTTGTCCATAAAGACTTAAATATCCCATTTGTTGAAGACTTGGCCCGTTACAGATATACCTCTTGTCATTCAAAACTCCCTGCCCACTCTAACCCGCTTATCCGTGACCTCTTCTCTATATATATTCCCGACAACCCACCGAGGCGGCTTAAAAGAAGATGGCCAAGAGACCTCCTACCATAATTAGACATCGGAGTGCTACCAATAGGTAGTTTTTTCACAGTACTACCATGTTTTCTAATCTTGTATCAATCCTATTTACTTGTTGTATTGATTTAATACATTTGTAAATTTCTTTCAATAAATAAATAAAAAATTATGTTTCGCGGATTGGAGTAAACCCTGAAGAATCTTGTTCATTTTTCTTCTTTTCCATTCTTCTTACTTGACCATTTATGGAATAGAGAGTTTCAGTAGCAGTGGTATTTCGTATGAAATGTACATGATATGGTGTTGCTTACTAAAGATCTAAATATTTACATATCTATTATTTATGATTTAAATTTTTAAATTTGGGGGGTCCTTGCTATTAAAATGATTGGATGAAGGGACCAGCGAACACTTTTTGTTGGGAATGACTGCACTAGACCAAGCCGCTCCTTATGTGGTTTATTTGTACAGTCAAAAGTACATACATCTAATCAATTGAGCCCGATATGAACTTTTATTCCTCAAGCGATTTGTTTCGAAATTGTTTTTATTATTTGAAGTATATTTGAGCCGGTGACCATCGGCCTTCCCCTAGGGATCATCTGAATGGATGTTTGTTCTGGAACAAGTTTCCTCCCCCCAGCTCTCTTCCACTGTCGAGGATCGCCGATCACCGTCCAAATTCCGCTCCTGTTTGCAGGACACTGTTGGGGCATTCTTCATTATCCTCTTTAAACATTCCCTCGTCCCCTTTGTCTTTCCCTTTAAGTATAACAGAGACGAGTAAAACTTGTTAAATTCATTTCCGTCTATGAATAGACATTCATTTTCAATTTTAAATCGGGAGCAGCATATAAAAATTTAAGGATGATTACATAATGCTTGGCGCATCTTATCGTTATTAAACTAAACTAATATTTCGTAAGATATAGTCCTTATGATTGATGTTTTCTTATGTGGACCATTTTTAACGGTTTTTCCTGAATCTATACAGTTTTCAAAAACATTCAGGTGAAATTATCATGATTTATTTGTGCTAAATGTTTATGTTTGAAGAAAAGGAAAGGCTTTATTAAAAAATACATCATTATTATACATACTATATTTTAGTTTAAGGTCAGAAAGTTTGAGAATATGATTGGAAAAATCAACTCGTACGAATCTTTTATTTTTTCATCTAAATTATTAATTTTCACTTGTCAATAGTTAAAACGAAAATAAATAAAATATGCACACGACCATAAGTGAGATGAATGTGAATTTTTTTTCCTAATCACAAATAAAAAAATTAATTTCAAGATTTGGATTGTTTTCTTGTATATAGACATTCTTTTTTTCTTTACTACGCATTGAAAATTCATCGTTATGTCATGCTTACTCTACTTATAAATATATATGGTATGTAAATATTGATAAATTAGTATATGTGTACATAATTTCAATTTAACATTAACCTGAAATAATTTATTTATATCACAAATTTGGTGCGCTCACCTCTCGATTTTCACTTACCTTCGTTGTTACAATGCATTCAAGTATTTTTAAATACATTTAGAAACGTTAAAGAATTAATTTTTCATAGAAACATGTGTTTCATGATATTATTATCTAAGACAATCTGTTGTAGCCTAAAGCAAATATTTACAATTATGTAAACGAGATAATATTTTATGTAAAATCTTTAAAAACACAATGCATACAAAAATATGATTGCTCTCTTCTCCTTTATTTGGATATCGAATTCGTTCAACGTTTATTTTTTATTTATTTTTTTTTATTTTTTTTTTTTTTATTTTTTTTATTTTTATTAACAAGATAATGTGCTTTTACAAAATACAAAAGTTACTTTAGAGGAAGAAAACTTGATAAATGGGTATTTAAGCTCTGTTAGACTACTTCAATCAGAATCGAACCTACATGATATTAAAGTCCGTTATATTTTATATCGATTTAGTAAGTTTGATCAAAATTGTAAAAGCCGTTTTCGAGAAAATCGTAGATAATTGCAAAATGCATGGTATAAAATGTCTCATTTGCTTTGCCGATTTTTATGAAGAAGTTGCTGTACCATCTCGGGCGTATAGTTGTCTTACATATGATATTTCAGTTTCGACAACTTTTCGTTCTAGGCTTTCCAATACACACACAGAACTTCTTACGCGCGACTTGGATTTTTGGACTCAGGGAACTCTACACCGCATATTTCCGTTGAGAACTGGAATTTAAAATTATGCTTTCTCTTACTATACATTTCATATCTGTGGCGGTATTGAAAAACTGGGTAACTCGAGTTATATAAAAAATGAGTTAACTCCACGTTAATCTACGTATCGCTCCCTCAGATCGTCCCTCACGTCGTGTCAAATTAGTTAAAGAAATTTCGTGGTTGAAGAAATTTCAGGTGGAAAGAAAGCTGTATGTTATAACTCTATTTTGGGTATTACGTAAAGTTTAAGTAGCTCACCTGTAAAATGAAAGATTAAGACTTAACCACTTATTCACGACTGCCACAGATATACAGCTAAGTGAATGTAAAGATTCTTGTATTGGTGCTTATTGGTTTGTCAAATACATCTGAAAAAAATATTTAATAAAAAAAAATACCTGTTTATCTGCATTGAGGGTTCACTACGTAGAAATCTATACCGTTTATATTTTAAGTGCCAACAAAGTTGATGTGTAACCGAAATTAAGCTCAGCCAGGGTTTTCCTCCAAAATTTTAGTTATCCACTTTTTTGAGATACAGGGTCGCCCCACAGCTGAAATGACAGAACAAATAATTATCCTTTCACCGTCAGATTCGAAACCGGAAAAAAACAGGTTTTAATTAAAACCGCAACAATGATTCACATGCCGGTCCATAAACTTAGTTTAATTTTCAGTTGTTTTATTCTCTTAATTACAATATTGTTTAGGTTAAAACAATAATGATCATTAGGAGGTAATGTAATCAGAAATGAATAACAATGGACTGAATTTGCAGTTTTATTTTAAAGGACCATTAATAGTTATTAGTGCATTGGAGAAATTATGTTGTTAAGCTTTATTATATGACATGAAAGGCAATTAAAACATCAGGACGAAAAGAATGAAAGATGATTAAGAAACTAAAAGTCTTAAATCTTCATTAACTCCCTTTGATCTCACAAACCATTATGGAAATTCAGTTTCTCAATTAACAAGTAACAGGAAAATGGGTAAATTATATCTATTCAGTAATAATTACCATTTATCCTACATAAAATAACAATATTAATGATTGTTAGCTTCTAGGAAACGCGTTTGGATGGCTATGAGATATAATTTAGAAATACATTATATAGATTCATAGAAAATAATTAAGTAAATATATTTACTTATATATTGAGATTAATAATTTATCCTTCTAGTTATACATGATTAATGTTGTGAATATAAGTAAAGAAAGATAGTCATATTAGACACACATATCTAAAATATATATATATATATATATATATATATATATATATATATATATATATATATATATATATATATATTTATGTATATAATATTTTTCGGTATTCACTCAAAAGCCTAAGTATAAAAATCACACTCAATTTTAGGTGGTTACATCTAATATGCTCACGTGACGACTTCGATGTGTGTAATAAGTCATGAAAAAATGTATAATTTTAATTTATATTATATCTATGCAAAACGATAGGATTTAAAGTTTGCTTCATTGACTTTCAGTGCACTTCATAACCTAGCATAGCCGTATTGATCAAAAGCGTACCGTTTAAAAATGGGTTCAAGCTCATGGGGCTGTCTAGGTCAAACATGGCACAACGACATGTTTTGCGTGCTAATAAAATTATACGAACGGATTAATCTTATTTTGAAACTGATCAGATAATATTACCAAGCTCTTGAGAAAATATTGTTCAAAAAACAATTAAATAAATGCATAAGTTGCATAAATTAAACAGTTTATCTTGTTTATCTTTGTTTCTGCTTTTCCATATATTAAATATATTTATATTTCCTTACATTCATATATTAAATAATTTTTTTTATTGTTTTATTTTTTTTTTTTTTTTTATTTTTTTTTTTTTTTTAGACTTGCCGCAGTTTTTAGGGATAATTTATTTCAGAGTTGAAAGCCCCCAGGCACCTTGTAATTATTGTATCTTAAACTTTGGTAATCAAGTTCGCTGGACAAAGCTCATTCACACCAATACGCGTTTGAATATGTTCCATTTTTCTGAAATTGTATGGTGAAGGAAGTTTAATCCGGTTTATTAGGATTTTTAGTTTCACTTATTTATACTTAAAATATATAGAAAGAGAAAGTATAATTTTAAATTTCAGTTTTCAACGGAAATACGCGGTTTAGAGTCCAAAAAAACAAGCTGCGAGGAAAGGTCTGTTTGTGCGCTAGTAAGTCTAGAACGAAAACGAAAAGTCGTACAAAACTGAAATGTCATATATAAGACAACTATACGCCCGAGAATGAGGAACTTTTTCATAAAAATCGGCGAACCAGATAGACATTTTACCCTATACATTTTGCACTTTTTTACGTTTTTCTCAAAAAACGGCTGTAAAGATTTTGATTAAACTATCTATATTGATGTATAATTGATGGACTTAAATATCATGCAGGTTTCATTCTGATTAAAATAGTCTAATAGGGCATAGTTCCGATATTTTTTATTTTCTTCCTCTAAAGTACCTATTTTTTTTTAATGATTTTATTGGTATTTACAACTGTATTGACAAAAATACATCAAGTAAATGTGATTTGTTATATAATACAATGACATGATATTCATGTGGAGAAGCTTCCCATTGGAAGCACTCTAAAAATATTATAAACTAGAAGGTCCCGGGGCCATTTCCTTTTCAGGCGCCTTGGAGGATTATCCGGAATTGATGAGGAAGAAAGGATTGAAACTAGTGGGTTAGAGTGCGAATGGAGTTTGTCATGAAAGGATTGATACCTGGTCCGGGCCAAATTAGTAACAAAGGGAACATTAAGGTCTTTATGGATAAGTTTATTCGTGACAAAGTAAGGAGCGTTGAGGATTTTACGAAGGATTTTGGATTGTAAGGATTGGATGCGGGAAGAATTTGATGGTTTAGTAGAGCCCCAAAAGCTATAACTCTGCAAGTATAGATTGGTCTTATAATAGTCATGTAGATGAGCCTTTTGTAGTTCAGAGGAAGGTTTGACCGTTTGTCTAGTAAGTGTTGAAGCAGCCTAAAGCGGCGAGCAGTTTCTTGTCGTTTTAGTCGTGTATGTGGATTCCAAGTTAGGCGTTTGTCAAGAAGAAGTCCTAAATATCGGATCTGTTCAACAGGAGCTAGTTGAGTGTTATTAAAGGATACTGTAGGGCAGGAAGTCAAAGGTTTACGAAGAAAGGTAAAGGTTATTTGATGGGATTTGTTGGAATTTATTTTTATTCTCCAGTTCTGACACCATACTTCTAGCTCTTTGATGTGGGCTTAAAGGGTATTTGAGGCAACAAATGGATCTTTATGAACTGATAACACAGGTGTCATCAGCATACGTAGAAAGGAAAGTGTTAGGATGGGTTGAGATATCAACTGTATATACTGTGTATAGAATTGGTCCTAGGATACTGCCTTGAGGGACACCAGCAGTCTGTGTGAAAAGGGATGAATAGGAACTATTGTGATTTATTTTGAAGGATCTATCAGAGAGATAGGATTGATGAATTAGGAAATATGTGGGAGGAAGGAAAAAGTACCTATTCAAAAATTCTTCTGAAGTGCTACCACTATGTAGTTTCTTCAAATGCCTGTGTTAGGCCCACTTGATCAATTAACTCATTTACTTAATGTATTTTATTGTATAATACAGTTGTAAATTTATTTTAAATAAAGAAAAATCTTAAATTGATTTCAACAAGGGAGGTAAATGAAAATTGTGTGTTGCGCGCTGTATGTTTGTGTTGATATACTCTATTTTTAAAGATTGCTCTGGATGTTAGAAAATGAAATTTATTGAAATATCTTCCCTAAAAAGTTTGTGATAAATGTGTTATAGCGGTTTTAAGTAAAAACATGACATTTCTACCAAACGTTTCATGTGCTGAAAAAAGCAAAATATAGTTGTTTGCACAGGCAATATTACTCAGCACTGGCAAACATTTATTTTCTTAAAGTTAGAATATGATCGTTTAATGCATCTGGTGGGTAGTTAAAATTATATAAACAGAGCGAGGGCACTTCATCTAAGCGGTTAGTCCCGCAGCAGGTTAAGAGAGCTTAATTAACACTAATTGATATTAATTATGGAACGTGGTGTTTATATAGTTCATATATAAGCTTATACTGTTTATATGTCATATAATATAATATCCAGCCGCTAAGCAATATGTTAATACTGTTTAATGTCTCTATTACAACAAGGACTTAGGTTACTTAACGGGACCTTATTAAGAGTACAAAAATAAATAAATAATAATATTCGAAATACTAACCATATTTGTAAGCACCTAAACTTAGCAATGATATCAATTCTTAAGATAAAGAGGGTTACCTGTAGCATGGTGGTTAGCATAAAAGCCTTCTATGCCAAGGGTCCCGGGTTCAAACCTGCAGATAGCCCTTGAATTTTTAAATGGAAGTCAAAAATCCTTAGTTACGCCGTCCTTCGGAGGTGGTGAAGGTGGTCCCGAGCCTGTGCGATGTCAAATGCTCGTTAATATAAAGATCCCTATCCTAATAAAACCTGGATTGGCAACATTTTAGACTCCCACTGTAGCATCGTCCAATTAGCCTCAGTAGCATAAAGGGATGTTAAATAAATAAACAAATAATCTTAAGATAAAATTCGTTTCAGTTTAAAATATACCTTTAAAATATCGGTTTGTTAAAGAAGTTCGTAGCGTTTATTCAAAATTTCAATTTAATTTTCTCGGTTTATAAAATAATGTTAACTTGTACAATAATGTTTACATATTCTAAAAAAAAGGATTAGCTGAGGTTCTTTTATACATTAGTTTCAACCGAGATTTAAGTACCAATTTGCTTACTCAAATCGGAAAGAATTCATTTTTGTCATTTAATGATTTTTTATCTCCGAAAAGGAAAATCCGGTGCACGGACGGTTCACAGAATTGTCAGTGTGATGATGCCTTAAGAGAAAGCACCCTCTGTAAGTGGTTTACTCGCTACATCTTATATTCAAATATCTCTCAATTCAAATATATATATATATATATATATATATATATATATATATATATATATATATATATATATATATCCTTTCTCTTCCAAGTTCTCCAATCCCGCCGTCCGTCTTACATAACACATATGTTTCTTTTCAAATCCTCAGTCCACTCTCGCTACACTCGCTCACGGTCCTCGGACATGTATATGATGCCCCATCGAACTGCAGCTTTCTACAGATCTTTCCTAATTCGATCTTCATCCTTATGGAACTCTATTCCTTCTCATATCCGTGACTCCAATACTCTTCCGACATTCAAATCTCGCCTGTTCAATCATCTATTGTCCCTCCAATTTCCGAAGAATCCTAATTAGTTTTCTAATTTCAATAAAAATTAATAACAAAACAGATAGAAACGTTTATATACCTATTATATTTTATGTTCTCTGGTGTTTTGCACTTATTATATTATTAGTATAGTGTTAAAAAACAAAAAACACTGAATTGCTTTTTTAATGAAAATTGTATATAAGTACATATTTCTTATTATGTTTATTATCTAGTTTAATTTTCAATATTATTATTTAAGACTGCTTTTTAATACATTGTTTGTAATTTCTGTTGTTTCTTTGTATTCCTTCTGTATACTCTAAGACCTTCAAGTTTTTATTGTGATTTTCCTGTTATGTTATTCCAAAGGGACTAGTCCCAGAATAAATACAGATTTATTATTATTATTATTATATATATAATATATATATATATATATATATATATATAT
The DNA here is from genome assembly GCA_023052935.1 of Piezodorus guildinii. Classification (NCBI taxonomy): domain Eukaryota; kingdom Metazoa; phylum Arthropoda; class Insecta; order Hemiptera; family Pentatomidae; genus Piezodorus; species Piezodorus guildinii. The sequence continues at coordinate 168,539,329 of CM041292.1, forward strand.
ATATATATATAAATATTTAACGAAAATCTGAAGTTTTTATTGTAATCACCAGTAAAAAACGCTTAGAAACTTACTTTACAACCTATTACTTTCGACTCTTCTGAAGAAAGAAGTTCTCTTTCTCCGCTAAAAAGAGGCAGAGTGGATTAACGCGCGTTTTCCAGCAACTAGACTTAACTAGACCAAAAACTTGAAATAAAATAATTATGAGTTCGCGTCTCGGTCCAAAAGGGAGAAGAGGAGCGCTTTTAACTCATTTAAATAACATTTATCCCCCGCCCTGACCCCTTGTCCAGAGAACTCCCCGTATAGACTTTAAAGGCGAGATAAGGGTGAACAAAAGTAAAATTAAAATACTGGCCTAAAAGCAAAGCAAAATAAAAACCAAATATAATTAAAATACTTTGAACTAACAGAATTCAGATTAGAAATGAAATATGTACGAAATTCTATAAATATATTAGAGTCCTTAATAACTCTAAAAATCGTTTGAATACGTCGAAGTGCATTACAAAATAAATTCAAAGCAGCCCATTAGTGCTTAAAGATAGAGATGCCTTAACGTATGCATAAGATACCTACATAGTTGTTTCATAAACTTCTATTACTTGTTTCGTCGAAGCCAGTACAGCCCTTAGGAATCGATCTTCCTTTCTTCTTCACAAGACCTGAGGTTAATTAGGAACACGTTTACAGTGTTCCTACGAACTTTGATGATGAGTATTCATGTAACATGTTTATCAAATTTGGGACGGGTCCATGGAAGCGCTTTTATTCCCGTATCCATTCATTTTTTTTTTTTTTATTTTAATAATAAGATATAAAATATGCAATATGGGAAATATTTGCTTTAGTAAAATCCTTAGAGTATAAGTTTTCAACCGTTAATAGTCTCCCTGAGTTCTTAAACGTTTTTAGATGCCCTTGCTCGAGTCCAAATAACCAAGTTTTGTAAAACAGTCTATGTTTGTAGTTCTGGTAAGTCAAGCTTAAAAAAAAGCAATTCGCCACAAATTTAAACTAAATATTTAAGAAACGTAGGCAGTATCTATGTGTTTCCCCAATTCTTCAAGTTGACTGAAAAGAAGATGACTTCGTGATCTAATAAATATAATTATACATCGAAGTGATACCACATAAAGCCCCATAATCTTACTTTTTGTATGCACAGACTTGTTACGTTATTGTAAATAATTTGCTTTATTAACAAATGAATAAGAAAAAAATATGTTTCGTAGTTATAAGCCTAGGATGTGATACCTTTGTCAAACAAATCCACTTACTAGAAAGACAGCTTAATACCATCGATTTTCAATCAGTTTTTACTATTTCCTCGATAATAGCTAAAGAATTTTGAAAAAACTTGGTATACCAATATGTAATTGTTTGTTTATTTATTGAACGGCACTTTATGCTTATGTGGCTAATCAGACGATGCTACAGTGGAAGTCCTAAATTTTTCATTATTAGGATAGGGATCCTTGACGAGTACCTGACATCGCACAGGCCCGGGACGACCTATTACTTAGGATTTTTTTTTCAATAAAAATGCAATTGCCATCTGCCAGGTTTGAACCTGCGATCTCGGGGATATAAGGCTGTTTTGATAGCCACTACACCTTAAGTGAGCCCTACCAAGGTCTTATCAATTGTACTTTAATAAGAGTAGGTGTAATCACGATTAAATGGTATGTCAGTGTTTAAAAGGTATTATTTCCCTTGAATCACCCACTATTTAAATTTTGTTGGAATAAATTAACATTATATCATTGTATTCAATTTTTCAGAATAAATAATTTAGAATAACTATAAAAAGAAAACCAAATAAATAGTTCAATTGATCTAATAGAAGAAGATTATTTCATATAATAATTTTATAATAAGAATATAATTTTCATATAATAAGAATTTTATTTCATTATGCTAACACATTTCTTTAATAATTCCTTAAAGTTCCTTTCAAAGAGTGGTATCATGAGCGTGCCATCTTTTTAATTTTAATATAAGCTAATGTTTTTTTACGATTTAATTGAATTTATTATCTAATTACCTTTTATTTGGGTCCTTGTCGATAACTCTCTATATTAGAATATCTGGGCCTGAGTTAAATATTTGCCGGGATAATTGATGCTTTAATGTAGCCACATTTAGCAGTGTCTGATTTCATCAGCTGTCTAAATAAAACAATGTTGTCCCTAATCTGTGAAAGTCGTATCTACTAATTGTTTATCGGTGTCAGATTGTGTTTGTAATAGGTTCGGTTGGTAATGGAAAAGGGCTTTCTACTTCCTATAATAGTCACTATTATAACGAAGGTCAATGATTGATTGTTTCTCTTTGATATTCATCTTTTTACTTTTACTTACTATATATAGTAAGGGAAAGTATTGCGATCGTGAACATTTTCGAATTCCAGTTTTCAACGGAAATACACATTTTAGGGTCCCTGAATCCAAATAACCAAGTCCCGTAAAAAGGTGTGTGTGTGTGTGTGGGTGGGTGGTAACACCTAGAAATAAATAATCTTACGTATTTGTTGTAGATATATTTCATTTTTTTACTTTAACTTACTATATATAGTAAGGAGAAGTAGTGCGATCGTGAAAATTTCGAATTCCAGTTTTCAACGGAAATACACGTTTTAGGGTCCCTGAGTCCAAATAACCAAGTCCCGCAAAAGGTCTGTGTGTGTGTGGTAACTCCGGGCGAAACGTAAGTACTATGAAACTGAAATTTCATATTTAAGACTATACGCCCGAGACGTGACAAAACTTTTTTCATCAAAATGAGCCTACCAGAAGAGGCACTTTATGCCATGCCTTTTGCACCTTTTTTCGATTTTCTCAAGAACGGTTGCGACGATTTTGATTAAACTCGCTATATCAATGTATAATTTAATGGGCTTTAATATCATGTAGGTTTCATTCTGATTAAAATGGTCTGACAGGGCTTAAATTTTCTTTCTCTAAAGCACCTTTAATTTTGTTGATTCTATAAAATAACTATATTATCTTGTTACCACTGATGAAAAACAGCTAAATATACAAGTTGAGCGAAATTGAAAAGCAATTAAAGGAGAAAACTGAAAAAATATTTGTTTAATGCAATTTTTTTTTTTTGAACATAAGAGCAGTAAAATACATGTATGATATACCGTTGGAAAGCTAAAGATTTTAGAAAAAATATTATCTTATACTCAAGCTTTTAAAAGTTAATAGAGAGTGATGAAAAGAAGATAAAACTAACTGATGATTTAGATAATAATGTAATAGATTTTTTAATGAAACACATGTTTCTATATAAATTCAATTTATTCAATTCTTTGACGTGTTTCACGTATTTTTATCTCTAACTATATTTGAAAATTCTTTAATTGATTTAAAAAATGGAGGTAAGTGAAAGTCGTGTGTTGCCTGCACCAGATTTTTTAATTTCTGTATAAACCCAAATGTGTTTTTCTTTTCATCTACCTACACATAAAAAATATAATTAGGGAAAATATTGCGACTGTGAAAATTTTCGAATTCAGGTTTTCCACGAATATACTCGTTTTAGAGTCCTAAGTCCTAAGTTCCTCTAAAAGGTGTATGTGTCTATGTGTGGTAAGTCCAGCTTGAACACGCATCTATAACAAAAGTATTTATGTTTATTTATTTTTATGCTTATGGATTTATTTTTGTAAATAAAGTTGGAGGATAAAAAAAAAAAAAATGTTATAGATAATAAATAATATAATCGATTATTTAATAAAACATGTTTCTATACGAATTCAATTTAATCAATTCTTTATTAGTTTCACTTTGGCATCCAGGACTGCTCTACAAACTTTGTCACTTCCTCACTACTACCTACTTATTATTAATCCGTTTCTACCTCACATATAGATCCTTTATAGTTAATCATGACCTTTCCTTCTCCTCCATATTAACTCAGAATGCAGGTGTACCCCAAGGTAGCATTTTGGGTCCAATCTTTTATATACAGCTGATATTTCTTTTTATCCTTGCACTGTCTTCGCTACTTACGCCGATGACACATGTGTGTTATCTGTAAAGAATGGCCTAACCATTGCTTCCCAAACCGTTCAGTCTCACATTGCTTCCATTGAAGAATGGTGTCAAAAGTGAAGGATCAAAATAAATCCTACTAAATCCCACCAAATTACCTTTACTCTTCGCCGCAAACCTATGTATGCCTGTCCCACTATATCCTTTGGCAATATTCCACTCAACGTTCAAACCTTCCCATCTACAACAAAAAACTAATTTATATTACCATACTTAGGCCTATTTGGACGTATAGAAATAAACTATAGAGATCAACCAAGCCATCAAATTCCACTCGCTTCAAATCCTTGCAATCCAAAATCCTCCGAAAGATCCTAAATGCACCTTACCTTGTCACGAATAAAATAATCCATTAAGACCTGAATATTCCATTAGTTGCAGACTTAGCCCGAATAAGATATACTTCATTTCACTCCAAATTACCAGTTCACCCAAACCCACCTGTCCGCAATCTCTCATCTCCTTCTATTTCTGATCACCCTCCAACGCGGCTGAAAAGATAATGGCCTCGAGACCTATTTATCTGAGTAATCTTTGAAGTAATACCACTGGGTAGATTCTTCCCACGCCTATCATGTCCATATCTCAATGTTCACATTTACTTGATGTATTTTTTGTTAATACAGTTGTAAATATCTCTATAATAAATTTTAAAAAAAAGTTTCACTTATTTTCATATCTTACTATATTTGAAAATCCTTAAATTGATTTTATCAATTAGAGGGAAATGAAAGTCGTGTGTTACCCGCATCAGATTTTTTTAAATAATAATTTATGAACGATTCCATTTGTTATTTTAGTAGTTAATACTTGGGATCTGTTTACTAATGGCCCCAACAATACCGATCGAGTAATTAACTTCCAATTAAATGCTGGGCTGAAAAAAAAGAAGAAAAAAAGAAACGATTCCCGAAGTAATGGCTGGGAAAAACATAGCATCAATCAGTTGTTTCACTCTAAACCACCGGGTTTATTCAGGCCTATCCTCATCCCTCCTGACTTTTGTTTTGTTAATTTTTTTGTTGGATTGTGGCAATAAAACAATGGAATCATTCATGAGTGGAGTAAATCTTTATTGTTCGAATATTCTTTTATTATCCTTAGTAATCAAGTAGGAAGTGCACCTTAACTCTCTCTCTCTCTCTCTCTCTCTCTCTCTATATATATATATATATATATATATATATATATATATATATATATATATATATATATATATATAGCTGGGTTTTTGTAACTTTCATTATGTAAAATTTTTTTCAGGCTCTGTTGGAAAATTTTGTTGTTATATAATACTCATCAATAGTATGTCCTGGTGTTTAGGTGCTAAATTGGTTGGAATGAAATAAGTCATCTTTTTCCTTCATTAATACATTTGCAGTTTTTTGACACTAGTTCTATTGGTGATGCTGGGATCAAAAATTTGATAAAAGTTTCGTGATCAGAAATTTAAATGAAGATAAAGCCATTTAACATTTTGAATGAAAAAAAATTACTCATGTACCTATGTCTAAATGTACATAGATGATTATATATAATTAATTTTAGTAGATTATTTATTTATTTACGTATTTACTTCTCTTCTTCTTTATCAATCTGCCCGTCCGTCTGAATACTCAATTTTATCCTGAAGGAGAAGATGTATATTATTAATCAAAATATCCATGATCTAAGGTTTTTCCCAGTCTAGAAGAAATAAAATAGCATATTAATTGTTCACTATTATGATTTCCTTTTTTATTTAAATAATATTTACTCCCATTTAGTTATGGATAAGTTTGTTTTTATTTGTCACAGTTTTTCTGTATTTTTTTAAAAATGTTTATCTCATAAAAATAAAATCTCGATAAGATGATATAATAATGATTAGCTCAAAGTTAATTATAATTTTTGAGACTAAATAATTCACGGGAGTATTTTCTGACGCATTTGCTGATAAAAATAAAGTACTAACTATCCTTCTATATTCGGATTCGTACCCAGTATCTATAGATAAGTGGCATATTACTCGCTGAAGTTCCTTGCTTCTTTTTTAACCTTAATTTTAATTTTACTCCGACAAAATAATGATTTATCCATGTTTTAATTTTAAAAAACTTTAAGTTTTTAGAAAAAAAGAAACATATCTATTTTGCTCCAATCAAATATTATTTTATTTTATACTTTCCTACAGTATTCTTTAATAACCTCCGCTTGTACCTTGCTGAAGGGATCCGATATCTAGGATTCCACCTTGACAAAGGTCTTACTTAGAATATTCATTCAAGCCTTCACACTACTTCAAAGCTTATTGGAAAAAGGCTTAACCTCCTAGTTAACTAAAAAAGACTCATTTACATAAGTATCATAAGGTTGATGTGTACTTACGGAGTAGAGCTTTCATACAATCCGAAACCCTTCGCAAAATCCACAATGCTCCTTTGTCACGAATAAAATCATCCATTAAGACCTTAATGTTCCATTTGCTGCTGAGTTGATACGAACCTGGTACTATTCCTTTAAAGACAAATTCGATATCCACACCAAAACAAATAGTTTCTAAGCTTCCTATTTAATTCCTGATAATCCACAAAGGCGTCTAAAAAGAAAATGGCTCCTGGACCTTCTGGTTTAGCATAATTTTAGGAGTGCAGCCAATTGGTAGTTTCCCTATATGTGCATCATGTCTTAGTTTAACATCCTTTGACAATTACTAGATGTATCAATCATACAGTTGAAAATTTTAATAAATATATCTATAAAAAAAGGATTATATAGACAAAATTTCTTTATACGCGTTTTGTACACGACTCCTTGAGTATTATCATCTGCTTGTGACACACACTGTATATATCAGTCATACGAACTTTCCGATCACAAAGTATTGACTGCGCGAACCAAGTTTGCTATGGGAAGGACCAAGAATTTATGATATTGGAATAGGATGAGGTAGCCAGTGGCCTAAAAGCCCTCCACGATGGTCGTTACAGAAGAGGAATCTAATGACCACTCCCTGGTAATGAGGACGATATAACTTGACTAAGCTATCAGTCCTTCCTATCTCTCCCTATCTCACATTTATCCTGTCTCTCTTGTGTCCCATTCTCCTTAACGTTCATTGTTCATTATCCTCTCTCCCCTTATCGTACGAATCTTTGTACTGTTATATCATTTCAACTGCCATTCGGTTACGTCAACTCGGTTATAATGTTATATTATTACGTTTACGCATAAAATAAAGAGGAAGTCTGAGATAATTTTTTTTTTTTTTTTTTTTTTTTATCTGGTATGTTCAACACACGACTTTTATGTGGCTCTTTTGTTAAAATTTTTTAAGAATTTTTAAAAATAAATTTCGGTGACAGGTGGTGTAATTAGCTAGCATAACAACTTTTTATGTCGAAGGTCGGGGGTTTAATAAATCAGTGGTCCTAGGATGTTTAACATTTAACTGGTGAGGTGGGGTCTACAGGAGCCCAGGGCCTCTTTAAAGTTTTTTGAATCCCATTCTCCCGACCCGATCGGCTTGTGAAAACCTGACATTTCCTGTCTCGACATGGTTGTAATATAGCATCCTTTTTTAGTCACTTTTTATCTGGTATTGCCTTAGGACAGTGTTATTGGGGTCCGTTGGACCCCACCTCACTATTAGTGCTCGAATTTATTGGAAGTATGTTTTTCAATTTGTTAAACGAAATGTCTCGTGATTGTGTTATTTTACGCACCTTTTAATTTTAATAAGAAGCTGGGATCATCCTTATTAAAGGATCACATGACCAGACGGTCAGAAAATCTCGGACTACCCGGTTAAAGGTCAATCATTATTAGTGAAAAAAAACATATAGTCAGGAGACCCCTCCGAAGAAAAGGAGATGTTATTTTTGTCCAAGAAACAAGAATAGGAAGTCATCTATAGTTTGTATTAAATGTGAACAAAATATTTGTGGGCAATGTTCGGTTTCCTATAGCAAAAACTGAGCCTAATTTTAGCTGTACATACTTTATTTACAATACAAAAGTTTAATTTTTTATATCATTTTCAGTTATTTAAACATAATAAACTTTAAGATAAGGACTTGTATATATATATTATTTTACAAACGTTTTCATTGCTTAGAATATAACATTAAAAAAAAAGAAGAAAAGTATTAATAAAATGCATTCAATAATATCAGGCATTTTTTCAATTTTATAAGCCTATTTCTGTATGGTTCCTATTGAAAATATATTGAATTAACGTATTCTACAAGAATTAACAATTCTAGATGTTTCAGGATTAAAAAAAAAAAAAAAAAAAAAAATGAGATCTGGGGTCTTACCGATCTCGAGAAATTTCACCTCACCAGTTAAAGATTAATTAAAAAAATGAAAAAGTTCTTAGTTATTCCTTTTAAACTTAAAATTAGTTGCCATTATTCAAAAACTGTTATTCTGTTATCCTAGCCTCTTTAAATCCTTAAATTTGCCTCATTTTTTATTAGAGCTACTTTTAGTGATGTAGAACTATAGTCATGATTTACAAAATTTTTGAATTATTAAATGATATATTGGAAAAATATATGTGCCTATGATACATAGATTCATCTAATTTTTTTTTCAGGAAAATTTATATTTGAACTCCTTATATCCTAGGCATTAATGCAAATTCTTTTGCAACGATAGGAAGATTTAAGATTTTAACCAATTATTGATAAAAAGAAACAATTTTTGTTTGACCTTACTGAATCAACTTTATAACTCCAGAAGAAAAAGGTCACACATAGTTCCCGGCAGTGAATGAATCAGATTTTCTCAGAACTTTCATCTATGAAATAAATATTAAATATGTCACTGCTTTCCCAATGTGTATGATTGAATCGTACATGTATAGAGAACACGCCCAAAGATATCAAATCTCAGTGGATAAAAATATGACATAAATTGACAAATGTATCAGTACTGAGAAAAATTCCACTCTGATAGACTGGATAATTTATATATATATATATTTTATAAAACAGCCATAACCCGTCAGCCAGTTTATTTTAACTCTAAGCAGCGTCATTTTTCAGACACCCCTCATGTTAAGAATTAGAATAGTCATATTTTTATATTTCAACATTTGTAATTTCATTTATTATGTTTTGTGATTCATTATGTGCAAGCGCGACAGTCAATTTTTTTTTTTATGTTCTCTCTATTATTAATTTATTTATTTATCCTCAACGAAATTACCCTGATCGGCAAAAACGTTCGGCGACCCATAATAATGACCGGATGAGCCTTCGAGAAATGAGTCAGTCACCCCACTTCCTAGAAATTATAGAAAAGAACGTAACTGACTAATACGCCAGTGATACAGACTGCTTATCTGAAAATCTTAGCTTACACTTGAAACAAATTACTAATCTACAAAATAGTACTGAAACCTATATGGACCTAATAAGGACTTAAACTTTAGGGGTACAGCTTAAATTTCTATCGTCAAACGTAACCCTTTCAATCCTAAGTCCTCTGAACAATAGTTGATACTCCTTTCTATGTTACCAACTTTATCTTACATCACGACCTTAATATTCTATTCATTTTAGGGATAATAACATCTAAATTAAACTAAACTTAACGTTTCTTGTACACAAATCTCTACAAACACGCGCCTGACGCATTAAAAAATACATATGACAACACTCAAAAAGCATTTTATTTATGTACGATAAGAAAAATAAATGAAAATATGGGAAATATATTGGGTTGTTTCACGTAAATTGTCCGTTTTTATAGTTTCTGAAATACATAAAGGATTTTGCAGGTCTCTGTTGTTTTCTTCCAAATGTTTACATATTTAAAGTAAACAGTTACCAATCCTCTACCTTTGTATTATAAACATTAGCTTCCAAATCAATTACCCACTTTTTTGCATACCCCCAAATATGAACATGGAAACTCGCGATTTTCGAGTAATATTTTTGTTCGAGTTTAAACTCGGCCATTCAGCAGCTGAGGCCGCTAGAAATATTTGCAAGGCGTTTGGGGAAGAGAGTGTTAATGAACGGACCATTCGCCGTTGGTTTGCTAAGTTTTCAGCTGGGGATACCGACTTGGAAAACTTGCCCAGAGAATATGAAGACCTCCGTCCTTGGTAGACAATTATGTCCTCAAACATACAGTAGAAGGAAACCCCTACCAAACAGTTAAAGGACTCGCAGCATAACTAAATGCAAGTGCATCTACGGTTTCCAGACATTTAAAGTGTATTGGGAAAGTAAAAAAGCTCGATACATGGGCACTTCATGATCTCACTGAGCGGCAGCAATGTTTCAAAACATACCGTGCAAAAATTGGAAGAACTGGGCTACAAAGTTCTTCCGCACCCACCATATTCTCCCGACTTGTCTCCAACAGATTACCACCTGTTCAGGAATTTAGACAACTTCATCAAAGGAAAACTTTTTGAAAATGATGATCAAGTGAAAAGTGCGTTTTCAGATTTTGTTTCACTTCAAAGCTCAGAGTTTTTCAATTCGGGGATCAACAATTTGGTGTCACGTTGGGAAAAATGTGTAGAAAAAGAAGGTAAATACTTCGAATAAAATTATCTTGTTTTCATATCGTATTTTTAATAAAAATCTTTTACCTTGAAAACGGACATTTCATGTGACACAGCCCAATACTTATGCAAAGTTTTTATTATTCAATAATTTTACTATAGGTACATACTACTACATATTTTTTTGTAATTTTCTTTATCAATATCGAAATGCGTCAAAATGACTTGTCCCGTAACCCTAGTGCTATTTTATATACCTTATCGGCAAGAGTTGTTTCATTTGAAATAGCGATATCGGACAACGGATCGAAGTATTTTGGTACATTCCTATTTATTGTCGATGTGATGTTTTCAGGTTAATTCAAAATTTTGTCTTATTTACATATCCGTAGAGATAGATAGGTATAACATATAGAGAGTATTAATATTTCAACGCTTTTGAAATAATAAACCAATATATATTTACTTCGATCAGTGGATATTAGTCATCACAAGAGATTAAATAAAAATGCAAACGGGTTTTGTAATTTACCTTATAAATATCAAAACGCGCCAAATGTCGCGTCCCATAAACCTAATGTTAAGCACACTAATATAAGCATTAGAAATTTTACAGAAAGTATGTATAAAAAAAAAACCAAAACAAAAAAAAACCCAAATTGTTTGTACTTAATGAAGATTTTATAGCGTGCCGAGTTTCGGCATATATGGTAGCTCTTCATCTGGTTGACTAGTAAAGATCTCCTCTCAGTCCTCTATTTTCTTCTACAGTTCACAATTAAGTGTGTTTTTTTTTATGACCAACTGCAATCGTCGTCATGAGTTTTTAAATTAGTTCTCTGTTTTTGATACGAATGAATCCTTTACAATCTGATACACACTGAATATACATCAAACTAAATATATTCTTTGACAAGGTGTCCCCTCGATTTGGTACTATGCTTCCCTCCTAGCGAATGAAAAGAAGATACTGAGAAAGACTTGCTTAGAAGCTGATCTGTTTCCGCGTCACGTAGCAGGTGAACAGGGAACCCAGTTTTTTTTTTTTTGAAAAGGTGTAGCCGTTGTTACTAATAAATAGGTCGCAGGTTTGTTGTTCGTATTATATTATTAATAATAATTCAGTATATATTTAAATATTTTATTTTTTGGATAATGTTTAATTAGTTTCACTAAAACAAAATCTGGTGTGGGCAACACACGACTTTCACTTTCACACCTCGATTTTTAAAATCAATGAAAGAATTTTCAAATACAGTTAGAGATAAAAATACGTGAAACTATTAAGGAATTAATCAAATTGAATTTCTATAGAAACATGTGTTTTATTAAAAAAATCTATTATATTACAGTTAGTTTTATTTTCATTTCATCACTTTCCATTAACTTTTAAAAGCTTGTGTATGAGATGATATTTTTTCTAAAATCTTTAGCTTTCCAACGGTATATCATACATGTATATTACTGCTCTTATGTTCAAAAACGAAAAATTGCATTAAAAAAATATTTTTTCTGTTTTCTCCTTTAGTTTGGTATCGAATTTATTCAATACCAATATATATATATATATATATATATATATATAATATATATATATATATATATATATATTTACCATTTTTTCATCAGCGTTAACAAGATAATCTAGTTATTATTATTGAATCTACAAAATTAAAGGTACTGTAGGAGAAAAAATTTCAAATATAGGCATTTAAGCCCTGTCAGACCATTTTTATCCAAATAAAACCTACAATGATATTAAAGCCCATTAAAGTTTACATCGATATAGCGAGTTTAATAAAAATCGTCGGAACCGTTTTCGAGAAAATCGAAAAAAGGTGCAAAATGCATGGTATAAAGTGCCTCTTCTGGTAAGCTCATTTTGATGAAAAAAGTTTTGTCACGTCTCGGGCGTATAGTTGTCTTAAATATGAAATTTCAGTTTCATAGGACTTACCGTTTCCGCCCGGGAGTTACCACACACACCCACACACACACACACACACACACACACACACACACACACAACACACACACATACACACACACCTTTTTGCGGGACTTGGTTATTTGGACTCAGGGGACCCTAAAACGTGTATTTCCGTTGAAAACTGGAATTCGAAAATTTTCACGATCGCAATACTTCCCTTACTATATATAGTAAGTGAAAGTAAAATTTATTACTAGAAAAAATGCTTTCATATATGGTAAATTCCTTTTGTTTTGTTAAATAAAATATGTTTATTCAATTATTATAAATATTATAACTACATAATTATAACATGCATTGATGGAAGGAGCTTAGTCTACTAGAAAAGTTTAATTTTAAGTTTAAAAGTCTAAAGTGTAATTTCAGGTAAGTTGATTTTGTTGTAATCTCTTATAATTGATTAAAGTATGTTGAATATGTTAATACCGTTTCTTAAGACTTTCTATTTTTTATCTAAACTACTCATCCTCACAGATATTTGACAGAGCTGGATTTGATTAAACCGCTGAAAGTCTATTCGTATTGACAACTCGTAGTTTAAAATTTATGGATTGATATCACAGTTTCGCCTACTCTAAGCTTTTGCACACATATCCGACGGTCTGGTAAACGGCTATTCTGCCGGAACGGTTGTTGTTCCCTCTTGGCATTCGCGTACTGCCCGGTTTCCGGCTACTTAAGTTGCCGAGATAGGGAAATGTGCCAGTACCCCTAGAGTGTAGTGGGATTATAAACCGGCTACGCTGCAACCGACTATGGGTGCCATCTATCTATTTTCAGTTTTTGCTATGCATTCATATCCTACATAATCATCTATCAGGAATTGAATAAGGGTGTCAAAACTGGAGAATTAAAATAAATCCCATCAAATTACCTTTATTCTACGTCGTAAACCTATGACCTCCTGCCCCACTGTTTCCCTCAACAATATCTTACATACTCCTGTTGAACAGTTTCGGTACTTAGGACTCCATTTTGACAAACACCTAACATGGAATCCCGATACTAGACTGAAACGATAGAAAACTAATCTTAATTGTTGCTTACTACAACACCTACTCGACAAACGCTTACCCAAATATTCATATTTACCAAAAAATAAAAGCATTTATATAACCATTGTCATGTATATTTAGACCTACGGCATTGGGCTATGGGGGTCCACTAAACCATCTAATTTCTCTCGCATCCAATCCTTGCAATCCAAAATCCTCAATGCTCCATACTTTGTTACAAATAAAATCATATATTAAGAACAAAATATGACACTATTTGAGGACTTAGTTCGATGCGGATAAACTTTTTATCATTCCAAACTCCATGCAACTCAAACCCTCTAATTCGTGTCCTCTCCTGCTATTCTTGGCAACCCACCTAGGCGACTTAAAAGAAGATGTTCTAGAGACATCCTACCATTATTAGACATAGGAGTGCTACCAATGGGTAGTTTCTTCACAGGACTGTCATGCGTTTTAACTATATATAATTATCCCATTTACTTGTTTTATTGATTCAATACAGTCGTTAATTTTTTTAAATAATAAAAAAAAAGCTTTGCTTCCTTAGTGTTGGTCGTGCTACAATTTCATTTTAGTAAAGCAACTAATATCTATCTAGCCTAATCTTTGGATTCTAAATGAGTATGCCATGTAACGTCAAAGACTAACCAGTCACATGGCTGTGATGTCTCATTTATATACCTGAAGCTGGAAGCCTGTTTGTCAGTTTGAGATTTGAGTTAAGCTGAAGGTAGATTAATATTGACTGAGGAAGTGATAGGCTTACCTTAGGCCTCCCTGACTGTCAGGGCGAAGTAGCTCTGGATATTGATTGGTTATCTCAATAGTGGTCCTCATGGCTTAGAGCTCTCTACAATGGCCACTAAGCTAACTGCCCAATTACCGCGCCCGAATGTAGCAGTTAGGCCCAGAACAAACTCGGCTCAAAGCTGTTTGTTTAAGGTGTTTCTAGTAGGGTTTATGATCCCAACCGGTTCATTTTTTAAATATTTTATTATTTGTTTAAAAATTTAAATATTAAATAACTTTGATCAGTTTAAATATTAAATAAAAGTAAGAGAAAATTGAGAAATTTTCGAATTCGAGTTATACTACTAAAAGGTCAGTTGTGTGTATGTCATTAATTTCATTTAGGTTTTATCCTGATTAACTGTCTTATAATACAACTAAACACAAATGCTGAACTATCGAAATTTCTTTCTCCAATCTACCTTTACTTATGTTCATTAGTAAACATTACTGTTCACTAGCACAATTGAAAAATATTGTCGCTTACAATAGTATTATTGTATTCATCTGGTAAATTTGACGAAACTATTTAACAATGAAATGATGACGCCTCTGAGGATTATAAAGAATCGAAAAGGAGGCTTTACGGAAGGAATAGTACCTGGTTCGGACCAACTTATGTGGAACCGTATGGTCATTATATACAAATTTATTCGAGACAAAATAAGGATCATTGAGGAGTTCGATAGTTTAGTATAGCCCTAAAACTCAATTCCGCATGGCAAGATTGGCTTATGATAGTCATGTAAATGAGCCATATGTAGTTAAGTAGAAGGTTTAAAGCTTCTGTCTAGTAACTGTTGAATAAATATTAGAAATGTGAAAAACTTTTATGACCAACTGTAATTCTATTTTATTCATGTACTTCCAACTGTAATATTCAACTTAAACAAAAAATGATTGGTCACCTGTAAAACAGATTTAAAAATAAGCTTTTTTTCACGGAACTGGTGGCATAAAACTCATAATGTCATAAAGGCGCAATAGAAATAAATAATCTTACTTATTTGTTGTAGATATATTTCATTTTTTTACTTTCACTTACTATATATAGTAAGGAGAAGTAGTGCGATCGTGAAAATTTTCGAATTCCAGTTTTCAACGGAAATACACGTTTTAGGGTCCCCTGAGTCCAAATAACCAAGTCCCGCAAAAAGGTCGTTGTGTGTGTGTGTGTGTGGTAACTCCCGGGCGGAAACGGTAAGTACTATGAAACTGAAATTTCATATTTAAGACTATACGCCCGAGACGTGACAAAACTTTTTTCATCAAAATGAGCCTACCAGAAGAGGCACTTTATGCCATGCATTTTGCACCTTTTTTCGATTTTCTCAAAAACGGTTCCGACGATTTTTATTAAACTCGCTATATCGATGTAAAATTTAATGGGCTGTAATATCATGTAGGTTTTATTTAGATAAAAATGGTCTGACAGGGCTTAAATGCCGATATTTTAAATTTTCTTCCCCTAAAGTACCTTTAATTTTGTAGATTCAATAATAATAACTAGATTATCTTGTTAACGCTGATGAAAAACTAGTAAATATATAGATTGAACAAATTCGATACCCAACTAAAGGAGAAAACAGAAAAAATATTTTTTAAATGCAATTTTTCGTTTTTGAACATAAGAACAGTAATATACATGTATGATATACCGTTGGAAAGCTAAAGATTTTAGAAAAATTATCATCTCATACACAAGCTTTTAAAAGTTATTGGAGAGTGATGAAAAGAAGATAAAACTTACTGATTATTTAAGATAATAATATAATTGATTTTTTAATAAAACACATGTTTCTATATAAATTCAATTTGATTAATTCCTTAATAATTTCACGTATTTTTATCTCTAACTGTATTTGAAAATTCTTTCATTGATTTTAAAAATGGAGGTAAGTGAAAGTCGTGTGTTGCCCGCACCAGATTTTTTTTAATTGGTAGTACAATCTGAATAGATAATATACTACAGTAATTATAGCAATTCGAACTTCGTGGTTGTGGTGCTATTCAGGACCAGTTTTAACCAAACTGTGAGCCCTGCTTTTCTTAATTTCGTCGATAGCTTTGTTGTTAGATTTATAATGAAAATGCAAATTAGAATTGTACTGATGAAGTTTTAGTCAATAAATATATTTCTCCACACTGCACAATTATTTACCTTGTTAAAAGTGAATTCCTAAATATAAATAAATGAATAAGAATCGAAGAGTAGGAGAGTGCCTAGTGCAGACATACATCTATTATAAAAGTTTATTATTTTTGCAATTACTCAGGTTCATTTAATATTCTGGGAAAAATCAAGATTTTATGTAAATAAATAGTTATCCATAGTATAATAATTTATAAACTGTTATTTATAAATAATAATTTATAGATAGGTTAAGTAAGGGGTTTTAGGACAAGAAATTAAAAGTTAGTATATATATTTATGATAAAAAAAAATAACAGAGAAATTGAGATGTGGTTTATTATCTTGCATTCTTTCGATATGGATGTAAACTCGAGAATATAACTTTGGATTTACTAACTTATTGGAAGTTTTATTTTTGTTTATTGTTTTGTTAAGTACTTGTTTTATCTATTGTTTAATGTTTTTGTAATAGAGCACTATACTCAGGTTATGTTTGTTTTATAATTGTATTTTATGTAGTAAATTTGTACAATACTTTGTCATTTGACAAATAAAATATATTCTATTCTAGATTATTAAACACGAGAGAGTTTATTAGCTATTTTAAAACATGCATGGTAGTTTTTTGATAAAATCCTACGTAAGTGGTGACTCCAGACAAAGTTAAAGGTAATTAATAAAATCCTATTTACACTATTTAATGATTTTTTCCTTTAATAAATAAAATAATGTTCATTGAATATTTTTTTCAATATATTTTTTATGAATGCAAATGACAGAAGTTAACTGTTGATGTAGGTTTATCTAGACAGCGCAGTTCTGGAATAGTTGAAAATTGAACCCTCACTAATTCCACAGAGGGGTAAGAAATGTGTGAACTATTCTCAATGAAAGTTGCTTAACTTGTGTAATTTAAGTTTGCCCCTGAGTTAGCCTTCCTTGGGCGTTATAGGCATGAAAATTGTTCTTACTTCTCATTCGGTCTGCCTCTTGCGATATTAGGAACACAGAAACAAGAAGTAGTTTACTTTTGTGAAAGTGGGCTCTTGAAACTTCATCGTATCCAACTCCCCTAACTCTATTATACCTATTATTTATTTGAATCTTATTTCCTTGTTTATTATTCTGGAAATGTGAGCTCAACTTCCAAAAAAAAATTCTCCAACTCCATTTGTGTTCAAATAGAATATTATAATTTTAATATAAAATAAAACAAAGTCCACTAAAATTTCACATTTTTAGGTATGGGAGTATATTTTCATTCTTAATTTTTCTATTTGAAGTTTTCACCTGAAATACACTTTTAAGAGACCTCTTGGACCAAATGACAAGTCCAGCAAAAAATTGTGTACCTTTGTTTATGGTTAGTCCAGTTCGAAAACGATAAAGTGTATACAAGTTAATGAGTATCGCGTAGGTTTCATTCTGGTTGAAGTAGTCTGAAAGGGCATAAATTCCGAAAAAAAAACCTTTTCATTTTTTTTTTTTTTTTTTTTTTTTTTTTTTTTTTTTTTTTTTTTTTTTTTTTTTTTTTTTTTTTTTAGAAATAACACAATCTGCCACAATCTTGGGAAATGAGTATTAATGCTACAAGAAGTAATTCATTCCTTATGTACAGTAAAGAAAAAATATAAAAAGTCAATATTTACATACTACCCCTGGGAACTCCGAATCAAACCCCGAGCCGACAAATGGGAGCTGGGGTCCGAGGCTAGGATATCCCAGCGCCTCTCATCAGTCGCGTCACCGGTCTAATAGCCAGTGACGACTGAGAGAGGGCGCTAGAGTTCATCTTGTTAGCATTAAATAACAAGTTAAAAGAATTTGATATCCACTAAATATGAGGTATTGATCAGTCATAAAAAGGAGGTAAAACTAAGTGATTGTTGAGTATAATAATTTCAATTGTTAAGATTATTTAATAAAAAATGAATGTTTTCATCTAAACTCTATGTAATTTTTTTAAACTTTTTTTTTCTAAATCTAATTTCATTCATTTGTATTTATTTCAATTATAGGTTGATTTTTATATTTTTTAAATACTGTATGAATGTGGTCCCATATCGTTATTACTATTGTTCATTTTAAAAACAAATTTGACTATATCTCAATAAAAATCTAAAAAAACAAAAAACAAATATGCATTTAAAATTTTTTAAAGTCGTGTGATATGTGCTCAAGACTTTTTAGAATTACACTGCATTAGTAAAAGTTGATATAAAGGGCATACTGTTTTTATGTCAATGATTGTGATTGATTTGATCCCAGCAGAATCTACCTACACCCTAGTGGATCTGCGACTGATATAACAAAATAAATAATTATTTAGTCCACAACGGGTTCTGAACCCGGGACTAGGAGATTCCCTGAGAATTACTCATACACTGAGTAACTTCCCTACCCTTTTTTTTCGGTATTCAAATTATGTTAATAACGATAGGAAAATGTTGAGGAAACATCTAAATAATTCCGTAAATATTATGATAAACACTGCCGGTCAAATGCTTGAGACCACCTTTGGTTTACATAAATTAATATGTTAATTAGACCCTCGGATTTATTCTCTTTGTGTATTATGTGGGTCGCAATACGTAATTAAACACAAAATTCATTCTTTAATAAAAAACTAAACAAAAAAAAAAACAACGAAAATTACCTGTGCAGTTACAACATTGGCAGTCGAGAAATCAATAAATCAAACTAAGAATAAAATTTATTTTCTCTATTCCTCTTAGGGAATAACAGACTGACAATAAAGCTCCAGAAACAAAAAATCATATTTTTTATTCTTTTTTTCCACATTAAAAGTAACAGTTAAAGTAATACTATAGTAATGCTAGAGACAAATTAATCAAAAAACCGCGAATAATTATAAAAATGAATAAAAAAGTTGAAATTATATCCATAAATATGTCTAATAATATTTTATTTTTGAAGATAGAGAAAAATGTGCATAGAATTTAAAATTAATTAGTAAAGCGCGATAAACAAGAAAAATGAAAACAAAATTGAAATCTTGCCCGTATGTACGTCAGAACTCAGTTATTTTTAAAGATAGAAAAAATATTTATTGGTGTTTTTTAACCAAAAAACCGCGAATTATTATAAAAAAGACAAAAAAAAAATAAAATAAATGAATTCGAAATATCATCCATAAATACACCCATAACAGTAATTTTTGAACATAAAGAGAAATATGTATAGAGTTTTGGAATCAGGTAAACTACGATATTAATAATTTAAAAAAAATAATCTGTATATTTATGTCATAAATTATAATAGATGTAATTCTACCAATACCCGATTATTATTTAAGATGGAGAAATATCGATAAGACTTTTGAGATCAAGACAACGCGATGAACAAAGAGAAGAAAAAGAAAAAACAAAACATCTTTTAAGGCCAAGCCACAACTTTTAAAGTTTAGAAGTTTCGACTCCCTGATATCTCGGTTGTTATTGATGATAGAGAAAAAGATGTTCTGGAATCAGAAAATTTTATTTGAATGAAAATCGAAATAAAATAAAATAATAGGAAATAGTAACACAGCCTAGTATCAATGTTTTTTATTTATTATTTTTAATAATAAACCTTTGTAATTGACCAAAAAAAAAAAAATATACCCCACTTCAAAATTTTAGGGCTTACGTTTCAAGATGCGTAGAACCCGAATAACGAATAAAAAATCCGTTTCTCTTATTAAGAAATTAAAATATACCAAAAATTTTAAGCCTTTTGAAGCTGTGGTGCTGTGCTATTTTCCTTTGGATTATTTTTTGCTTTATATTACTTATTTGCCCATCTACAGCTTAATACACAGTTATACCCTTATTTACTTATTTCGAAATAATAAACCATTGAATAATAATTTGCAGCGTTTTTTAAATATGGTAGGAAAATAAGAGTTGGAAACAACATGATTCACTGATCAAAGGCGTGTTAGTTTCACTCCGTATAGCAACATCTGATGCATTCCAAACGCTCCAGAAATCTGTATTTAGGAGCGGCCGTAATGTTTAGAATTAGCTTGAGCCGATATTTATGGCTTTGGGGGTATGTTAACCCCCTCCTCCTCTGCCCAATAAAGGCTAAGTATGCCGAGTAATTTAGCAGGGCTGCCACCACCGCCCAAATACCTGGTCCTCTTTCCCTCTAATCTGGTTACACTGATAGGATTTATCTCGAATTAATTTACTAATATAAATTAAGGTATAATTTATCGTTGAAACTCTCGGTCTAATAAATAATAAAAAAAAAATCCAATTTACGCCGCTCCTATTTTTTTCTCCTTTTTTGTTAGGCAATTTAATATCCGGATTCATTGGCAGAGCGTGAGATATGATGAGCGGTTTGGTACACTGGGCGGGTCCCGCCTCTGCGGTATTGAGGTCTTCATTAACACAGTTGTGTGCCAAATGAATACCTTATGTCGGTTGCAAGAATATATAGAGTAACTTATAACGGATTTATTTTCAAAGAATTTACACTCATATTATATTTAAAGCTCTAACGAAATAAAAAATTAAAAAGAATGTATTTAAAAAAATTAATTCTCAATTTGGGATTTACGTATCTTGTAACGTGAGCCCTTATAATTATTTTTTTTTTGTCGATTACAATAGGTTTATTATTGAAAATAAAAAATCAGCAAACTATGAATTTTGCTGGAAAATAAGCTGCTATTTGCTATTTAATGAATAGCAACATAAGTAATGGTTGTTAATTTTGGGGACAAATTATTGTTTTCAATTAAAGCAATTACTGAGTTCATTTAACTTAAAGTGGTTTAGATTAAGATTTTTTTTTAAACTTTTAACTAACAACAATTTAGTATTAATCATTCGTTTCTTATGGTTTGTAATAATACATCTTCAGGATTTTAATGAAAAATCCGGTTTACTTCGTCGATTTAACGTCGAAGACTTAATTGCAGTATTGATTGAGGTTAAAACCAAATCAATATATTATATATTGTATTTACATGTGTTACTATATCATGACCTGATTTTGTTCTTTTTATTTACAGGTATGTACCCTAATGTACCCATGTTCATCTGTTTGTTGGCTGTTGTGCGTGAGTAGCGCTTTCGTCATTAATTTATACTCAGTAATATGTTTTATATTAAGTATTCCATTTCTTTTTATCATACTTTTATTTTTGTCAAGTTTTATTATATTAGTATATATACGTACGATAAGTATCTACATGTCGTTAGTTTATGTTTCATCTTTGTTGCATAAACAGAAAATTGTAATCATATTCTTTCTTCAACCAATATTAGGCAGAGTTTGTTCGTTTCCATGGTTTTACATTCCCAGATATTCTACGGTATACAAATTAAAAGTTTTTAGCTAGTCAATTAAAAACAAAATATTTTTTTTTTCAATAATCTTAAAAGAAATGAATATATTTAAAAGTATCCTAGTTATATGGCCTCTTTAAAATTATTATATTGAGGATGTGTGATGGACTGTTGAAATAATAATTGGTAAAAAAAATCAGGAGTCGGTATTGTAAACAAAATATTAATCTTGCCGACGTTTTAACTCGAACATTTGAGCCATCAGGGCAATTATGAACCATACAAATCATAACCTCGGAAGTGCTTTAAATGTTTAAATTCTTAAATATTTCCAATTAATGCTTAAATTAATTAAATCATCATCCGATTAACAATGTGTTGTCCTTGAACATTATTGGTTATCAGGAATGCAGAAAGAAAGCTTTGTTAAAGAGGAGCTTTGCTAAGGGTTGTTTGGAATTTGGTTCAAAGGAGGGGTTGGAATTATATGGAAAATTGGAAAAGTAAGTTTCACAGAGGTTTAGATCAGGAGGGACATTAGGGATAGAAATAAGATGAATTTCCAGCTCAGATTGTTAAGATAATAATTCATGAAGTACTGGGATCTAAATTGTTGATTACTAATATGATTACATCGCTGATTTCATGGTCAGAATGAAAATTCCAATTAGTTAAATGTTTTTTAGTTAATCCACCAAAATTAATACATTTTTAAAAATAAGCCGACGAAGTATTAATTCAGTAATAATCACAATCAATTTGAATTTGATTAAACTTTTTTCTCATGATTTTTATGTATTATTTAAAAATATAATAATTATAAAAAAATAAAAACATTACCTCTAAAACCAACAAAAGACCTTGAGTTGAATCCTTCTATAAATTCTGAATGTTTCCCAGCTATCGGTCATGCAAGAGGGTGATCCTAGATCTTCTTAGTTTGATAGTTCTCTTGATAGTTTTTACCTTAATATTTGGGTACCCTCTATATAGAGGCTGAGTATGCCCCAGAAGGGTCTCCTTACCCCAGGGTCACTCCACAGCTGAAATGACAGAATAAATAATTCTACTTCAGTCGGGGTTCAAACCCGGGCATCGTCCGATTACCCATAGTAGCATAAAGTGAGGTTAAATAAATAAACAACAAACAAAATATGAAGAGTATTAATAACGGTCTAATATTTATTTATGTCTATTTATATTAAAAATTAAAAAAAAAAAAAACAAAAAAAAAACTGAAAAATATCAAAAGATTCCGAATCGTTACGGAGTATTTTGGACATTTTTTTAATATAATATCTATAAATCTATGTGATATATTGAAAAAAAAAAACAACTTTAAGTAACATATAGCAATTAATCTAGATTGATAATTAAAAATTATAATTTAAGGGTGTAAACAATTGTTTTCTTATTTATAAACTTCAAAATAAAGTGTTCTATCCAATATTTTACCCCGATGTTGCTTCAGCATTTGAACACAAAACGATCTAATATGTGCCGCCTTACTACACCTAACGATGCTGGCAGAATTACATTAATCAATATGTCAGGAGGCTCTAGCTAAACTTCCCTGCCCATCCTAACATCTCGCCTTGGAACGGAAAGTGGCAGGCAGTTAAAGTAATCATGTTAACAACAGCCACATAAGGAATGCGATTTGCATAATATTCTCTCCTTTTGTAAAGTATGTCAGTCAGTATTCATCAACTTTACCTTAAGCCTAATATTTTCTAGGGATAATGGATTTCACCACATGGTTAGTTATTCTTTACCTCCACTGTATAATGTCTGCCATTTTCTGATTTTATTTGATAATTGAAGAAGGAATTTCGTTTTTATATAAGCATTTTGTATGCTTCTTTCTTTGCTGATAGAAAGCTTTGCTTTAAAAAGGATATGTTGACAAAATATTTTCAGATTGTATTATACTAGTTGTAACCCGCGGTTTCGCTTGTGAAGATTTCATTTTGTGCTAATTAATATATGTTAATAGTAATTTTAGCAAGCAGATTTTATGACAGAATATTATTTATTTTGTATATTTAGCCGAGGCGCGACCGTAGAGCTTGGAGAACCTTCTGGGGCAGACCTATCCTCTATAAAGTGATTACCCGAATCGGGAAAAAACCTGGCGGCTGAGCGTGATCAAGGCCTAACACCTCATTGCTCGACCGTTGGCCAAGAAACATCACGATTCTCTATATTTACTGAGCCCAAGACCCTTTAATATTTTGTAGAGGTACAGTTTTTTTTTTTTTTTTGTTTAGTTTTTTAATGGTAATTTACTCTTATTTGGTTTACGTATTTATCCCTAACTTGGAAAAACAATATATCATGGACATGTCTATCCTTAATTGAGACGTTGATTTCCAAAAGGCACTAAAGGATATTCTTTACAAAATTGATATTTTGAAATATTCCTATTTTCATCATGTAGTTTTATTTAAATTTTTATATAATGAAAATTAAGTCCTTCAAATATCGCGAATTAGAAATCCTATTATTTTATAAAGGTACTATTAGCTATTTAGTTTCGCTCTAAATCTTACTAATACATTTCATTACATAGGCTTAATGGGGTTTTATTAATATAGTAAAAAAAAATCTAGATTATTATGCGAAAAGAATCAGATAAGTTGGTAATATTATTATATAATAATGTGAGATTTTTGAACTTCCTATAAAATTGCCTAGGATGGATATAGTACCTTTTGGAACCCAACTTCTCTATTTCCTGCTTTTTCAGTCAGGGAGAAATTTATGGGACAAGCAGGCTGATGAAGTGTAGAAGTAAAGAGATGCAATAATAATCTACTAATAAAATTTAGTTTTAATCATCACTTTAGATTTGTTTATTTAACGTCACTTTATGCTACTGTGGCTATGCTTCAATGGGAGTCCTAAATGTGCCTATCCATGTTTAATTAGAATAGGGATCTTTAAGGAGTACCTGACATCTCACAGGCTCGGGACCACCGTTTAACGCCCCCTCCGAAGGACGGCATAACTAACGATTATTTTACATCTTGGGCCCAGAAGGCTGTTATGCTACAGGTTACCTCTATTTATATTTCTACATTGCTAAGTTTTTTCATTCAAATAGCTCCTAGATGTTTGGTCCAAGCAACAAAGTTTATGTTTAAAAAATATTCTCCTCTAAATTTTTGACAAGGAAATTGACGAAGTTTTGTCAGAATTCCGAGCACATATCCATGTTAATATAATAAAAATAACTTTGATAAGGTCCAATTCTTTTAAAGAATTGCATAAATAAAGAAAATGTTATATTATTCAAATTATTGAAAATCTTATTGTGGCTCTGTCAAATATATTATAAGATACCAGTCAATGTAGGCATGCTGTTATCCAATCAAAGTCTACTTACTGTTTTCCGGGTCCCGGGTTCTAATCCCGGTTGTAGCATCGTAATAATTTATTCTGTTATTTCAGCGGTGGAAAGGGGAGAGTGACTCTGGGGTTCGGAGCCTTTCCTGTGGCTCATTTAGCCTTTATAAAAGCTAGTATCCAAAATTTGGGGATGAAAACCTGTTCAGGTGATCGGAATCTCGGCGTCCCATTTATGTACTGTACCCAAGAAAGCCTAGCGTTTTAAGTACGTTTTCTTTTATTTTTTTTATGTTTTTTTCTATTACTTAAACTTTAGTTATAAACCAAGTGCTTTATGCATGCTTCTTCTTTTGCTTATAGGTTTCGTTAAAGGTTTGAAGAGGGTATATAGACAATAAATGAATATATTTTGTGTAAAAATAAATAAGTAAATAAAAAACCAAACAGGGAACATATACGATATAGACATATTCTCACTTGAAGTAATTCGTGAATAAACTACAGATTTTTATTTATTTCAAGCAATGAAAGCCAAATAGGTTTTTATGGAATGTACATATATGCATGCATGGTATGTATTGTATGTTTTTTTGGACAAATAAATGGAGTATAAGAAAAATAGCATATATCCGGTTATGATTTATATCTTTTATGTTCAAGTCCGCTTCTAACCATTGATAAATATACTAAAGTTTCAAATGTGTTAAAGAAATAACTTTAAAGCCTATCACAAAAGATAACTTTATTTTTATAGTTCCTTAAAACCTCTTTTTTAATGATACCGAGGGTCATGATTCACCTTTAATGAAAAACAGCCGAAGCTGTTAAACGCTTCCGCCGGGTGACGTGCAAGAGACCGGACCTGTAAGCTGAGCGGCCCGCTGATAAGGAACGCAACTCTACTCCGGTAATGAACCTTAAGGTCGGGAAAAAGAGATTAGGTGTGAAATCCTATAACCGACCTCATCAGTCACCAGGTATCGCTCGGTCACGAAAAAGGAGGAACGGTAGTCGACGCAAATAGCATACCAAGTCACTCACTCCCAAACCGGCACATCAATTAAAGTCAAATCTAATTTTGGGTTTGGAAACCAAATTAATTTACAAGTGGAGGTTACCTATTTGTGTAAGCAACTGTCAATCAGGCTAGAAATATATGCATAGTTCGTGGGTACCTGCAGGGGCTTTAGTTTTATTTCTTTGATTGTTATAACTAACATTTATTACCATCATACACATGAGGTGTGGGTTCAAGGGCCTTCTTAAATAATTGCGTGTGACCGTATTGCGAAGCAACGCAGACACTGTGGTATTTTTTCTTGGTTTCTCTATTTTGATCTTTGTAAAATATAAAAATTGTATGTAGAAAATATTCTCGTTAACTGTTGTTTTTGGTATGCCCACAAAAATGTGACGCCTGAATATCACAACCTTCCTCAAATTTGCTAATTGTCAACATTGATAGACAGGTGTGAACAAGAAAAAAAATGGAATAATGTTTTGTTTTTTTTTCTTGGATCGTCCTAATAGCCCAGCTAATCTTTGAGAAATAAGTTTAAACGAATCAAAGTACTGCCACCAGTCCAATTGCTTTATCGTGTTCTTCTGTCCAACCGGATTATTTCCTAATAGAATAAACTTGTGTTTCGATTCAAGACAGCTGTATTTTTACTATCACTTACCTTTTTACTTTCACTTACAATAAATAGTAAGGGAAAGTATTGCGATCGTTTTAAGGGTCTCCTGAGTCCAAATAACCAAGTCCGCTAAAAGGTCTGTGTGTGTGGGTGACTCCAAGTCCTATGAAACTGAAATTTCATATTTAAGACAAATATATGCCCGAGACGTTACAAAACCTTTTTCATCAAAATGAGCTTACCAGAAGAGCCACTTTATACCATGCATTTTGCACCTTTTTTCGATTTTCTCGAAAACAGTTCCGACGATTTTTATTAAACTCGTTATTTCGATGTAAAATTTGATGGGCTTAAATATCGTGTAGGTTTCATTCGGATTAAAATGTTTTGACAAAGCTTAAATGCCGATATTTTAAATTTTCTTTCTCTGAAGTACCTTTAATTTTTTGGATTCTATAAAAATAACTATATTATATTGTTACCACTGATGAAAAACAGGTAAATATACAAATTGAATGAATTTAATACCCAACTAAAGGAGAAAACAGAAAACATATTTTTTTAATGCAATTTTTTGTTTTTGAACATAAGAGCAGTAATATACATTAATGATATACCGTTGGAAAGCTAAAGATTTTAGAAAAAATATTATTTTATACTCTAGCTTTTAAAAGTTAATAGAGAGTGATGAAAAGAAGATAAAACTAACTGATTATTTTAGATAACAATATAATAGATTTTTTAATAAAACACATGTTTCTATATACATTCAATTTAATTAATTCTTTAATAGTTGCACATATTTTTATCTCTAACTATATTTGAAAAATCTTTCATTGAGTTTAAAAATGGAGGTAAGTGAAAGTCGTGTGTTAGATTTTTTGAAATATATATTAAGGGAAATTGTGAAAATTTTCTATTTGGAGTTTTCATCATAAGTGCACGTTTTAGTTTCTCCTGTGAAAATGTGTAAGTGGGTGCTACGTGGCTCGAAAACAATTAGTTGTATAAAACTGAAAATTCATATCTTAGAAGGTATAAGAAAAGATGTTACTGAAAATTGTTAAGATTTTTTAAAAGCACGCTTTTACCGATGTTAATGGAATGCGCTTTAATATCAAGTAGATTTTTTTCAGATTAAAATTGCTTAATACCGATTTATAAGTTTCCTTTGCCTAAAGTACCTTTGTATGTACCGTGGAACACTGAAGATTTTAGAAAAAACATCTGTTATACAAAGTTGTATAAGGTAATAGAGAGTTATGAAAATAAAAAGTCCCATTTCTATCTTGGCCTGAATATTTGATTTATTGCTGTATGTATCTTGAGATTGAGTGTTGATCAGGAACATTAGTATATGAGCGTCTGAAACGTTGCCGACAAGATAAGATACCTTGTTTGAAGAATAGGCACATTTTAGATTGTTGGTATATTGGTGTTCACCATTTTAAAGAGATCCCAAAAGTTAATAGATTGATTTAAGAGAGGCAAATCCTTGTATCACTCTAATTATTAGCTATACACCTAACAAAAGAGCGTTCTCTTCTTAAAAAAAAAATCTTAGAGTTGAATCCATCTTATATACAGAAATACGTTTTATAACAGCATTTCTTACTAGACTTATTTCGGCAATACTAGGGCAAGTTATACAAGAGAATTCGTTCCCCTTACGCAGGGCGAAAAGAGAAACCTTCTATTGAGGTGGTTCGCCTGCGAATGGCCCTACTTTCCACTTTATACTTCTCATCCAGGAAAGCTTCCACTTTTCCTTTTAAAATATTAAAACGATTTATCAACTTATTTGTAGAGTTATATTTCCTCTACGAATAACTTGGAGTTTTAATTCCACTATTTATTTTTACTTTCTATTTTTCATTTTTGTTTTTCTGTATCTTTATCAATTGGCTTGAATGACATTTATTTTAAATCTATCTATGTTCCCAATGAAATATTATTATTTAAGAATATCTGTTGCAGGCAACACACGACTTTCACTTAGATTGAATAATGTAACTATATTAAATTTTTAATGAGTTATAAGTTTATTCCTATTCGTCATTTATATTACTTTCTACAACTTTTTGAACCAGATAATATTTTTTCTAAAACCTTTCTCTTTCCAACGGTATATCATACGTCTATGATACTGTTCTTATTATAATAAACAAAAAAACATAAATTACATTAAAAAATATTTTTGCTCTTTTATCCTTCCGTTGGTCATCAAACTAGTCCAACTTGTATATTTAGCCGTTCTTCATCAATGCCATATGATGGTATGGTTAATCTTTTGGAATGTACAAATTAAAGGTAGTTTAGAGGAAGAAAATTTAAAGTATCGGCATTTAAGCCCTGTCAGACTGTTTCAATCATAATAAAACTGACATTTCATCATATTAAAGCCCATTAAATTTTACATCCATATAGCGGAGTTTCATCAAAATCTTTGGAGCCGTTTTTGAGAAAATCGTAAAAAGGTGAAAAATGCATGGTATAAAGTGGCCCTTTTTGATTTTGATGAAAAAGTTGCTGTAACTTCGCGGGCGTATGAAATTTCATTTTCGTACACCTGTTCGTTTTCGTGCTGAACATAGCACAAACACACAGACCTTTTTGCGGGACTTCGTTATTTAGACTCAGAGGACCCTAAAACGTGTATATCCGATGAAAAGTGGAATTCGAAAATTTTCACGATCTCAATACTTTCCATTACTATATATTTCATATATAGGTAAGTGAAAGTAAAAACAAAATATTTAACAATGGAATAATATTCATTGAAATCGCCAACAGGTTTTAATAAGCTTTTTTCCAAATACATATGAGACCTTTATTTCCAAAAGATACTTTAGGACATTTTTTACGAAATAGATATTTTGACAGATTTGTGTTCTACTGGTTTAGTTTTAGCTCAATCTTTTATTTGATTTTATCTAATGAACACTCAAGTCTTTAAAACTCTGTTCAGAAATACAATTATTTTCTATACGTACTAATTTCTTTCAAATCCGCTACTTCGTTAACTTACAGTTCCACCAGCACCTCAGAAATTTGGTCAAATAGTGTGTAAGAGTTAACAGTAGCTTATGGATAATGCCAAGATAGAAGTGATCCCCACCACCTGGAGGAATAACAAGTTTGGTTACTTTAACATATGAACATTTACATTCTTAAAATATATTAGAATACAGTAACAGGAAACAAAAGGAAAATAATTTAAGCATCGCACGATATTAAATTAAGGTTATGAAAAAAAAAAAATCAAAGATCCGTAAATGGTAATATCACCTTATTTCTTTCGAATATGTTCATGCAGGCAGTACATTTCATTTATTGGTTAATAATCATAACAATTATACAATATACTTCCCTCATTTAATGAAATATCTGTTGCGGTCGTGAATAAGTGGTTAAGTCAAAATCTTTCATTTTACATGTGAGTGACTTAAATTTTACATTTTGCCCAATATAGAGTTATAACATACAGCTTTCTTTCCACCTAAAATTTCTTCCCCCTTGAAATTTCTTTAACCAATTTAATACTACGTGGGAGACGGTGTGAGGTAGCGATACGTGGAGTTAACTCTTTTTTATATAACTCGAGTTATCCCGTTTTTCACGACCGCCACAGATATTATCTTCGCCTTTTTATTACGAAATAACGTTTTTAATTTTATTATATATTTATGAAATACATTAAGAAAAAGCAATGTGGTCGTGAAAATATTAGAAATTTTAGTTTTCAACGTAATTGAAATTTAAGTTTTAACTCCAATAACCAAGTCTTTCGAAAACTATTGTGTGTATCTTAATATGCTCAAAAACGAGAAGTCCAATGAAAATGAAATAACATATATAAACCTGGTAATTTAATATTACTATATTATTTAATTTATTATGATTAGTTCAATACTGAAACTTATGCACTAATACTTTATATTATGCATTCTTGACATTATAATAATTTCTCGACATTTGATTAACCTCGCACGATTGATGTTAAAAAATAGTTTTCAATTTCATGTTGATTTTTTTCTCATTGAAATAAACTGAGAGCTTAAATTCCGAATTTTAATTTTTTTGTCCTGAAGTACCCTTTGTCTATTTTGAATAATTCACTATATTTTGTTGTTAGGAGTAGTATAAAAATATGTAAATTTAAAATATAAATGTAAACTGAAGTAGAAAAAAAAGATAAATATTTTTCAGGTTAATTTTTTTTAAGGAAATCAGAATGCTTAACTATAAAGTGATATACCGTCGAATTAAAGCTGATAATTTAAAAATAAAAATATGTCCAACTCATAAACCCAACTCAAATTGTATATTATGTATTCTGTACATCTTTGGTTATGTAGAATGACGCAAACTGCATTTGGTTTATGATTAGTATTTTATGATATATTATTAATTTTTTCAACATTAACTTTATTTATAATGTAAAATAAATTTTAGAAGAAAAAGAGGTAAACGTTGTGTTTTTCCTACCCCAGAGTTTTTGACTTTATGTTTATCTCCTTGCTGGTTGGTTCCAGAATATTTGTTCTGTAATCCTTAATAACCGTGTAACTCTTTATTGGGCTCAGTGCTCGATCAGCCACAGTGACGTAAGATGGTCATGATTAACAATCCCGACATAATGACGCAGTGTTAATGCGTTAATTTTTTACGTTGCTCCGTGACGTCGCGGTTGAGCCATGAGTACCATCCTCTCGACCGACCGCAGACGGATGAGATGTTCCTGGAAGAACGGACGAAGAGACGTTAAAAAGACGAAGGTAACCCCGGCCACAGTAAAGGCTGATTAACAGGAGGTATGAGGACCACCACACTATTCCGACTAATCACCTCACCCGACCACAATCCTCTATTCTATCAGCTCCTAATTCTTGTGCGCATTCATTTTGCTGTCCACTGTGGTTCCTTCATTCTCTTATGTTCAAAGTTCTTTCTTTTTCTTAGGCGTACTATTAGATATTCTTTGTAGTGTACTCATAAATCATAGTTTTGAGGAAGCTTAAAAATTACATTAACATCTCTATTTTACGAGCAACCTACGATCATTAACATTTATTTGAAAGTGTGAATAACTGCCCTCCCTCCTCTCTCTCTCTCTCTCTCTCTCTAAATTTATTAATATGCTTCGTGGAGTAAAACTAAAATATATTAATTCACACAAAAATATCACTGGGGTCACCTGTAGTGTTGTGGCTAGCTAGGAGACCTAATTAAAAACCGCAGGTTCGAATCCGGCAGATGGCTATAATAGAGTTTTTAAAGGCAGTAAAAAAATCCTTTGTTATTCAGTTCTTTAGGGACGACGTAAACTGGTGGTCCGGTGCCTGTACGGTGTCAGGTATTCGTTAATTATCCCATCCTAATTAAACCTGGAAAAATTCAGGACTTCAAGTAAAGTATCGTCAGAATAGCCACAATAACTTTAAAAAAAAATCTATAGCTCTACTAGCATGAAGGATGTAGGGTTCATTACCTATAGAGATTCGTATTGTTTCACGGCCAACGACCATGCAAGGAGGTGATTAGGCCTAACTCACGCTCGGCCGCTAGGTTTTCCTCCAATTTTAGGTACCCACTTTACAAAGGCTGGGTGCACCCTAAAACTGAAATAATAGAATAAATAATTCTACCTTAGCCGGGATTCGAACCTGGTGTCCGGAGAATAGTAGGCCACGCCGCTCCCTCACAGTAGCATAAAGTGAAACTAAATGAATATAACTAACAATCATATATCAAGTTATTTGAAATAAAGCTGTAGCTTCCTAATTAAATTTTCCTAGCAAAATTTCGAAGATGTCTCGGATCATCTGAGGGTTGATGGAAGGCCTCGTGCGTTGGATGAGTATCGAACTTATGGTGCTTGATAATGCTAGGGCTCAAGTTTCTTGTGAAGTGGAAAGGTGTGCTGTGTCACTAGCCATCAGCGGTGTAATGAAACTCTTAGTGACTATGAGTAATTGCGGAGGACATTACGGCCATCATCGGATCATTTGCTACATCAGATCCCTCCGCCTGATAATGATACCTCAATCAGCTGCACCATCAGTCAATCAACCTCTCGTCGGCTCCTCTCATCTCCGATATTAAATTAATCTCCATGATCAATGGGCTACTATAGCACCACCTTCATTATTAGCTAGGCATTGGTTTTCTTAATCTTAAAATTATCTGATCCATTTCTTAAGTTATTTCTTCATTAGATCCATTCAGTAATCTATGTATGTTTTATTTAGTAGTATTATGTTCTGTCCAATGAGGGATAATGGTAATATTCACTAAATGTTTTATTCAATTATTACAAAATTTAAAACGCTGCAAATTATTATAACTTTGTTTATAGCTGTTGATAGGCAATAAAGTAATATGAAAATAAATAATTAATTCAAAGGATAATCGCATATCTACATTGCTAATTTCAAAACGCTACATTTCTGCGATTTCTAAACAAATTTCAATGATTTTTTATTTTGTAAATCATTTAATTCTCTGAATAGCGCTAAGAGCCAACAATTAAAAAGCAAAAATATTTGGTAGCTAATAACAAAGAAAAAGATTGAAATTGAACAGAAATTATTTTTGAAACTTATATAACTGTTGATAGGCAATTAAGTAATATGAAAATAAATAAATGATGTCATTTCCAGCTCGTAGCCTAGGGTTTTATTGTATGTTGACTGTAATAGAATAACGCTTAATTTAATTAATCTTTACAAATTAATAAAATCAGTGTAAAATAAACTTGAAATAATTCAAAGGATAATGGCATATCATCACTGTTTAATTTCAAAACGCTATATCTCTGTTAGTTTTAAACCAATTTTAATGACTTTATTTTTCATTTTAGAAAATTTAATACTCTTAAATAGATAAGGCAAAAATAAATAGCAAAACGTTTTGGTAGCTAACAAAAAAAAAAAAAAAAAAAAAAAAAAAAAAAAAAAAAAAAAAAAAAAAAGGGAAAAGGTTAGGTTACTTGTTTTTCCTAGGCGATCAACAGCAAGGTCATTACGCGCTATAGCTGTTGACAGGCAATAAAATGAAAATAAATAAATAATTCAAATGATGATGGCAGATCATCACTGCTAATATTAAAACGCTATATCTCTGCTAATTCTAAACTAATTTCAATGATTGTTTTTCATTATTTAGAAAATTTAATTCTCTGAAATAGCACTAGGAGCAAAAAATAAAATAGCAAAGTTTTTTGGTTGCTAAAAACACAAATATAATTTTTACTGAACAGATGTTTCATATTTTAGAAACATTAGTTGTAATACAGGCATAGGATTAGTAATTTTTGACTTATTCAAGTAATTTTTGAAATTGTCTTTCCTATCTCATTCTTATTGCTAGTTGGGCTGGAGTGAGTTCAACTTGTGCCTGGACAGAATAGCTTCCTAAGCCGATTCTCGTGTTCCTTGCGAGCGGATTGTTGCAACCCGTTATTACTCCTCAGCGAGTAATTAATAAATAATTTCTCAAGACACGGGCTGCATTAGAGCTATGAAGAGACCAGTTGTATCTGTAATCAATGTTGGAAGTGAAGTTGTCTCTAATGAAGTTGTCTAAGCTTTGGACTTGATCCAGAGACGGACTAATCAGATTTCCGAGTCAGATCCTCAACTTCGAAACTCCATTTCATGTTTATCAGTCGCCCAGTAATTTATAACAATACCTGCTAAATTAGTGTAATCCTTTCTA
Source organism: Piezodorus guildinii (assembly GCA_023052935.1). Taxonomy (NCBI): domain Eukaryota; kingdom Metazoa; phylum Arthropoda; class Insecta; order Hemiptera; family Pentatomidae; genus Piezodorus; species Piezodorus guildinii. The sequence continues at coordinate 168,573,843 of CM041292.1, forward strand.
TGAATTTTAATAGGTTAGGGATGGATTTGACGGTTTATCGAAATCTAGATTGGTGGGTGAATACTTGAAAGGAATCAAGAATTTGCAAGTTTTAATTACTACGATCCTGATTACCACAGAATGGTCGTGATTAAATATTAATACAAATCAAACGAGTTTGCCAATCAATGCGTTCAATACATGTCATTTTTTATTGCTATAAAATTAAATTCTTTATAAAGCATCTGCTTTTATTATATTCTTTTCCCTTGCCTTGTTCGGCAAAACCTCATTAATCAAAAACGTTGCAAATTATTAAACAATTGTTTCTATTTTCAAATAACTATATTAGGGTATAACTGTTTATAGGCCATTAACTAATATGAAAAACAATAAATAATTAAAAGGAAAATATAATACACCACTGCTAATTTCAAAACGCTATATCTCTGCTTGTTCTGAACCATCTCAATAATCTTTTCTGCCGTGATTCATATAGTTCAGTTCTAAACACCTTGTCGTGAGTTAGACATTTTTCTAAAACAAATTTTAGATCTGTTCAAGGAATTTCTCAACAGCCGACTTATAAGATGCAATAGCTCGCGTGAATCCTATAAAATAATATATTTTTGCTTACATTTAGGCGAAGCACGGTCAAACATGTATTGTTTTGCCGGATGCGAACGAATGATGCTGAACTGAACCGATGGCGTGATGAAATTTGGTGTCAAACGACTCACCACCACACATGTACACAAATTTAACGCATTTAAAGTACTTATTCATTAAACTGCGCTATTTTAGTCCCAAACATTGCTATAATTGGATCCGGCATATTATTAACGGGTCCAGCAAACGTTTGAAGATGCCGGATTACCGGATCCGTTTTTTCCGGAATGCAATTCCTAATACCAAAAAGTAAAGTACACACTAACGCTTTCACTCTACTGCATATACTGGAAATATTTTTATTAATTTGCCTAGTTTTTAATTTAAGTGATATTATGATGAAATCTGAACTATCGAAAATATAATAAATAACGATTCATAATAAATGACGGAAAATCTTACATGTGGTGTAAATGCAGATGTTTTAGATTTTCTTTGTCGACTTTATTTATTTTATTTTTTTTCTACTACTTTGATATGGTTTTCAAGAATTATGCAGTGATTGGCCACTTACCAACTATTTTTACTCTGGTGTGGTAATGAGAAATTTTTAAATAACTTATTTTGAATATATATATATACTTAATAGAATCTATTTCCTTGTGAACCAGCTATTAAATCATTTACGGAGGGTAGGGTGGGGAAAAAGTATCACACTTTGTGTGTATTATCTGCAAAATGTTACTTTAACTATTAATTATAATAATTCTTTTTCTTGAATGAAAAATCTTTGATGGTTGAAGCTGAAGTATTGAAATCAAGATTTCTTCTTTATCGGAATTCCAAAAAACTTGGTAAATCCAGGACCTTAAAGATTAAAGATCATCTTTAAATCTAATATCTAAAGCTATTAAATCTTTGTTTTTTTAAATCATTCTAACATGCCTTATTTCGGAACTTTCACGTCTTTTAAACATTTTCTGTTATATTAATGAATGTTAAGGAAATATCATTTTTAGTATAGGTATTAACAACAACAATTATTCTATTATCTATTTCAATATTTATAAAACACATGAAATATCAGAACTTTATTAAGTACTAGGAAATAATGTCATACTACTTAAACTAAATCTAAAGCTTTATTAAATCTTAATAAATTTTGTTTTTAATATAGTTTGTAACATACATAATAGATTTCGAACAATTCTCAAGTGTTTAATATAAATTATTTTTGTATTATATTGTTTATATAATAGATTAATTAGTGAATATATATATTATTTAAATAGTATTAGTAATATATACACACAGACCCAGCCCATTACTTATTATTCTATGAAATATATTAAAAATTATTTGTATAAATTATATTTATAAAACTCACAAAAATAATTTTGGTTGCTTTAAATTTTATTAATACTTAGGAACATAATGTCACTTACATAACTTTCTCAAACAAAATCTAAAGCGTGTTTATTAATCATGTAATAAATTTTGTATTTTAATATATTGTTTGGATAACTATAGACATGGGTGTGAATAGGATTTTCGATATAATGGTCTCTAAGTAGGTTAAAAATATATATTAGTTTTTTGTATTTCATTTATTTTTCTTTTTATTCATAACCGTCTGCAGATAATTATTCGAAAATTAAGTTCATTTAGAAAATAAAACTAGTTTATGCTAAATTATTAACACAAGATCCCAGCCCATTAACCTTTATTTTCCTTCTCATGGAACATCATCCCCTTAAAAATCCTTTAGTTTGCGTGCCACCTCACTTTGGAATTCCATATTTACCTCTATACGCAAAGCATCTTCTTTAATCTCCTTAAAAACAAATTATTCCATCATCTCCTCAGTAATCAATCTTCAGAATAATTGTATACAAAATTAAGAATAATAGTCATATTTCACTCGAAAATGAGGAATAATACAATTATGTTAACAAAAACTTTTCTTTTTTTCTTATCTATGATTTTATGTTATTTATAGTATCTCTGCATGCGCATGTGTTTAGTTTTATATGGTCATACATGAATGTACTATTGTTGTATTTACTACTTTATAAATAATGCAAGTAGTAGTTGTATGTCGTTCAAGTAATCGTATAACCTTAAGTTTTCTTTGTAATGTTTTTATTTTTATGCCAGACACAAGACTCAGTTTTTGTACTTTATTGTTATTCTTAGGAAACAGAAGGTTCCAGAATAAAATTTCTTTTATTTATTTCTTGTTTTTTCATTATGCTTTTTGATAAATTTACGATTATATTGTTTATTACAATGCCTTAGTCGACTTTTCACATATTTCATAATTTCTGGATGACGTATAAAAACGTTTTTAAAATTTATTTAGGTTCAATTATTTTATTTTTCCTTCCTACCAACAGGAATGAACATTTATTTCAAGTTACCGACCAAAATGAATTCCCCTTGTACGTAACCTTATAAGCGGTTGCTGTAGACCTCTTACAGTATTCTTTTCAGAGAGCCTTTACGATGGCACTCTAACTGATTGGACCGGCAAAGGAACCAACGAAACACTCATAATGAGGGCAATAAACCTCCATTCTTGATTACAATCGTTTACAAAAAAAAAAAAAAATATGTGAAATTCTATTAAACAAGAAGAAATGCCATAATTACTAAAGGTCACTTATGATCTTGGAACTTGTTTGTTTGTTTGTTTGTTTAGGTTTTAAGGCGTAAAACCCTAAGGTCATCAACGCCTAGACACTATATGCATATTCAACCTTTATAAGAAAGAACTATTAGGTAATGGGTGATTGAGAGAAAGAAAGAAAAAAAATAAAATAAAATAAATAAATAAATAAAATAATATAAAAAAATAAAATAAAGAAAGAAAAAAAATTTTTTATGTAAACATAGTTTAAAAAGCTAATACTAGTAATGCTAACTGACTAGAATGGTCTTTATAATTTCGATAATAATGACTGCTCCTTAAGAAAATCAAAAACTAATGCAATGGTTTCCTCTCTATCACCCAGCACCGCTAAAATATTCGGGCTTAGTCCAATTTTATTCAGGTGTGATGAATAATTAGGGCATTCTTGAAAATATGCCGAATGTTAAGGTTCCATCACAGTGCTGGCATCGGGGCACCGGCTGCCTAACAAAAAGATAAGAGTGCGTCAGCCGCGAGTGTCCTGAACTGTGACGCGAGTGTGATCTTGGAACTGTTGTACACTTATTTATAAGGAAGAAAGTTTATTTGCGAATCTCCTTTTTTTATCTGATCATTTTTTATTTATCAGTCTATTTAATACTTCTTCACTCATTATCATTTATTTCCATAGCCGCAGTTTTTGCATTTTTTGCCGTTACACGATCTACATGTCAAGGAATGTCGACCGTGGGTAAGTGTAAGTTAAGCCCGTAACGAAAAGAGTGTCCAACGCTTTTCAACGGATATGTGAAGCCCTATATTTTAATGGAGTCAATTCACACGGAACATGTATAGGAGTGATAATCCCATGGATATTAGTTTCTAATCGTGGTGGGATTATGCATAATTTCAGTACTTTCGGTGTGATGAAATGGTGGTACACCATGATGAAATGGTGTCAAATCAAGATAATTATTATTATTCTTATTTTATAATTATCATAAATACTCACAGCCATTCCCCCGGTTATACAAGACCCGTTAGCCAACTGGTGGACACTCACAAAAATAGGCGTAGTGAGTTATGTCCCTACCCAATAAAATACATCTAGAAACATGAATGTATTCTCCCAGAAGATTACAGAGCGCGGGGCCTTCAAGGCCTGTCGCGCCACCGACACGAAAAAAAGCTTAGTTAATAATTATTAGAATTATTAAAAGCTACCTTTTAATTTATTACTGTAGTTCATTTTTGTTTTCATTTCTATTATTCTTTGTTTGTTTTATTTTTGTATATTAAGACAGTCAAGTTTTTTTGTAATATTATTCTAAAGAGATTAGTCCCAAAGTAAATGAAGAACTTATTATTATTAAAATACTTTAGAGGAAGAAACCTTTAAAATATCGGCATTTAAGCCCTGTACTATTTAATTCAGAATAGTACCTAAATGATATTAAAACGTGAAATTTTACATCGGTATTGCGAGTTCCAAAATCGTAAAACATGCAAAACATGGTATAATATAGCTCTCTTCTGGTTTACCGATTTTGTTAAAAAAGTTACCGTAACATCTCAGAAATATTCCCTTCTAAGATATGAAATTTCAGTTTTTGAAAACTAATTGACTTCGAGCTATACTTATCACATACACACAGGCCTTTCCCGGAACTTGGTTATTTGGACTCAGGGGACCCTAAAAGGTCTATGTTCATTGAAAATTCTAAAATTTTCACTATCAGAATACTTCCATTTAGTACGCATTTCATAAATATTTAGGTAAAAGTAAAATTTTATACATTTTTATCTGTTATTAAAAAAATTTATTTTTATTTCTTTAATTAGTCTAAATAAATTAAAATGTTTATATAGAAGGGAAAGCACTGCCTAGATGTTTGTCCCCTACTGGCTGGAATATAATACCTGATTTTACTTTCACTTATTTATATTTGGAATATATAGTAAGAGATAGTATTGCGATCGTGAAAATTTTCGAATTCCAGTTTTCAACAAAAATACACGTTTTAGAGGCCCCTGAGTCCAAATAACCAAGTCCCGCTAAAAGGTCTGTGTGTGTGTGTGGTAAGTCTAGCGCAAAAACTAATGGTCCTCTGAAAATTAAATTTCATATTTAAGACAACGATACGCCCGAGATGTTACAGCAAATTTTTCACCGAAATCGGCTAACCAGAAAGCCACTTTATACTATGCATTTTGCACTTATTTAAATTTTCCTCAAAAACAGCTCTCACGATTTCGTTTAAACTCGCTATATAGATGTAAAATTGGACGGACTTTAATATCATGTAGGTTTTATTCTGACTGAAATAGTCTTACTGGGTTTAAATGCCAATATTTTAAAATTTCTTCCTATAAAGTACCTTCAATTTTGTATATTTTATATTATTATCCACATTATCCACCACATTATTTATAACCACATTATCTGATTAGCATTGCTAAAAAACGGGTATATATAAAGTTCAACAAATTCAATATCCAACTGAAGGAGAAAACTGCAAAAATGTTTTTTTAATGCAATTTTTATTTTTTGAACTTAAGAACAGTAATATAGATGTGTAATATAACGTTGGAATGCTAATGATTTTAGAAAGAGTACTACTTTACTATTGTATAAGTTAAGAGAGAGTTATTAAAAACCGATAAAACAAACTGATTGTCGTAGATAATGATATAATAATTTATTGAATAAAACACACGTTTCTATTAAAATCCAATGTAAATAATTCTTTGACTATTTATTTCGTTTCTAAATTTGTTTAAAAATTCTTAAATTGATATAAATAACGGAGGTAAGTGAAAGTGAAAAACCGCATTGGATTGTCTACTTTTGACGTTTCAACTTGTATAAATTCTAATCAACCACCTAAACTTTCGAAGCTCATATGTATGTATAGATTAGATGTATTAGTAGCTGTCAGAGGTATTAGTTATCTGGAAAATGAAGTGTTGTCTCTATGGTTCTGTTAGATTATATTTTTCATAACAGCGAAACTATCGCTGTCCTCAAATTAATGCAGAAGGGGTTTAGAAGTGTTGTCTCTATGGTTCTGTTAGATGAGGAAGATGGTTGGGGGTGCGGTCATAAATTAGAAACACACATTTAAAAAAAGTGTTATTTTAATTATGTGCCGACGTTTCGGCCTACAATGTGGGCCTTCCTCAGGGTTGACTCTTAAGACGCTGCCTAAAGGAGTGCCTAAAGTGACTGTGTTTCTAATTTATGACCGCACCCCCAACCATCTGCCTCATCTAATTTCTCAACGGTCAACAAAACTCCATCATTATGTTTCTGTTAGATTATATTTTTCATAACAGCGAAACTATCGCTGTCCTCAAATTGATGCAGAAGGGGTTTACTTGCTCTAAAACTATGGAATTAAAATAATGAGAAATGTCAGCAAACTTTAATTAAAATAAATTAGTATTTATTTACAGGTGAGGTCTTAGTTAATATTTAGTTATATACGCAGGTAAGTGAACGTCGAGTGTTGCGCGCACCAGATTTTTTTATATCTCTTTATTTTAATTAATAAGATCCTACATGTTTATTCTATATTTTTTTAATTTTTGTATAGCATCAGCATAGTGGTAAGTTAGTTGTCTTATGTTAGTTTTAATATTAATTTATTATTATTTATATTTATGGATTATATTATTATTAAATATTTTAGTTATGATCTGAGAGGTATAGTAGGTGTATGTTATGAAGTACCCGCAGGAGTCTGCTTTACCTTGCGATTTTGTTATTCCCCGACCGGACATTTGGCCCCAGGTCATTCACCATTGCGCTTTCCCCTGCTAGATAGGTTCTGCGATATCATCCTTACTAAGAGATGCATGAGATCTGATACCGGGGCTTTGCTTTTTGCAAACAGCAAGAACAGCAAATGTTTTCCTTCCATCCCTATGGAGGTAGGTACATTTTTAATGTCGCACTGTGCCTGGGAATGAGGTTTTTTATCTTACAATCTTATCATGAGGAATCTCCTTTTTTTCTCTGCCAATCTTTGCCGTATCTCACTTCACTCGAAGCCCTACCCTTTAGACTTGGTTTCTTTATACTTTTCGTTATCTTCTTGGCTCACTCAAGATATCGGTGGCTCTTGGTTTTTCAACCTAACGGTAGATTAATTTATTATATTTTTCTACTTCTTTTGGTTTTAGTATTGTAAGATTTAGTATTTTTAATTATAAATGGCAACGTACCGGCCTCTAGTGCCATTTTCAAGTTTCAGTAAAAAAAAAAAAAAAAAAATGTAGATATTAATTTCATTAACTTCTGATTGAGGATAAAAAAATATATGTAGTTTTTTTTTTTCTGGATAACTAAATTAGTAAATAAGGCTAAATTACAAGAAAATTATTAGATGAGGAAGATGGTTGGGGGTGCGGTCATAAATTAAAAACACACATTTAAAATAAATGTTATTTTAATTATGTGCCGACGTTTCGGCCTACAATGTGGGCCTTCATCAGGGCTAAAAGAAACAAGATAACAACCTATGTAATTATAGACTTAATAATGCGTTAGGTATATAATAATAATATGACAGTAATAAATTAAGGGAACATAAATAATATTAAATGTAAAATGATAATAAGATGACAATTATAAAGTATGGAAATAAGGTGACAGCTATAAAGTATGGAAATAAACAAAATTAAGATGTTAGTTATAAAGTATGGAAGTAAACATAATTGAGATGATAATATTGTAATGAGAATATATAAAGAGAGACTAAGTAAATGAAAAAAATGATAAAGGAAAAATATGTGAACAATTAAAATTTTAAATATTAACAATTTTGAGTTGATATATGACGGTAATATATTAAAAACATAGTTAAGAGTATAGGTAATATATAAAAAAATATAGTCATTACAAAAGAGAAACAGTATGAATAAAAAATAATTTAAATTTTAAAATAATGTAATATTAAACTAATAATTATATGTGAGGATATGTAACGGAGAAAGATATGAGTATGGAAAGGGGGAGAAAGAGATGGGCGATGAAAAAAGACCCTTATCAATAAGAAAACAATACATACGTGACTACGTGAAGGCATTGCCTGCAGGAGTGATGTTTCCCAGTTTAAAATACGCTCATTGCGTGGAACGGAAAATATGAGAACTAGAATGTCCGTTAGGAAAATTCCAAGAAGCTAAGTTATGTTTACTGATTCGATTGTTAAAAATAGCCAAAAGTTATTACTTGAGAGTACTTGAGTTATTACTTATGAGTATTTGATACAATTGTAAGAAATAGTGACGAGGTAAAGATTAAAAGATTTTAAGTAATAACGGATGACGATGATAAATGATGAATGATGATAAGGTAATAACGAATGACGATAAGGAGCTGTCAAAGGAAATGGTAAATAAACAGTAATCTAGTAGGTAAACAAATAAATAAATAAAAAGGGAGTACAAAAATTAAATAAATATATAAATAAAAATTGATAATAAATAAATAAAAATAAAATTTGAAGAGATGATCAGATGGTTGTTTAAAAAATGTGCTAGGGATTTTAAACAACCATCTGATCATCTCTTCAAATTTTATTTTTATTTATTTATTATCAATTTTTATTTATATATTTATTTAATTTTTGTACTCCCTTTTTATTTATTTATTTGTTTACCTACTAGATTACTGTTTATTTACCATTTCCTTTGACAGCTCCTTATCGTCATTCGTTATTACCTTATCATCATTCATCATTTATCATCGTCATCCGTTATTACTTAAAATCTTTTAATCTTTACCTCGTCACTATTTCTTACAATTGTATCAAATACTCATAAGTAATAACTCAAGTACTCTCAAGTAATAACTTTTGGCTATTTTTAACAATCGAATCAGTAAACATAACTTAGCTTCTTGGAATTTTCCTAACGGACATTCTAGTTCTCATATTTTCCGTTCCACGCAATGAGCGTATTTTAAACTGGGAAACATCACTCCTGCAGGCAATGCCTTCACGTAGTCACGTATGTATTGTTTTCTTATTGATAAGGGTCTTTTTTCATCGCCCATCTCTTTCTCCCCCTTTCCATACTCATATCTTTCTCCGTTACATATCCTCACATATAATTATTAGTTTAATATTACATTATTTTAAAATTTAAATTATTTTTTATTCATACTGTTTCTCTTTTGTAATGACTATATTTTTTTATATATTACCTATACTCTTAACTATGTTTTTAATATATTACCGTCATATATCAACTCAAAATTGTTAATATTTAAAATTTTAATTGTTCACATATTTTTCCTTTATCATTTTTTTCATTTACTTAGTCTCTCTTTATATATTCTCATTACAATATTATCATCTCAATTATGTTTACTTCCATACTTTATAACTAACATCTTAATTTTGTTTATTTCCATACTTTATAGCTGTCACCTTATTTCCATACTTTATAATTGTCATCTTATTATCATTTTACATTTAATATTATTTATGTTCCCTTAATTTATTACTGTCATATTATTATTATATACCTAACGCATTATTAAGTCTATAATTACATAGGTTGTTATCTTGTTTCTTTTAGCCCTGATGAAGGCCCACATTGTAGGCATGTTCCCTTAATTTATTACTGTCATATTATTATTATATACCTAACGCATTATTAAGTCTATAATTACATAAAAAATATTTACCGAAACGTCGGTACATAATTAAAAGAACATTTATTTTAAATGTGTGTTTTTAATTTATTACCGCACCCCCAACCATCTTTCTCATCTAATTTCTCAACGGTCAACAAAACTCCATCATTATGAAAATTATTAGAAGTTCTTCCGCTTTATTTATTTATTTTTTTGTATTGTATACACCTCCGACTTCAACTGTTTTGTATATATTGTATTTAAAAAATGTCCTAATAATGACAGATGGGAATATTACTCAATAAAAATTGTTTATGGAGATATTAATTTACATGTTATCATTTTTTTTAAACCTGTCATACCGCAATCTTATTCGTCAATATTTTATTGATTTGTTGATTTAAATTTGCATCTATGACTAAAAGGAAATATTATAACATATAAAACTTGGCTATTGGTAAAACAAGTATATATTTTTTCCAGATCCCCTTGATCTAATTCTTGATTTGTTTTATTTATAGTCGCATATTCTTTTAATGTATCCTCCATACATTCATTGAAAGGAATTGTGCTTTGGTTACTTGAAATTGTTGATTATTCTTGAAACAGTATAACGATTTCAGTGACGGGACTCACCTCTGGATGTGTTGGTTTGTTAGAATTGTAGCTTACATCTATATTTATCTATGTATTACTTATGCTTTCAGGATCATGCTAATTTTTTGGCGCTGGTGGAAGTCCTAGAAAATAATAAATTGTTAACTTGCCTCATGGTATCAAAACATTATGCCGGCAATTCAGTTATTCTTTTAACTATCTCTATGTTACTATCACTTGCAATTTGACTTACAAACTTACTCTCTCCGTACGTATTTTCTTTCTTATTGATTATATTCTTTTTTCACCACTTATTTCTTTCTCTCTCTTCCCCTACTCATATGTTTTCTGTTGTATATCCTCAATTGTTAGGTTAATATTATATTTCTTAAAATTTTTTATTCTTTTTGTTTATTGTATCATATTTTCATATACTACCGTCAAATATCACGTCAAAATTGTTCATATTTAAAAGTTTAATTGTTCACATATTGTTTTTCTTTTAACTTTAATTATTTGCTTAGTTCCTCTTTATAGCCTTCAAATATTTTCATTTCAATACTATCATCTTAATTTTATGTTTGTATTACTGTCATCATATTGTTCTATAACTTAAAATTAATTTTCTAATTGCATTGGTTATTATTTTGTATGTCTTAGCTCTGATGGAGGCCCACAATGAAGGCTGAAACGTCGGCACACAATTACAAAAAGCGTTACTTTTTGGTGTGTATATTTTTTTGATGACCCTACCCTCAACCGTCTTTCTCATCTAAAGATTTTTGAGTTCGTAGACGTTTGCATATGTTTATTTATTTAACGTCACTTTATACTACTTTGGCTAATAGGACGATGCTACGGAGGGAGTCCTAAATTTTGCCTATCCAGGTTTTATTAGGATAGGGATCTATAACGAGTATCTGACATCACACAGGCCCGGGACCACCTTTTAACTTCCCCTCCGAAGGACGGTATGCCTAGTAGTTATGACTAATGGTAGTGAAAAATCCTGCGGGTTTGAACCCGTGACCTTTGGCATGGGAGGCTGTTATGCTAGCCACCCAGCAACAAGTGATCACGAGTTCGTATACGGATTACATATCATTATTAGGTCTTATTTTTTTTATTATTATTTTTTTTTTTTGGTTCACCCCTACCTCGCCTTTGAAGGCTATACGGGGGTTTCTCGGACCAGAGGGTGAGGGCGGGATATAAATGCCGAGATAAAAGTCCCCCCGATACCGAGGCTCGAACTCGTAATGTTTTGGTTTCCAACTTTTGGTTCTCTAGGGTTGCTAGGTAACGCGCGTCAAAGCAACGCGCTCTAACCCACTCGGCTACCCCGCCCCCTTATTATTAGGTCTTAATTTCATTCTGTCAAATTACCAAAGTGTGCCAGGACAAGTGGTCATACCCTAAATGCTCGATGTTAACTTAGCCACGGGCTCCCCCAAACGAATTAATTTTATATATATATATATATATATATATATATATATATATATATATATATATATATATATATATATATATATATATATATATAAACTTATATATACTTTTTTTTCTTTCGAGTATTCTTCATATTCCTTATTTTTATTTATTTTTTACTGTTTTAAAATTAATTTATTAGTTATTTGATAGTAAAATTTTATTTTATAATTATAATTATACAATGACTATTCATTATTGTGAAATAATGAAAAATCTTTAAAAAAATAAAATATGATTGCATGTGACTGTAATCATTTCACTTAAAATTAATTTATCATTTTTGATTCGTTTTTTTAATATACAAGGAAAAAACCATGTCTGAAACAACGAAAACCGATCTATCCTTAGAAAATTCTCATCAAAGACAGAGTATTCAAAAGAATGCATAAGTGATTTAAAACAAAACTGAATATTGTTCTTGCTCGCTTTAAAAGAATTAATCCCTGATTTGAATTGCATGTAGACGATGCAGTTCATAGAATGTCAAACGATAGAGCTCTTCAGAACTACCCCTCTGATTTTTATAAAACTGAGTGGATGAGAGTCTTATAAGCCTAATGACTATTTGTTAAATGTAAATTGGAATAGATTGATGCAAATTTACTAACCCTGGGATTGGATGGAGGATTGAATTGCAGGAGGCTGAAGAGGTGGTGTGAGCTAATGATTTGATAGAGGAACGATCCTAGGAAATATTGTCTTTTAAAGGAGTGGAATAGCCACTTTAATTAGGCATAGACGTTTAGAGGTGTGAAAGACAAAGAGTTGAATTGTTATAATCTGATCTCGGTACTTTCGAGAGGCTGCAAAAAGCTACACAACCATCGTCAAAGAAGAGGATACTAGGCGTTTCCAGGAAAGGGAGGGATAGTGAGAATAGGTGATGGGACCGGGAAAGTAATTTCTAGGTCCTTTATGTCCATCGAGAAATTTGAGCTATATGGTTTTTCCAGGACGAGTTTTGGTCATTAGAGACACTTAGATGGAATAGCTGATAGCAATTTAGAGTTTATTAAGCAGAAAAGTAGAAAGAGTATGATAGATCAGGGGGATACTTCTGTATCTTACACATGTAACTGCTAGGTAGAAATAAATATAAAAACGAATATGGGTCATTCTTTATTTTAACACTATGTATTGGCTTGAATCATAATTTATGAATAATAGGGCATGAAGGGGACTGTTTTTCTCACCAACAGTAAGATTTTCTGCATGTTGATGTTGTTTCAATCCAAAAATAGTTGTGACTTACTTAAATATTGTGATTTACTTATTATTTGTGACGTTCATATAAAATGTTCTTATTTGAATTGGCTTTTGTGAACGAAATTTCTATTCGGGGTCACCAATCGCTGATGGCATTACTACATAAATAACACGGATCAGGGTTATTTTTTATTTAAACATAATATAACCATTACATTTTTTTGCAACACAAAACAGTAATTATATCCGAGAGTCACCCGAAGTGTTGTGGTTAGCATAACAGCCTTCTATCCCTAAGGTTTCAGACCTTGCGTGGCCCTAGGATTTTTTAACTAGATCATAAAATTATGCCGTCCTTAGAAGGAAAAGTGAAAAGATGGTCCTGAGACTGTGCGATGTCAAGTACTCGTTAAGGATTCATTTCCTAAATAAACCTGGATTAGTAAAATAAGGACTTCCACTGTAGCATCGTCCGATTAGCTATGGCAGCATAAAGCGACGTTCAATGAACTGCGAATTGTCTCTATCCAACTATGATTATGAAGGTAATAATTGCTTTGGCTATTAATGGTATCCTCGCCTCAAATCTAAAACAATTTTATACCACATCAGAAACTGTGAGAAGGAAAGCAAAATACCCTTGTGCTTTTTATCGTTATATTATTTTATCGTTCAAAATAAAAACTTAAACCGAAATTGAACACTTACCCATACTTACTGAATCCCATTTGATCATATGCGTCACAGATATAGGGGACAGCAAAAAAGATACACTTGCACACAATTAAAATTTTCCAATTAAATTACATTCAGAACTATAACAAATCAAAAAAACGTCAGCAAAATTATTCTGCACACTTGCCTTTATATAACAATACTCATCGAACAGATCAGGACCCTCTTTTTTTATTTTCACAACTTACACGGCCATACTAAAACATTTATACAAAACATGGCCACCACCTACATGCCTCAAATCATCCGGCGAAGGCTTAAAAGAAGTTGGATGAGGGACCTCCTGTCATAAATAGAAAATAAGAATCAAGCCAAGAAGAGATGCCGGTGGATATTTCTTTATCCATCATACTCTACCACACCACAAGATAAAATCCTATTCCATAGCATTCACTGGTTGTACATGAAGTTGAGAGGTGTAAATAAAAACATTAAGATTAAAATCTCTCTCTCCCTTGTAATTGGCACAAATGTAAGTGTGAAAAAAATTATTATTTTGTCTGTTAGAAAGTGCCTCAGGCCCTAAGACAATAAAAATCTAATATTTCTCTCTCTCTCTCTCTCTCTCAATATATATATATATATATATATATATAATATATATAATATATATATATATTATATATATATATATATATATATATATACGACTGCTATTCTGTAGTAGTAGTTAAAGAAATCTCTACGTGTAAATTTGTAAATTCCTTTGTAAAGTGTTCTGATAATTTTTAGAACCTAAGTGTACTTGTTGGAGCGAAAATTTTAAATATTGATTTCGTATGGAGTATTTGAGGGAGGCTAGAAGGAAGCTGACTACAGTAAAGGAAATAAGGACCCAAAACCGCCTGATAAATTCACTTCTTACTGAATAAGGACCCGTTTCCCTTCGATCGAGAAATATATAGTTGCATCTTTTGTAGAATAGGGTAAGACATTCCTATCCTCTAGTCCATTCAAAGTATGCAGATTCTTCAAAAGCTTAGCACCTCCAATAAAAGTAAAATTATTAAGAAATGGAAATCTGTTACTAGAAGTAAACAATGAGAAAGATTCGCTAAATTAAAAAAAAAATATTAAACAATATGAGGGAGTTAACTTATACGCTGCACCCATTTTTGAATTACACAAAGGTGATATCCCCTGAATTGAATAGCTGTGGTATAAAGTGGCTCTTCTGGTTAGCCAATTTTAATGAAAGTTTTTTTAACAACTCTGGCGTATAGTTGTCTTAAATATGAAATTTCAGCTTCATAGGACTTACCGTTTCCGCCCGGGAGTTACCACACAGACAGACCCTTTTTGCGGGACTTGGTTATTTGGACTCAGAGGACCCTAAAACGTGTATTTTCCTTTGAAAACTTGAACTCAAAATTTTTCATTATCGCAATACTTTCCCTTACTATAATATATAGTAAGTGAAAGTAATAAGTTTATTTTTTTTTTCTTAGCATTATATGTTGTAGGATTAAACAACCATACATATTTTTTAACCTTTAACATATAATATATATATATATTTATGTCCCACAACATATAATATATAAATAACCCGTTGACGTCAGTTTTATTGTGGACTATACCGGAATAAAATGTTTGCCATTTGAGCGATGCGACCAAAGGCCAGCGGGTGTAATAAAGGGCCGCCCAGGCTCAATTCGTAATTTCATTCCTGTTGTGGGAGGTCCGCTGTTTCGTGGAAGGGGGGCCGTGTGTTTGCCCGCCCAGCTCCTGATTAGCCCCGACCTCGCGGCACTGTCCAACTTTTGATGCTCGACTTGGCCCCCAGGACTCCTCCAATTGAGACAAATTGAAAAGACGCCTGCCCCCGCGCCGCCTACTTCATTAGCTATCTGTCTTCTTTACTTGTTTAATCTGCCCTTGCAAACAGCTTGTTTTTGCCAAGCTACGGAAGCTTAAATTGAGCTCTTTTGCTTCTTTAAAAACTTATTTCCTCAGGGAGAAAGCCGTTTAAACATCGATTTTATTTTTATTTTGCCATCAAGCTAAAAAAAAATCAAATGGCAGGGCCATCTTGTTTTTTAACACCTTGTAGGATTATCAGAAATAAAAGAGGATGTAAGGATAGAAGCTAGAGGGTTAGAGTGGAAATTAACCCACACATCAACAAAAAATCGAACTATATACACACTAACAAACAGACCATCAGATGTGATAATCCATTTTCTTTGAATATAAATTGACAATATTGCTGGTCTTTCTTCTTTGATCAAGTTATTGCTATACATATAAATTAATTGCTTAACAGCAATAAATAAATTGTTATACTGTTTTATAATTATTTGGAAATTATAAGTCATTGTGTAATAATTTTCAGCGTTTAAAAAACAAAACAAATTGCTCTCAAACCTATGAGCGGCATGGTCTAGTGCATAGAGCAATAGTGACTAGTTTAATATGCTCCGGGTCTTGTTTTCGAACTGGCTCGAACTAACAGAATTATTTATTCTGTTATAATTTTTTATTCTGGAGCAATCCTGGGGTATGGAGACCCTTCTTAGGCACACCCAGCATCTATAAAGTGGCTACAAAAAAATTGGGGACAAATACCTGGAGGCGGAGCGTGATAAAGGACTAATCACCGTTGGCCGTGAAACAGTTAAGTACTGAAATTTCATGAGTTGCAGAGGACAGATTTTTTTTTTTTTTTGTCTCTCAAAACTATATAACTAGATTAAAACCATAAATAAGTTTCGTAATCAAAAGTAGTTTATTACCTTAAAGTTCTGCTTTTGTTTTGAAATGAGCCTTGAATCTCAATGGTTTCTTTTTCAGATAAATTAGATCTTTTTTAGAATCTTAGTCGGCTCTTAAGATTGATTTTATCTCTCGTTTCGTTTTGCAGACTTATAATGAGAAAATTTAATAATTGGACTTTTTATTCAGAGTGGTAAAGGTTCCCGTGGTGGCCCGTCCATTAGATGAAACAAAAACAGCGCCCTCAATAAGTTCCGACTCTTGGAAACGTATCAATGGAAGTAATTGAACAAAAGAAAGGGAAGACATATATCTAATGGTCCGAGTGGAAGAGACACAATGGGGGCCTTATCTCTAGGAGCCAGGAGGGGCGGGTCTTCATTGAAAATAATTAGATATTTGACAGTGGACCACCTCGGACTAGATTAATTAAACCTTTATCCGTCGCTGCTCGCCTGTGAAATGAAACAAAGCTCCTGCTTCCCCTGCAACCCGACACCCGTGGGCGTTGGCACGGCCAGCTCTATCATCTCCGGTGTCCCTCGCTAACTGTTGAGCTAGCCCCGTGGGGCTTCCTCTTCGTGGCGTTTAGTAAACTGTTTATGGCGCTAGTCAATTTTTTTTAAACCATCATATACTCGTCTAATAAGCATTTTAAATTATATAGACAAAACTAAATGATTCTAAGAAAATGCGGTTTTATCTAATACTGTTCTCTATTTATACTGGTAAAATTGTTGGAACCATGTTCGAGTATGCTTCAATATCAGCGTTTGCTAATGATATTGTTTTCACCAGTAGCTAACAAGGCTCTTATTCGGAAAAATCATTTGAAACGAGCTGAAAATGTTGAAAATTAATACAAATGCAGTTTATAGTTTGTTTTCAAGAGACACCTTATTTTATTCACCCGCTCAGTACTAAAAAAAAAAAAAAAAAAAAAGATCATATTTCATGAAACTTTTAATGTACCTAAACATTTAAAAACTTTTTCATCAACGTTTTATTAGCACACTTTATAAAATCTGAATAATCAAATTTACTGAAAATATTAGAAATTATTAGTGTTTTATTTAATGAAAACGTCATAGAATCTTTTAATCGGTATTTACCTTGTTATGAGTCTTTGGCTGCTAATATATAGTAGATGTGGCAATGATTACAGGAAATTGCAGGTCGTGCAAACGTATGAGAATTCCAATCATTTCGTGTGATTTACACCTCTTGCTAATCAAACTGTATATAAATGGCACAAAGACATAAATAGCGACAAAAAATTAAGATATGAATACTGTAGTGAAAATTCATTGACTTCTTATCCGCGACATGTGTTAACAATTCCCTACTTTTCCATAAAAAACATTAATAACAATTTTACAAGTTTTAGAAATGTTTTCTTTAATTATTTTGGTGTATAGATGTAAGGAAGTTTCCTGGAATATACATATATATATGTCTTAGGTAGGGCTTGGATCAATTAACATAAAATTGCATTAGTCATTGATGAATTTAAGTTTAAAAAATAGACTGATAAGTTATTTTAAACTTTTTGGATTACAATGTCACAAGTGATCCATTTTATTTTATTTTTTACTTTTACTTACTATATACTTTACCTATAGGTATTTTTTTTTTTTTTTTTTTTTTTTCAAGGTAGGGGAAAAATCTTTCATAGACGATGTGTGGCTATACAAGCCCACAACAGTGTGAGATTCCTACTCACTAAAAAACCACCTCCCTATTCGCCTTCACCACCCCACGGAACTGCCGTCAGGCATTACTTCGCGGGGGGCAGTATGGCTATGTGCCTACATCAGTAATGGACATCTTTATATAATTTAACTTACAAGCCTTACCTGGCCGCTCCTTTCGCGCTCTTGAGATCTGAGCTTTTTTCCGACTTGCGCCGCATATTCTGCCACAGCATTCCATTTCTCCTCTTTGGTCATCATTAGGTTGACCAAGTTTTCTGGAATAACCTTCTCTCCAAGAATGCTGTCTAATTCATCCTTTTCTTGGGCGAAAATTGGGCAATGAAAGAATGCATGCTCCACTGTTTGGTCCTCAGATAGGCAACTTGGACACGATGGTTCATCCTCTATTTTAAAACGAGCTAAATAAGATTTTAGGCAGCCATGCCCTGTAAAGAGTTGGGTGAGGTAGAAGTCTACATCTCCATGCTTCCTATAAATCCATGTAGCTACGTCAGGAACTAGACGGTAGGTCCATCTTCCATTGGATGAGGCATTCCAACGTCTCTGCCATTTGTCAATCGTCTGAGACCTCTCTTCGTTTGCAACCGTCGCCCAATGAGCATTTAGATCTTGCCTTCTTCGAAAAATTCGTTCGCGTTCCTCAGCCAAAAGATCAATAGGAGGCATACTGGCGATAACACATACTGCGTCATAGGAGACCGTCCGGAAAGCCCGACAAACCCGAAGAGCACTAATTCTGTGCTCACTAATGGCCTTTCTAATGTATGTTTTCTTCTGCACGGCTTCCGTCCAGATTGGTGAGGCGTATAAAAGCGTGGAGCTAGAAACACTGGCCAGAAGCCTTCTTCTGCACATCTTAGGGCCTCCAATATTTGGCATGATTCTAGATAGAGCATTTGTTACTTTTAGGGCTTTCATGCTAACCTGGTTCAAATGATCATCAAACCTAAGTCTGGCGTCAATCTGTACACCGAGGTATCTAATAGACGGCTTAGACTCGATGTCGTAATCTCCAATAGTTAGTGTAATATATTCTCTAACTTTTCTACTAGTGACGAGAACTGCCTCAGTTTTGTGTTCAGCAAGCTGGAGCCCTACTGTTGAGAGCCAATGACGAATCGTTGTTACGGCCTTGTTCGCATTATACTTTATCTCCTCCAATAGTTTTCCACAAACTACAACAGCTAGATCATCAGCAAAGCCGATTGTAGTTGTGTCTTCTGGCATGGAGAGTCTAAGCACTGCGTCGTACATAATATTCCACAATAGTGGTCCTAGGACAGATCCCTGCGGCACGCCACACGTTACGTCGTAAAGCTTCTGACCCACATCAGTATCATAGCTTAGGATCCTATCCGTGAAATAGTTTCCAAGAATGTCTACAAGATACTGTGAAACACCCATCTTTTTTAGTCCTTCCATGATGATGTCCCAACGTGCTGAGTTAAACGCATTCTTGACGTCTACAGTTATTATCGCACAGTACCTCTTGCCACCTCTTCTCCACCTCTTTCCTGCAATGGCTACCCTAGCAGTTTGAGTCACAAAGCCGATAGCATCTATCGTGGATCTGCCCTCCCTAAAACCATACTGGTTATTAGACAGTCCTTGGACTCCTTCTGTAAAGGCAGTTATCCTTTTATATAGAATCCTCTCAAATACTTTACCAGCAGTGTCTAAGAGACAAATTGGTCGATAAGATCCGGGGTTATCCGGAGGCCCTTTCCCTTTAGGAATGAGTACAAGACGTTGCTTCTTCCACTGGATAGGAAAGATACTCTCACGAA
The DNA here is from genome assembly GCA_023052935.1 of Piezodorus guildinii. Classification (NCBI taxonomy): domain Eukaryota; kingdom Metazoa; phylum Arthropoda; class Insecta; order Hemiptera; family Pentatomidae; genus Piezodorus; species Piezodorus guildinii. The sequence continues at coordinate 168,593,958 of CM041292.1, forward strand.
GACATGAGTTGAATACATCTACGAAGAGCTCTGGTCTTGATCTGATGCCATTTTCAGGGCAAAATTTGGGATGTTATCAGGTCCAGGTGCCTTGGAATCCTTTATTCTTTTGCAAGCTAGGTCCAGTTCTTCTTGCGTGATTTCTGGCACTTGCTCCTGAGACTGAACCTTCTCAAAAACGATTTTTGACCGTCTTGGAAACAGCTCTGCTACTATTTTCTCCAACAACAATGGACAGCTAGGGGGTGACAAACTTATACTTTTTAGTCTAGTCATGACAGTTTTATACGGTCTTCCCCATGTGTCTTCATCCACCTCTTCGCACAACTTCTTCCAGCTGTTTCGTTTGCTCTCTCTAATTGCCTTAACCAGGTTCATTTTCGCTAACTTATACTCCCGCAATCGATCTTCGTAATTCAGGTGGCCTCTCGCTCGTTGGGATAGTCTTCTAGTACGAAGACATGTTCGCCGTAAAGTAGCGATCTCCTCACTCCACCAGTACACTGCCATTTTATTATTTTTCGAAGAGGTCCTAGTCATTGACGCATCACAGGCTTCAGTGATAAATCTCATCAATTGCGAAACTCTCTTTTCTGCTGATCCTAATAATTCAATTCTTCCTTCTAGCATAGTAACAAAGGAGTCTTTGTCGAAAGACCTTCGATTCCACCCTGCTGGCTGCGATTTGAACTTTTTCGTAACCGCACCTGGGACAATGACTTCGAAGATAACAGCCTGATGATCACTATGTGTATAATGATCACTTACGTGCCAATCGTTGACATTGGAAATAAGGTTTGCGCTAACCCAAGTCAAATCTATTATTGAGGTATTTCCATTTCTAGAAAATGTTGGACATGAGCCAGTATCAAGGAGAACAAAATCAAGCGATGCGAAAGTATCTAGAAGGCGTTCACCTCTTCTGTTAGTCTCTCTGCTACCCCATGCAGTCGCCCATGCATTAAAATCTCCCGCGATGAGAACAGGATTACATCCTTCTAATTCCAGCACAATTCTGTCTAGCAAGGTTTCAAAGTATTCTTGTGATGCGCTTGGTGACGCGTAGACACTACATATGTAGATGCCTCTCACCCTGATCCATACAAAACCTTTTCTTTGAATAGGTTGGACTTCTTGAATGAAATGGCCTATAGTATACCTATAGGTATACTATATACTATAGGTATATAGGTATACTTTACCTATAGTATACTAAGGGAAAGTATTGCGATCGTGGAAATTTTCGAATTCCAGTATTTTCAACGGTAATACATGTTTTAGGGTCCCCTGAGTCCAAATAACTAAGTCCCGCAGAAAGGTCTGTGTGTGTGTGTGGTAACTCCCGGGCGGAAACGAGAAGTCCTATAAAAACTGAAATTTCATTATTTAAGACAAATGTACACCCGAGACGTTTCAAAACGTTTTTTAACAAAATGGGCTTACCAGTAGAGCTACTTTATACCATGGATTTTCCACCTTTTTTCGATTTTATCTATTTATCTATCTCTTTATTTTAAAAACAGAGGTAAGTGAAAGTCTTGTGTTGCCCGCACCAGACTTTTTTTTTTAGATAAAAACCGTATTGGATTGTCTACTTTTGACGTTTCAACTTAAAGTGTAAAATCGTGTCCTTTTATGAATAATAATCAATCACCTAAACTTTCGAAGTTTATAAAAATGTATAGATTTGATGTATCACTAGCCGTCAAAGGTATTATTTTTCTAAAAAATAAAGTGTTGTCTCTACGGTTCTGTTAGATTATATTTTTTCTTAAAAACGAAACTATCGCTGACCTTAAATTAATGGAAAAAGTGTGTTCTTGCTCTAAAACTATGAAATTAAAAGATTCAGAAATTTCAGCAAACTTTAATTAAAATAAATTAATATTTACCGTGTTTCCTTTACTCACAGCATATTTTCTCCTTTAACGGAGTTTTTTATCCCCTCCTCTCCTTCTATATTTTACATGTTTAACAAAGGATTGATTTGATTTTTTTATAATGTACTTTATAATGAAATGTGTATTGAATTTATGAGATTAAAACAAAAAAGTTAGTCTAGATAATTTTTTTTTTTAACTTAAGGTAATTATATCAGTAACTACAGCCACTTCAATTTCGATATTCAGCTGTAATTCACACTTGGGTACACAGTGAGATATCAAATTTTAATAAGAGTAAAATAAAAATAAAATACGTAATATTGTCAAAATTACTACAGAAAATCGTTATTACTTGCCACTGGTCTAATTGGCTTAACTTGTTGAAAATGCTCATAACTATGTACGTAAAAGCATACAATTAATAAATCATTTTATTTTACTATAAAGATAAATGTATTATTCCTAAAACTTTTATGATAAGCAAGAGAAATAATGTTTCTGAATCAGAAGCATAAATGCTATATTGAGAACCTATTCCATCTTGAAATCTCAGAAAGGCAGAAGAAAAAAAAAAAAAAATTGACCACAAATTGCTAATTCCACAATTTGTACTTTAAATTTAATCCATATCATAGATATCTGAGATAGAAATTATGATTGAAATGAATCAGTTGAATTATTTTTGTTAGTCTTAATCTTGGGGAGCCCGTGGCTTAGTCACTAGCGCCCTTGTCTACGCCAAAGGTTGTGAGTGCAAATCCCTGTCCTGGGAGGAATTTTTCAAGCATTTAATTAAGTGGAGATTCACTCACATCTTTCCACGGATATGTTAGACCCGTCAGCCAACTGGTGTACACTTTAAAAACTAAGAGTAGGATGTGATGACCCTACACAATTACATTACATCGAAAATTGAGGTGTGGAATTTTAGGATACTAGACCGCGCGCGCGCCCGCAAGGGTCTCTACGTCCTGTCGTGCCAACCGAGGAAAAATATGATATTTATAGAGCATTGTATATATATATATATATATATATATATATATATAAGTCATCGTATTCTATTTATGTTCAGCCTTTTGGCTATTATCATAAACACTTGAGTAAAAAATTAAATAAAAAATATTAAAAATTTATAAAGGAGTATGAATCGAGGTATAATTTGTTAAATTACAGCTAAGGTCAGCTTGTAAATGAAATTATTGCGTGTCGAAGCTTTTCCACCCCCTTGTTACTACCCTCACTTAGATCGTTGGCAATTAAAGTTCCGATCTACTATTACGCCATGGTTAATCACCGTAACCTTTATAATTTCTTTTGCATATATCAGATATAAATTAAGATTATAATTTCATATCGGATATCAGCAATGATAAATGACACGAAGGAACGAATAAATAAACCTCAATTTTATAAGCATGCCAGGAAATGTCTGGTTTTCCTTGAAACAAAGCAGATCTAGGAAATCGGATCACCAAGTTGGTAACTGTATGTAGTAAAAAAGGCTTTAGTTACCCAGAATTTTTGCATAAATGATCCAGATATAGAAGTAAAACAAACACTCTGCACAAAGTATTCAAGTGGAAAGTAAGCCATAAGGTCTATAAATAACGGAAGAAACTGACTTTGTTGTTAGGAAAAGTCTAAAGAAATGAGACTCCTGAGAGAATCCCACATCAAACGACGCTTTGTATGGTTCTTAGATGTCTTATGTATATATATTAATAATTAAACTATATATATATATATATATATATATATATATATATATATATATATATATATATATATATATAAAATCACTTCTCCCGTAAAAAATACAACAACATAAAAAATTAATTTGAAACAATAATTAACTAATTAACCGTTTAAGAATTGCAACAAAGTTGTCTGAAGCATAGCACACGAAAAAGCTTTCCTTTCAAAATACTTTATTTAAGAATGAGTGTTCCAAGTAAATCGACCTACTTAATAACCATCTTTTTTATATTTATTTTACGAAGACTATTAGGGCTATCTTATTTCGATTCGAATAAAATTTTCAAAAAGAACTACTATCTCAAAGCTCGTCCTTAAACTTGCAATCTTATTAGAATTTTAGATTTCATTCTCTTCAGGGAATTCTAAGATCATTAGGAACACTTGGCCTTCCTCCCACTTCTTTTCTGATTTTTTAAAATGTATTTTAAACACTCCTAATGCTCTCCAACGTTAAGCTTATTTTTTTTTTATTCTCCTCCTGATGGCGAGTAAAATCAATTTTCTTAAAATTGAATACTTTTTACTTTTCCGGTATTTTTTTTTATTTCCTAAGATGTAATACCAGGAGTTATACTTTTTTTTTTTCTGTTGTCTCATATTTTACTATTGCATATATATATATATATATCTTTTTTTTTTTTTTTATGATATGATTCCCCTGTGCGGTAAACGTAACTGAACAAATTAGTAAAATTAAATATATAAGATGACGAAAAATTAATTTGTAAATAAAATATCATTTAGTTATAAAGGTCATCGTTAGAAAACATTTGATTGATTTGAATATCGACGCCGAGTGCTATAAGAATCGAGTTATCTTCTGAAATTCGATTTTTTTTTTCCTTACACACGACTAAGATTTAGAACGAAACGTTGGTAGAAATGAATATGTATATGACCAACTTTATTTAAACCACTATAAAAGTCATGAACAAAATATTTTATAGTAGGTTATTGTATTTTTATTCCGATATAGCGAATAAAATAACAAATTGAAACTTGAATAGGGGAGCCCGTTGTTGTGTGGTTGTGGTTAATTTACATTAAATGAATAAACAAACCGTCTTATATTTCAACTATCACGGTGCTACAACACGGTGACTCCTCTGGCCTCCTCCACCAACTTCCTCCAGTCACCCCTTCTCTGTGTGGCCATCATCCAGTTCCCGACTCCCAGCACATCCCTTGAATCTTTTGCTACACCATCTGGCCATCTCAATTTTGGTCTCCTTTTTCTTTTCATGCTGTATAGACGTTCTGTCAGGATCTTCCTACGGATCGCTTCATTCTCCAGCCTTGCTATCATTAAAAATTGTGTAAATTTCAGCATTTGTCCGCCTTCTCCAGTTTCCATCGATCTGTACTCCTCCAAATATTCTTCAAAGAATTTTTCTTTTAAAGAGAGAAGGTCTTGTTCAATTCTTTTTTCTGTCGTCTATGTTTCCGTTGCATACAGCAGGACTGAGCGGATTAATGTGTGCAGAAATATATACCTTGTTCTGCCGGGAATGATGGCGAGAGGTGAATTCCTTGCAAAGGGCAAAGAAACACTTAATAGCAATCAATATTCTTATCTTGACTTCGACCTCAGGAGCGTTAGATACAGCTAGGATATATACCTTTTATGGTCGGAAATTCTGTATCTCTACTTTTAAGGGATAGGTATGAGAACTGCAAGTAAGAGGTTTAATAGGGATAAGAGGAGTGTTATTAAGGAATAATGTAGAAAAGGATGTCATAAAACGTTTTTTAATTTGGAGAAGATAGATATGTTTCTTTTTTTCTCCCAAAAGAAAGGTTATAACATTCCAATACAGATGTATCATTATAAAAACGAATTTTAGCAGGTAATATTTCACTTTTCTCCACTTACTAGGTCCTAATTCGATTATGCCCACCCCTGATATTCTTATGTATCCTTCAATATATATTGTTAAAAAATTGAGTTCGAATGATCATTCGTTTCTCCAGACCATAACCAATTAATTCGAATGATTGAAATAATCCAATGATCTGATAATCGTCATTCGATTATGCCCACCCCAAGTCCTAATATCTATTCATCGAGTTTTATAAGCAATGGGGTTTACAAGACACTTTAGGGTGTTATATGGTCTCTATAAAGTATAAGTATAAATAATAGTAAAGATAAAAAAGAGCGTATTAAGAGAAAGGTTTTGGTCACTGTGGACTCTATTTAGTGTTGGAATAGCCGAAATGGCGAAATTTACTTTAAATGAATAAACAAACTATATATAGCTAGGATATATACCTTCTAGAGTCGGAAAACCTGTATCTCTATTTTTAAAGGATATAATTTTTTCCCCATCCACCTAAGCTGAAATATGACAACGATGGAGATGGGAACGACCTAGAGGAGAGGAGGGTACAGCTGGTGCCGCTAGCCTTTGTAAGCTCCCACCGGCTTCGGCTCCTATTAACCGTGAAATATCGCCTTTCATCAGCCGGAAAAATGGAATCCATTTGCCCCAGGAGCGTTGGCGCTTTGCTTTTCCCGCTTTTCTTCAAGGGAGGAAGTACGTGTGGATTTCTCCGCTTGCCGAGCACGTGCTTCATGTTCTACCGGTCACTTGTTGGAAAACGGTCGGCCTAGTTTTCACTTTCCTTGGCCATTATTCCAAGGGACTCTTGTAACAGAAATTTACGGGTGAATAGCTTTCGAAGAATTGTTAAAGAAAATAAGATTGACTTGCGATTACGTGGCTGATGACAAAAATATTTTTAAGACTCAGTAAAAACTCTGAAGTGGATAGACAAGTAGTTTTCCCTTGTGTTCAGTAAAAAAAACACCTATAAGTGTATTGTACAACTTCAGTTGTCATAATATATTTTTTATTTGGCTTGTTCCGTAAAGAACTTTTTTTTTTTAATATATAACTCCCAAAATGGTATAAGTATCTCCTTAATAACTCTTCATGATGAACTTGTGCACCTCCAAACTATAAAAAAGAAAAAAGTTACGTACTATGTGGTCTATTATCTTTCTGTTATAAGAATGAAGCCTTATAATCGAGATTTGCACAAACGAAGTTACAATCAAGAAACTTTAATTCTGTTAGATATTTATCAAACGTTTGTCCCGGGGCCTATATTATTTGTATTTTATTAGAATAGAATTGAAATAAATTTTATGCTGGGACATAGTCCCTAAAGAATAATATATATGTTACAAGTAAAAATGGCTTATCTTTAATAGATTGAATTATTTACAAATTTAATTATTTGTATGTTTAAAGAGGTAGAGTAAGAAATGTATGTGTATATATATATTATTTTTTAAGCGTTGTTGACCTTGTATTTTTAATAGAATAATTTTATTGTATTTATTTATTGATAAGTTGAGCTTCGGCCGCCAAGGCTGGAGGGGGGAGGGCTTGGAGATCCCAGTGCCCTGTGTTAGCCTGAGTGGTGTGCCGGTGCTCAATAAAATTCTTTGGTAAGATGTTTTTATAATATATTGTACCCGGCTATAGATAGATGATTTATGGAAAATGTAACCAACATACTGCAAAATGTAACCAATTATGTTTAGTTGCAGTGAAAAGGATCCTATGTGTATTCATGGACGGAGGATCGAAACGTCAAAATAAAGAAAATTAAGAAGGAGTATTGGTTTAATGGCCCAAAACCCGAATTATTTAAAACAAAATTATAATATAAAAAAAAAAAAAGGGTCGATGAATTAATTTCTTGTATATATATATTATATATATATATATATATTATATATATATATATATTATATATATATATATATATATATATATAAGGGAAGAAAATAACATAAATTAAATAAATCCACTAAATGAAGAGATAAAAACAGGTTATTTTCAACACAGACACACACCCAAAGAAAAAAAAAAAAGATTAGAAAGCACGATGTATAATGGAAGTAATGTAATTCTAGAATGCCGCGGAACGGGAAAGGATCAATCGAAGGCTTGATTTCTATGGGATAAAGCATAAGGGTCGGAGTGGCGCTTTCTTGTTTCTAGCAAATGGACTGTGTATTTAAATTGCAGGAGAATGTGGATATAGGAAGGATAGGGTGATTTTATCGTTTGGCGGAGGAATGGACCAAGGTATACTACTTAATTTTTAAAAAAATATAGAAAAATTTATTATAGGTACGCAGTAGTTATTGAATCATATTTATGCTGATTATCTTTTTTACCTGTTAATGTAGAAGATGCATCAATTCCTTCCTCACCTATTTGCGTTTAGAGGAGAGCGATTTTAAGTTGCCTGTCCTCAGATTTAGACTTTTCAATAGCTATTAAATGACAAATGAAAACTTGCTTCGATTTAGGCCCCTTTTTTGTCACGCTTCCATCAAATTAAGAGGCCTTAATCTTAAATTTTATCGTCCTTTCCTTGTTTTTACCTGACACCATTTGATATACTCCTATAGGATCTTTTTATGAATGATTTCACTTGAGAACAGAATTAATTTTTTATTATATCTACACTAACGTGCAAATACATTTTTCTAGACATGATCATGATTAAATATAAGATTCATAAGAATCCCAATTTGCAAATTTAGGAAAATTTTATATTAAGCTACAGACAAATAGATTTTGATATGAAAAAAACTTATAGTATGAGACGTTAGATGAGGTTGCATTCGAGAATGAAATAATCTTATATTTAAAGTTATAATAATTTATACAATATAACATTTATCAACAACCGAAGTCTTCTTTTTACCGACTCTGCAAAGATTATTACTAGACTAACAGCATAAATTATATATTAAAACAAAACAAACTTCAGAAGTATCAAAGCGTCTGTGTAAATTCGTAGATTAATGCTTTATGTTACTTTTTTTTGCTTTGTATGTGTAACTGATTCTCATCATTGTCTTCCTAGAAATAAATTCTTACACTTTTAGTTCTACGGCCAACAATAGTCCTATTTCTAAAATTTATTGGAAACAAATTACTGAAAACCCCTACAATCAGAAGCCATTACTAAAAGTCCAAACCGAGCGGTTTAATAACTCTCTTTCGTTTTAAATTAACAAAATTTATTTTATATTTTGTATAATTTGCTAAAAATTATTAATAGTTATTTAGAGAGAGAAATGAATTATATTTATAAAGGAAAAAAAAATTATAATCATATATAAATGAACTGAAAATTTTGTTTATTCTGGGACCAAGTATGCATGGAACAAAAATTAATGAAAAATTGCTTTTATTCTGGTTACATATTGCAAAGAGATAGAAAGGTCTCACGTTTTGATGTAATGTATGAACAATTTATTATACATATTTTTACACTCATGGGACACGCACATGTATTCATTTATTTTACAATCATACGGAAGATTGACTTTCAAGAAGGTAATGAATGAGTTGATGGTTGAAGGAATACAGAGAGTTGTTTATACATATATTAGACTTTGCCCAAAGATTTACCCCTGCATTCGTTTAAGTCACTTATTGTCTATTAATCAAGTTTTATAAAATCAAAATTAAAATTGTAAATATCTCTCCATTTGGTTTGCAAACTTCATCCTATCTTCCAATCTGTTACGAATGTTAACCTTCGTCACGTTGTGACCTAAGTGTTTCTGACAGGTACTAGTCAACACCCATTTCAAGTACTGTCATCAGACAAAACTTGGTAATTAATGAGTTAATGATAAATTATAAAAATAAATTAAATTAATTCCCTAAACCTGTTAGGAAATACTTGTTATAAATAAATAAACCAATGATTCCAACGTATTGTATTAATGATGGCATAGTTTACTTATCATGTAAATTGCCCGCATTTAACCCAAGTGGGTCCATTAGGGAGTATTGATATTATTCTTTATTAATTTTAACAAAATAATGAATAACTTTTTTGTGTTTCGTTTAGTTTCTAGTGGACCTAGAAGCTTATACAATTGGTTAACTATATAGGTCCTCTTCCAGTCTTAATGTTTGGTATAATATTTCCATTTTTACGCTGACCGTGATATTGATTTTGGGAGTTGTTTGGGAATTTATGTTCTCTAATTGGGGCAGGAGAGGAAGGGTGATTAATCCTTCAGGTTACAAGGTCGAAATTTTTTCCACGGTTTAGCCGCGAAGTCAACTTTTTCCTCCTGGTTTCGAACCAACACTGTTTTTAACAACAAGACCACACGCAATGAATTTCATCGGAAGAACAGAGCTCCGTTTACATTTCAGTGGAATGGAACTATCAACATGCTAAGGTGGCCAAAACCGTGCTGTTCGACCAGGCTAAAGTTCGAAAAGCCTGGCAGTTTTCTTATTTCCGCTAATGTTTTTAACGTTTAATAGAACAAACATAAAGCAAGCCTTAATTTATGTATTGTAGTATTTGTATTATTAATGAATTTGCGTGAACTGTAGTAGTAGGTTCAGAATATGGGAGTTTTCCAACACCACACATAGAAAAACAATGTCAACATTTTGGGACAATGACTGAATTTTGAAGGGATTTATACTTCAAGAAAGCAGTTAATAAGTTACTATAAAAAAAAAATATAATAATAAAAAAATACACCTCCACCATATTGTGTTCAAGGATAGTTTAGATCTGGCTAAGTAGTTTGGATAATAGTCCAAATCGTTGCATTAGCTATTTTCTTTAACTCCAAGTCATAATGTGGGTCTTCTATGTCAGTCCATTGTCCACCATACCTCAAAATAAATAAATTTTAATGCGAAAATACGTTGGAAGCGATGTTAAGAATGTTTTTCTTGAATCTGTTAGCTATATCTGTGTATTTTATTGCTTCTAATAAAGCGGTTTCGAAGTTTGTCGTACAACTAAAGATGTTTTAAATTATTCCATGGCCACTAAATGTGTTTTTGAGAAAAGGATTAGATGGAACGAGCACTTAAAGGGAAAGGCTGGTAAGTTTACAGGAGTGAAGTTGGATGTTTAATCTTTTAGGGCATGTTTAAGAAAGGTAAGTAGTACGTGACTTTGCCGCCATCGGGCCGAAGTCAGGAAACATCAGTGCGACTTAATTATCCTACCTCGGGAGTTCGTTTCTAGACATTGTTAGTTCATTAGGCTGCTTTAATATTCCGGGGACAATCCGATGAGCATCAAGAACCGAGTCAATTTAGTAAAACAACTCGGCTAATTGCATGTGTATATGTTTACTTTAATATTATAATCCAATTAAGATGACTTATTTTAGTTGTGTTAATTCAATATCTGGATCCGACATAGACAAACTTGAATATTCAAATTTTCAATTAATATTTGTATAGCTTCAACATTATGTAAAATAATCTCTTAGAAATTTACAATGCTGAATAATGAATGGTCTTTTCTTGATCTAGCTTAGAGCTTTTTGCCGCTATACACGGAAATGGCAATGTTCATTTGATGGAATTGTATCCAATTTAGCCACTGTAGGTTGTTATGTACCCATTTAATAGGAAAGGTTTGAACTAGTGGGTGCATTGGGTACTTATTGAGTATACTTAAGCAAACATTTGTATTAAGGATTTAGAATTGTATTCTTTTCCAGAGGTAATTTGTGCTTTATAAGTTACTGCAGCGGAATGTACTATCTTTGAGCCTTTCTTGATGTAGAACAAGCATTTGACCAACATGACACCAGGAACTACTTAACAAACTCCGTCAATTCCTCTCCCTACATATTCCCTATTAATACGTTCCTACCTTACTGGCAGAACCTCTAACTGAAAACATAACTTTTCCTACTCATCCATATTTGCTCAATCTGCTGGAGTGCCTCAAGGTAGTATCAAAAGTCCTATCCTGTACTCCCTTTATACAGCTAACATAAATCTAATTCCTCTCGAATGCCCCTTATTCTGTCACAAATCAACTCTTCCATAATGACCTCAATATTTATTTGTTGCAGCCAGCCCGTGAAAGCTTGCAGCCACACCTCTTTTCATTCTAATCTCTCTGCCCACACAAACCCGCTTGTATGTAATCTGTTATCCCTAGATATTCCTGATAACCTTCCGAGGTGATTGAAAATATGGATTCGGGACCCACTGCATTAAAGTAGTTAGTGAAGAGCTATCACTGGGCAGTTCTTTCTCAAGACATTTTCGCGACTTTTCTTCACCCTGCATATTTACGGATTGTGTTGTATAATACAGTTGTAAATTCCAAAAAATAAATAAACAAGTTACTGCTAAACATTGTGCTCCTTTAATAAATATATATTTTAAACAGGAACAATTATAAAAATATATTCCTTAGATATTATAACTTATAATTGTAGGTTGAGTAGTCTCTGGTTGTTCCTTCAATTCTGTCAAATCGGGGATGGCTCTTTCTCTATCACGTTTGTGGCCCCTTGAATCCTCGCCTTCCGTGTCTCTAGTTACTGCCTCTACCGTCCACTGGTAGGGGTATTCCTCATTTTTCATTAGTGTAATTATTTAGGGGAAAGGATATCATGTTATGGATTAGGGATGTAGTTGCTTTCTTCCTTGGTATTTCATAAATATATTTTCAATTACTACTTAATTGGTCTGTTTGTTCAGCTGCAAAGTGAGACACTTCTCTTCCATATCAGTTTAAGCATACTACAAGATATTATTTAAAAGGTTCCTGGTAACTCTTATGAAAGGGGGGATTTTTATACAGCGCTGGGCAAACTAATCCATTTTTTTCTATATCTAGGTTACGTGTAACCTCATGGATGATGTCCAACTAGCCAAAACTATTCTATTTCATACTTCAATAATTTTTAGAACTCAACTTGCTTGATACAAAGCGAGGCTAAATATGGTTTTAAGCTAGCAATTTTATTTTTCTAAATAGCTAAAGTTTTAATAAAACTAGACTTATTACTTAATACTTAGGTCAATACAAGGGAGTTCGCAGGACCTGGGTACTAGTACGGTTCTTGCGATATGATATTTATTTTGCTATATCTGACTTGGGTAGATCCTTCTGAGGGTGTGATCGCGGCCTAATAAACCACATCGGTATGTTTTTGCTCAGAAAAACCCTTCATCTGTTGATGTATAAAAGGCTTTTTTTAAATAATCCATACAAGGTTTTTCTATGGTGTATAAAATAAAATGGCAAATAATCACTTGGTAACTAAGTGAATATCTGTATATTAAAATTATAATAGAACATCATATAAAAAAAATGGAAAAAACACTTTGCATTTTAATAATCGATAGAATTTTCATAAAAAGAGCTTCTTATAACGCCATACCGAATATAATAGCGATGAACTAAGCAATTTGGAAATAAAACGATTTGTATGAGCAAGGTATTGTTTTTATAAAACAGTTCTGGAATAACTTAATAACTGCCCTCAATTTCGAAAAGAATTAATTCGATCAGTACCTGATCACGTGAACCGTGTTGGTTTATATTCTTATGAAAAAGTGACTCTAATAAATCAGTAATGTATTTTAATATAGGAAAAAAAAAGGCTTTCAATGAAATTATTAAATTATTTGTATATATGCTTTAAATGAAACTTAAATTGCCATTACTTCGCGGGACTTGAATAATTATTGTTGAAAGTCGACTGAGAGATAATGAACTGATTGCAACATCCACTTATAAAATTATTATTATTAAAACTAAAAAAGTCAAATATAAATTAATTATTTTTTGTTCCAATTATCTTATATCTATGTTCCAAATTTATTTAATTAAAGATTAATTACTTGAATATTTATATTGAAAAAGATTTTCGGAGAAATAAATAAATGAGAGGCAGGAGTAATCGTCTTTACCCAGAAGACAAATAGAAATGAAATATCGACAAAGTGAAGTTGAACCATCGATAAAGAGAATGGGACTGAGGAAATTGATAAAACTTTTCCCTTTTCAGAAAGGAAAGGAAAAATTACGTTTGTTAGAAGCAAATGTCTCTCTAGGGTTTTATGCATTAAAGACGACTATGGCTGGATAGAGCGAGGAAGGATTTAGGTTGGTAGGAAATTAATTCACAAAATAATTTCACATTTTTATAATAAAATAAAATATGTATCTGAAAAGACATTCTATATTAATTATATTTTCTAGGTAAGTAAAATATTGTGATCAGGTGAAGTTTTCGATATTTAGATTTCAGGGAATATGTGCAGATTTTAGGATTTTTTTTGTCCCATCTTGTGTACTTGTCGGACATCCTAGCGCATTAGCAGCTACGCTATAGCCGAAAATGTAATTATTAGGGTGATAATAACCATTAGCAGTTTTTGCCGCTAAAATTAAACATCATTGCATCTTATTATTCTGTAGACTAACGCAAAAACGGCTTTGAGGTTTTTAATGGAAATTCTGGGTCTTTCTACTCAACACTGTGCTACTATTCGTGTTGTAAGCACATCTCCGATTAAGATATCTTTTAGAAAGAAAGTTTTCGTATAATTAAAAATGTCTATTCTGCATAGCAATAAAGTAGTCCATAACAATAACGTAATCCTTAAAAAAATAAAGGATGTTACAATATTAACAGCAATACGGGGCATTTATTAGGGCCCAGAAAATAAAAATAGAAAATAACATTGTTCTGGGACTGGAATACTCGAGAAAACTAATTATATATATATATATATAATATATATATATATAATAAATATGACATATGATAGTATGATATGATGATATGATGTATGATATATGATGATAAATATATATATATATATATATATATATATATATATTTATTTATTTATTTATTTATTTATTCATATATTTATTTAATTATTTTAAGATTCAGTTGTTATATTTTACGATTTCGCAAAAAAAAGACAATAAAGCACTTAAATAAAATAATCTTGGTTATGAAATTATTAATAAAATGTATGTAGTGATTTTTAAACTTATTTTTTTTCTTTTGGTGTAACTTTGATCAAGAAGGTGTCTCCATTACTTGTCGGTCAGTGCTGACTTAGCACCTCAGAGAGGTCCCTATTTGGACCTATTCCAAATAATTGGGCTTCTAAAAAAAGTGTATATTAAATGAAATAAAAAAATACCTTCTCTCGTGTAGAACTATTAAATTAAAAGATTGCAGCAGATAATTAAATAATTAATGGATTTTCATTATATTGTGAATATAATCCATACTTTGCTGTAAAATATTGCTTTGATCGTTTTCAGGTTAAAAATACCAATTAAAATCTATAATTTTGTTTAAAGAGTTGATTTTACTTTAAGATTGATAACTACGTCAGCTGATTTATTTATTATATTTTTCTAAGATATAATAAAGTTTTTACTGAACAAACCTGAAATCTGTCAAAAAAAGCTATAGTAATAGGATCCCATCACCTTCTAAAAACTGTTCCTCATATTCCAACCCTGTTTCTAAATAATAATCCTATAAATTTCCACCCGACTGTCAGGAATCTGAGAGTAACCTTTGACCAAACTCTATCCTTCAAAAATCATATTTCCGAAATTTCTCGTCGTACCTTTTCAACCTTAAAGCGACTGTATTCCATTCGTCACCTATTCCCGCTTGAAACCCGAAAACTCCTCGTTACCTCTCTAATATTTCCCCACTTCGTATTGCTGTACGGTATACGGTGGTGTGTCTGGGGACCACGAGGTAAAAATAAAACGCTTAATTAATTGCTTTGTTCGATTCATCTTCGGGGTCTCTAGATACACCTATGTATTCCAATTTTATGGCGAGTTGAAGTGGCTTAACCCTTCCAATCGTCGCAAGTATTTCCTTGCGTCATTCCTTTACCAAGTAATACAATCCCGCCGTCCATCATACATTTTTGACCTCCTACAATTCAAATCCTCCGTCCATCCCCGTTATACACGCTCCAGGCCTTCAGATTTATACAGTACAGCCCTCCGAACTGCACATTTCGACAGATCCCTTCTTATCCGATCCTCAATCCTATGAAATTCAATCCCTCCTACCATTTGTCACTCCAATTCTCTTCCTACTTTCAAATCACGTATATTCGATCACTTTATGAGCACCCAGGCTCAATAGGATTGTAAATAAGCTTTTTTATATATTATTTTTATTTTATTTTGTTTTTTGTTTTTTTCTCATTGAAAAATGTCTATTTTATACCAGCAATTATTAACTTGTTTGTATTTAATTAATTTACTCTAAGACTCTTAAGCCCTTTTGTACATTCTGTATAATTTATTCTAAAGGGACATGTCCCAGAATAATAAAGAATTTATTTATTTATAAGACAGCCGGGTAGATAACCCTAGAAAAAACCTTGACCCTTGGATGTGGAGACCCTTTTGGGGCAGACCCAGCCCAAAAATTGGGAGAAAGACCTGGCGGCTGAGTGGGATCAAGGCCTAATTACCACATTGCACGGCCGTTGGCCTAGAAACAGTACGAATCTCTATATGCACTGAGCCCAAGACCCTTGATGCGTTGTAGTGGTTAGGGTTTTTTTTTTTTTTTTTTTTTTTTTTTAAGTGTTTACATTAGACAGTTTTTATTTATCACCAATATTTTGATTAGATTAGCTGTTTAAGGTGTACATTGCTGAACAATAAATATATAGTTACGAGCTTCACTACTAAATGAACTATCGTTGTGTGTGTCAGTGAATAAAGCGAAGGTTTTTTAAAACTTTCACGAAAGATTGCGAATATAGATCCTGTCTCAGGCTGTGCTCGTCACAAAGATATCTGAAAAATGTACGAATCAATCAGATCTGGTGAGGAATATATTGTTGGCTATATTCTTAGGAGCAGTCTCATACTCTAACCATGATTATAAATAGAAGTTTAAGGCCTCTCACTTGTTTGAAGCCTAAAAGCAGTCGCCTCACAAGGATATTAACAGGAAAATTAACACCCGAAGACGTTGATGTCCGAGAATACAGTATTTGGACGACGTTGGAGTAGATCTGCCACAGGTGGGAGTCGGAAGATTGAGAACTGTTGCTGCTGATAGACCTGATAGCCTGGCATGGCAATCACAATCCCTATACGGGTTCAGACATCTGTCTGAACTGCCTTGGATTTGTAGGTGGCATCTACCACAAACCCTAGACGGGTCCAGAGGCATTACCTCTGTCAGTTTGCTGTCAAATTGAACTCGTTTAATTAAATAAAAGACTTACTAAAACCAAAACCAATAAAGAACTAGCAAAACCAAAGCTTGGCTGCCCATATCACTAATTGCTACTCATTCAGTTCAGTCTAGAAGCTTATTCCTAGGCAAGCTTATTCAACGATACAATAAGTCAATGAATAGGACTAGTAGTCAATTAATTAGTGTCACTCATATACTTAATCCTTCTCTATTACTTAAAAAAAAAAAAAAAATATATATATATATATATATATATATATATTTATATTTTTACTTTCACTTACTATATATAGTAAGGGGAAGTATTGCGATCGTGAAAATTTTCGAATTCCAGTTTTCAACGGAAATACACGTTTTAGGGTCCCCTGAGTCCAAATAACCAAGTCCCGCAAAAAGGTCTGTGTATGTGTGTGTGTGGTAACTCCCGGGCGGAAACGGTAAGTCCTATGAAACTGAAATTTCATATTTAAGACAACTATACGCCCGAGACGTGACAAAACTTTTTTCATCTAAATGAGCCTACCAGAAGAGGCACTTTATACCATGCATTTTGCACCTTTTTTCGATTTTCTCAAAAACTGTTCCGACGATTTTGATTAAACTCGCTATATCGATGTAAAATTTAATGGGCTTTAATATCATGTAGGTTTTATTTAGATAAAAATGGTCTGACAGGGCTTAAATGCCGATATTTTAAATTGTCTTCCCCTAAATTACCTTTAATTTTGTAGATTCAATAATAATAACTAGATTATCTTGTTAACGCTGTTGAAAAACTGGTAAATATATAAATTGAATAAATTTGATACCCAACTAAAGGAGAAAACAGAAAAAATATTTGTTTAATGCAATTTTTCGTTTTTGAACATAAGAGCAGTAATATACATGTATGATATACCGTTGGAAAGCTAAAGATTTTAGAAAAATTATCATCTCATACACAAGCTTTTAAAAGTTAACAGAGAGTGATGAAATGAACATAAAACTAACTGATTATTTTAGATAATAATCTAATAGATTTTTTAATCAAACACATGTTTCTATAGAAGTTTAATTTAATTTATTACTTTCACTTACTATATATAGTAAGGGGAAGTATTGCGATCGTGAAAATTTTCGAATTCCAGTTTTCAACGGAAATACACGTTTTAGGGTCCCCTGAGTCCAAATAACCAAGTCCCGCAAAAAGGTCTGTGTGTGTGTGTGTGTGTGTGTGTGTGTCTGTGTGTGTGTGTGTGTGGTAACTCCCGGGCGGAAACGGTATGCCCTTAATAATTTCACGTATTTTTATCTCTAACTGTATTTGAAAATCCTATTCATTGATTTTAAAAATTTAGGTAAGTGAAAGTCGTGTGTTGCCCGCACCAGATTTTTTTTTAAATTATAGTTTGGTTAATTATCCAGGATTTTAATAAGGTGAAAAGAAGAGGCAGAAGAATACGTGATGCTTCCATAATCTTGTAGTTCTCTGATTAGAATTCTTTTAAATCTTCACTTTGTATTATAAAGATTTTTGAGCAAATTTGATCGCTTCAACCCATAATTAGAAAGATATTGTATGTTATGAATCCATGTCCAGTTGTGGACAAGTATCACTCCTTACATGTACGATAATCCTATTCTACCCCTCAGTACAGAATACCTGATGAGAGGAAGTCGTATTGAAGATTTTAGAAATCAGACCTGCGCTTCAATATTTCAGGATTTTATGTATTTTTTTTCTCTGATATGTTCAGCTCTGGCTCAAATGGAAGCTGTAACGGCTCCGAAACAAAACACATATCCATTTTAGCGGAACACATCCGCTATGCGTGAAGGTCTTGGTCTGTTGGGTAGTTGGGCAACTTGAACCTCTGACCGCTCCCAGGGTCATTACCTTTTTTATAATAATATTATAATGTGTATTATGATTTATTATTCAAACAGTATAAATGGATAGAATAAAAGAAAAAAATATTAATAATTAATGCGGGAACACAGAATTGTAAATGTGCATCTGCTTGTATATTTAGAGCTTTAATAAGAAAACTATATAGAAAAGATCGCAAATGAGCAATAACAGAACAGAAAAAAAAATAATTAAAGTTGTTTTTTAAGTATGAATTCCCACATACTCAGACCAATGTCATTTCTATTCTACCAATGTCTTGAAATCCGCTTATTTTTAGGGGCTATGCGTCAGGTGTGAGTATATAAAAAAGAATTATAATAAAAAAATGATTTGAAAGTATAAAGGATGACATAATTCAGATGGTGGTCACAATAGATTACGAAATATTGAAAAAATAAACAACAAAAAATTATGTATTAACCGACGTTTCGACCCTCGTTGCAAGTATTATCAAGGCTGCTTAGTTGAGGTACAGAAGCTGAATGACACTGAATTTCAACTAGGTTTAATTTACAGATTAAATCATCTTTCATTCAGCCTCCATGCGTTGAAAAAACAGGTTAACGTCTAACGCATGGAGGTTAACAAATAGATTTTTCAAGTATTTGCTTATTTTTAGTGACCGCCATTCGAACTATCGCCAATATTTAATCTTTAATGTGTTTTTTAAGTAATTTTTTTTTTCGAATAGTATTAATCTTTCCAAATTAAAAATTAACGATTAAACAAAATTTAGTTTAGAAAAATATTTGTTTACTTTCACTTACCTCTTATTAAAGACATAAAAAATTTTGTGATTCATTTTGAACAATAATATACAATAAAAGTTCCTCTGAATATAAATAATGATATCTTATGAAAGAGTTGATGTGGTTCACAAGCCAAGCTCTAAAAAAAAAAAAAAAAAAATTGTGACGTATACTCGTATAGGTTAAGACCTAAAATATTTCACTATTTTTTATAAAAATCTCAGTTGATGAGAAGTGTTATGTTTGTTTGTTTGTTTTGGTTTTAAGGCGTAAAACCCTAAGGTCATCAACGCCTAGCTACTTACTACATGTATATTTAACCTTTATGAGAAGGGACTATCAGGTAATAAATAATTGGGAAAAAAAATATAATGTAAACATTAATTAAAAATAAATTAATTAAAAACTGACAAGGAATGTATAACTTAATATTTAATTAATCCTTAACTGGCCACAATATCAAATTTGGAAGATTTTTTATCCTTTTTTTTATTCCTGTTTATTTTAGGCTAGAATAAAACCAAAATGGGTTTAAATTTTTTTAAATCTTTTGGCTTAGCTTGCACAAAACACAAAGAAACTGGACTAACCTTTCCCAGAACCTTCCCTTAGCACAACAACATTCTATTTTTCATGTTGGTAACATTGGTTTTGCTTGTAACTTGCCGGGAATTTTTAAATTAGGCCATAAAAAGAAGGTGTAGGTAAGTTCACTCTGGCCTGTTAAGGGTTAATATTATAGTCTTTATAATTTAGATAATAATGATTGCTCCTTTAGAAAATCAAAAACTAATTTAATGGTTTCCTCGTTAGAGTGCTGCCACTGGTTAGTGACCATTTTCTATATAACCATCACATTTTTTTAAAAATACAGTTGTAGATATCAATAAATATGTTTAAAAAAATGGTTTCCTCTCTATTACCCAATACTGTTGAAATATTCGGGTTTTGCCCAATTTCATTTAGGTGTAATGAATAATATGGGCATTCCTGAAAAATATGAAGAAAGGTGAGGGTTCCATCAGAATGCTGGCACCGGGGCAAGGGCTGCCTGGTAAAAAGATACGAGTGCGCTAGCCGCGAATGTCCTATCCTAAGCCATTTTACATACAGTATTTCATTCTTTGTTCTCAATTTCTTATGAATTACCTAATATTTTATTAAAATTGATTCATCAAAATATTCTTTAACGGCTTTTAATATTCTCATGAAGATAAGCCTAAATTTTCATTGAAATGAACCAGCTGAGTATCAGTAGGAATCAAATGATTCTTCAAATTGCTTATTCTATAAGAATTACTAGATGATGTAGGGTATTGAAAAACATACATAAACCTATCTGATTGTTCGGACTAACAATATTATAAATATAAAAACAATAGGTACCGAAAATACAAAATGTTTCCTTACTTTAATAGAAAATCCCGTTTGAGTACTCAAAACAAATTAACAATATATAAATCAGTCATCCGCCCGTTAATCACATACGCCTCTCCAGTCTGGAGCTCATCCTGCTCGACTAACTTCCATAAACTCGAGAGAATTCAAAACTTGTCAATGCGGATAATTAATAATTTCCCCCGATACACGAAAATATCATCAATGCTCCAAGACTTGCAGCTTCCTACAATCAAACAACTTGTCCATTCACAAACAGCTTCTTACTTCAGTAAAACTCCAGTCTCTAAAAACCCATTAATAAAAGAAATCGGTAATTACAATAAATTTTCACTAAAACGATATACTCATAAGAGAACAAAACATGTATTATTAAATTAACTTACTTTCTTATGTTATAAATTTTATAATTTTCAATCATATTATGTATTTTCTATTAATTTATGTATTTTCAATTATTTCATGTATTTTCAATTATTTTATGTATTTTCAATTATTTCATGTATCTTTAAATATTTTATGTATTCTCAATTATTTTATGCGTAGGTTTTTTGTATAATTTTTCCTACAATCGCAAAGTAACTTCAATTTTTCACCATATGTTTGCCATTAGGCTAATGTACTATAATCACAAAAAAACAAAAAATATTTTCTGATTGTAAGGATGACTCATCCAAAATCATTGTTAACATTTTGTGAAAATGTAAATATGTGAATAAAGTTTATTTTATATTTTTATATATAGGTACCGAAATCCTTATCTAAAAATTATATGTTAAATACTGTTTCAAATGTTATGCCTTCATATCGTCGGCACTATGCTAAACCAACGAATATGAAAGTTGGCATTTTTCAGGAGAGCTAAAACACTGAATATAATTTTGCATTTTATATTAGTCAATTTCCTTTAAACAGCTATATACACAATTTTACACTAATATACTTATTTGGAAATAATAAATCATTGTGTAATAATGTTTTAGTACAACGGCACACCATCAAATTTAAAAAACGCGACTTTTCACATTCGTTAGCTTAGCATCGTGCCGACGATATCATGAATCTATTTTATGAGTATATATGTGTGGTGGCTAGAATTATCAGATATTTCGCATAAGGAACATTTGCTTCATAGCGTGGTAATCATGTATGAATCTAGTTATTTTTACAGCCATAGCGTGTCCTTACGCTTTATTGTCCTAATCATAATCAGTCACATTTATTATTCCATCTAAGTTGATAATCTTTTACGATTAATCACTTTCAAAGGTTAAGATTATGGTTTAAGTGATGTATATTGCTTTCCTGTCCTGATAAGTTAAAGGTTCTACAAGATAATTTTATATTCTTGTTATCTTTACAAATCCATCTGAGAAAAAAAGCATTATTTGGTAACAATAATTTCAGCCTATTATTTAATTAAGCCAGATGTCAATTAGTTTGACTTAAAATATAAAACCTCACCCTGAACTAATTTAAATTTAATGTTGAATTATTAAACTCAAAAAACAGGATTAAAATTATTTAAATTTGTGTATCAATGCATATTTTTTGGTTACCTAATCGTTCCCGACCCGAAATGACTTGTTGAGTTGAATGATGAATCGTTTCATCATAACGAATAATAAAATATTGCTAAAAATAAATGATTTGTTTTGAAATTTTCAATTCAAATTTTTCTTTATTCAAAAGTCTGTTGAGAACTTCACACAACTGTGAAAAATATATTTCTCTCCAAGAAGAGATATTAAAAATTGGAAGTTTATTTTTCAGCCGACTCTGTTTAAACTGTAATAAACTTTAAGAACTCTTATATCATTTACAATGACTTTTCACCCTCATTTTCACATTTTAGATTGATTAGTGGATCATTATATTCATTTAAAGACATAAGCTGCTATAAGATTTTAGATACGTCTTTTTTGTCAACCTTATTTCTTAGTTTCCCTCGAATAAAAGTGTCTGTAGCAATATGATTGTTTTTATGACAGTGCTTCAATTTTTAACAACTATTTGATGTTTGAAATTCGACATTTTAATCCTGTCAGAATACTCAAGCTAGGTGATATTTAGGATCATTCAATAGTTGCTCCTTCAAAGTTGAAAAAGCAAGAAAATAATTTGATTACGTTCTTCATTATCATTTGAAACTTTAAATGGTAGCGAAGTTCCGATTTCCTTTCTTGAGAAAATCGATGACAAAGTTGCACTAAAGTCGATGTTAAAACCCTGTCATATATCTTGAATGTGCAATTTAAGTTTCTGTCTGCTTTTATCATTTAAGATAGATTTATATCATACACACATCTAAAATTTAGTTTGAGCACAGTATTCAGATTCAAGATATCTAAACATGTACGTTCGTCTAGAATTCTAAAATTTTATCGATTACAGTGGTTTTTCTTACTATTTATATACCTCGTAAATTGAAGTATGTGAAAGTAATATTATGGCAGATGTATTCTAATGATCATTAAAACAATCGGGTGTGGAGATTGAATGGATAAAATACAACAACACATTCTTGCAGAAAATGAATATTTCTCTATCTAAATTGGTTAGTCCAGAACCTCAGCAGTGAAGAATTGTAGATACCTTGCATCCTTGATATTTTCTCTTAGCCCCTTCAATTTTATAACTCGAGGTAGACTTTTGTCTATTCGGTGAAATACACAAAGTAAAATTAACGTTAGAGGTACTTGGAATGTTGAAAGGTCCTTGAAAATCTTGTAGATGGAGATTTTTTATTTGTTGTGGCCCATAAACCTACAGGAAGGCACTTCACAAACAACTAGGTAACGTTATTGTGAATCACGTGCTGGTCAGTTAAGTGATATCCCGAAAATATCACTAAACCGTCCCCAAGTGTTTTCCACGGATGATTTGTTTCGGGGGAAGAAATTTAGGCCTTCGTGTGTCTGCTGAACTCGGACGACCATAATCCGTAGACATCTACCGATCTGTCACTGCCCTCATATCATCTGGTATGAAACGAATTTTCGAACGCCTACCAGTTGGATCAGCCAATACCAACTTTCTCGGAATCCGTTCTTCACCGAGCCCAACAACAACTTTAATCGCTTATTTCATAGATACAAACCACAATTTAGTTGGAGTTCATTATTTGTAATCGAAGTATCTTAAAAAAGGTGCAAAATAATTAAACAGTATTTCCAAATGGTCTATATTAGGGCATAACTGTTTTAAATGTTAACAATCAATTAACTAACATAAAAAGCATTAAATATTATAAGGGAAATGATATATCCACCACTGCTAAGTTTTAAACGTATATCTTTGCTAGTTCTGAACCAATTTCAATGATTCTTTTTTTTTTTTTAATTTATTTATTTACTATTAGGAAAAACGGTTGTTCGTATATATAATATATATATATATATATATATATATATATATATATATATATATATATATATATATATAAATATATATACGAACAACCGTATGTATATATGTATGTATATATAGACGCAAGATTTCTATTGTTTTCCTTTTTTTCTATTTTTGTTGTTGATATTTTTGGTTACTGATTCTAAAACTCTACATACATCTATCTATATTTTTTTTAAAACTGAGTTATGGGGGAATTTTAAAATTTCAATTTTTTCTTATCTTTTGTATAATTATTCGTGGTATTTTGGTTAAACAACACTTACAATTTTTTTCTCTGTTTCAAAAAATCACTGAGTTATTAAATTTAATCACTTTTGATCGACCGCCATCTTTAAAAGAACCAGCTGATATCATCGTTTAGGTATTTATATCATCGTTGCATGCCCTAGTATTTATGTGGCGAATTAAAAAAAAAATGGTTTAGTAGTTTCGGAGAAAAGCAACGGACGGCGTACAGCGTACGTATCTCCACTCTACTTCATATTTTTATATTTCATGTAAATTATTGATACCTGTGTAAATTTTGTTTAGTGAACATTTTTATTTTTTCTGTATAACACTTCCATTATTGTACTATGGTCATTGTATTTTAATTAAGTTTTTTTTACATATACAGTTTTCTGTTATTTTTTAATACCGACGTTCTATAGCTAAATAGGTTATATAATATTGTATGTAATGTCATTGAAATTATATTTTTTTTGTATCTTTTTAGCCCTGATGATGACCCACAAAGGGGGTCGAAACGTTGGCAAACAATAAAAAGTTGAAACTATTTAGTTGTTTCATTTAATAACCGCCACCCGGACTAATTCCTTCCAGTAAAAAAAAAAAATTATTTGGGTTTCACGTATCTTTTAACGTAAGCTCTCAAATTTTGAGGGGGTAATTTTTTTTTTCGATTACAAAGGTTCATTATTGAAAATAATAAACCAAAAGTGCATTTTCCGTTGAAAATATTAACGATTGTTATGATTTAAATGTATATACCTCGTAGTTGGTGGTATGTGGTAGTAATAATATATTAAGTGTATTCTTATGGCAATGAAATCAATCATGAAAGGAGATATACGAATCAAAACAGAAACCATATTTTTTAATATGTATATTTTTCAATATAACTTACTAGTTTGGACTACTACCTAGACAGTGAAGAATAGTTGCTACTTTGCGGTCGTGATATTTCCTCGAAGCCCCATCAACTTTACCACTCGAGTGAGCCGGCATCCGTGTGAGCCGTCCGGTGAAATATATGGCAACTCTGACGTTTTTCCGGTCTTTGATTAGTGCCCTTCCGGTTGACCCATGCTCTCACCTCCCACCTCCTAACAACGGACCCCACCTGTCGTTATCCTCCGTATACTTGTCTATAATATAATCCTTTGTTATCTGATAATTACTATCGTAGCCGTTAGTTGATGTGTATGTAAATGAGATGTTAATATTCTGCATGATAAGGTTTCCGATTAAAAAGAAAAAAAAAATTAAAACCAAAATCCCAGAAGAAATCAGCATTCTGTTTTCGAAATAGTTTTTCCATCCTTGTTGATGAGGAAAATTTTATTTAGTCCAGATATCCATTATTTTATTAATTATATCTAAATGACGTTTCAATTTTACATTTTTGAGGACATTTAAAACTGTTTAATTATTTATTTCCGTGACGTAAGAAAATGGCAAATAATTATATATAATTAAAAGCCTAATTATATCACGTTTTTAAAAAAGAGAAAAATTTTTTACAAAGAAGCTCTAAATATAAAATGTTTTATAAATAACTTATTTTTCAGAAATACAATAATTAAAAAATGTAATGAATTATTAAATGAAAAAGGAAAAACGCAAAGTTGAATTCATAAGTTTATAAAATAAATACATCAGCTATCTAGTGCATGAAAATAGATTCCATGTAGAAAATAAAGGCGAGATATGCGTGTTAATATTTAGTTGTGGAATTATTTTGTTCGAGACTTCTGTCAAGAAACTCAAATGTTAGAATTTAAAAAAACTATCATTCTTCCGACGGTGAATCGTGGCCGCTTACCTTGAATGATGAACAACACCTTAAGGTTATCGGAAATAAGTTACTACGTTAAATATTTGGTCCAAATTAAAACCATTCCAGGCCTCGATGAGAGGATTGTTTCAAGCCAGATCTCGAGGGCTTGGGTTTTTTAAAGATATTATTAACATGATACTTTGTCATTCTCGATATTGTACTTTTCTTTAACCACTAGCATAAACGCTTAAAGTTAAATAACCAATGTTTAAAAAATATGGTGAGCCCCGTCACAGGAAGGAGATTAATGACATATTTACCATGAACACATCTTTTTCCGCCTCCTCATCCCTCTCTTAAAATATACCATGTACAGTAGAAGAGATAGCCAACAAACTAACAGATTGGAGAATTTTGACCAAAACTACTAGGGGCTTTCAAATAAAAATATTTATATTATGCAATACATATTAGTCGACTTATTGGATTATATATATATATATATATATATATATATATATATATATATATATATATATATATATATATATATATATATATATATTGTTTGATCAGTTCTCGACTGTTGATAATTTAAGTTTGTGTTGTTCTTAGGTTTCAGTCAATGAATAAACAATTTTATCTATGCGACGTTTCGAGAATTTATTGTTCTCATAATCATGCCTTAACAGTGGAAAAAAACAAAAAAACAGAACATTAATATTATTATACAATAATTAATATATGATGTTATTGTTAGAGATATAAAAAAGAGTACATTGAACAATGAATAATCATACAGTAGGTACATAGATATTTTAAATTAGGATTTACATTAAAGATATTATTATAAAAATTACTTAAAATTTTGGACAAAATAGTGTCTTAATTAGGCATGTTTAGCCTACAAGCTTTGAATGAACACTGAAAAAAATAAAAAAGGAATAGTTCAAGTATGGAAGATTTTCCAGGAATTTTTGATGACGTCAGGAGTCTGGGGTATTCTCCCTCCTATTGTTGAGTTGTTTTAGTTTTATTTTGTATTATTATTAAGAAGTTTATTTTATTTTATTTCTTTAAATTGTAATATGTGTTTATCAAATTTGAGTAACATGCATTTAGGTTTTGGACATCCGATTTTTTATTTATGGCGCGATTTTTATATTTCTCTATGGTAATCATTTCTTTAAAATTTCGTTTGAAGCTGTTTTTTTCATAATGAATAATTTTCGGTGAGTGAAATTTGAATGAATGTCCCGTTTTTCTGAAATGAGTAGTGAGGGCAGTTTGGTCAGGTTTATTTGGGTCTTTTTTATAACACAAATATAGTTGCACTTCAATTAAAAAACTATATATAAACTATATTCAATTAAAAAAAAAAAAAAAAAAAAAATATATATATATACATAAATATGTACGTACACAAATACAGTCAGTATTTCATTTTCTTCTTCATATTCAGAAATTGTTGGAGCTTTGTTATCGCTGGCCAGTCATATTTTAATTCGTAATGGGCTGGACCCCACGTCCGCATGCTAAGGGTGGCAGATACTCTTTATGGAGAATCTTTACTAAATGTTCATACAATAAAATTTAGAAAAATTCTTTTTTTTTCTACTCTTTGTAATTACTAAAACTTTTCCGTTTTAAAATAATAGCATCAAAAGAACTTAAATTTTAAACCGATTTTAAACCATTTTTTGTAGGCAAGGTACTGGATTTAAATTGCTGGTTCCAGTGGCAGGATTTATTCTGTTACTTTAGTGGTGGGAATACCCAGGGGTACAGAGATTTTCCTGTGGTTTGCTCAGTCTCTGTACTTTGGGTACCCAAAAATCAGGAGAAAAATTGGCGGTTCAGCCAGATTTTTGCTTGCATGTCTGTTGGTCCAGACACATTTTGATTCCCAACTAAATCTTTCATGAGTCACTTTTGTGTAATTACCGCTTGTTCAAATCCTTTTTTAAATAACTGTTTAGTTTTTCATGACTTTTATTAAATAGCTCACCCCATTTCAGCTGCTGTCCAAACATTTACTACGAGGAAATGCTTTTCCTGCCTAATTCCGTTACTTTGAACACTGGTTTCCATCTGATTATTGAAATAAATCAATAGATCAATTCCACTGAACTGATTCCACAAATTCAAATAATGGATGAAAGCTTTATGTACTATTGAACTCCATTATGTCTCTTTGTTCTCCTGCTTTTCAGTCCCTAATTAATTATATACAATCTACCATATTGAATTTCAAAGCGGAAAATTTAGTATATTTGCAGCAGTTTCATAACTCTTGTTATTTCATTTTGACCACTTCCTTGTGTTCAGTGACCAGGAATTCTGTACTGTTTATTATTTATTTATTTCTGTGCATTTTGTCGTGAAATTAAGTATGTGTTATTTTCCACAGTTTATTATTAAACGGTTTCTGACCGATGAGCCATATTTGAGAACCCATCATTGTGTTCCTTTTCTGGCAGAGCTCAGCACCTTACAAAATTGTTATTATGTTGTTCTTTATATAATTTTTTTTATTGGTATATAGGTTCATATGTCCAATATACCGTTTACCTTTTAATGTGATAATATATATTATATATATATATATATATATATATATATTATATTATATAATCTTTAATTTTGATACTGAAATAAAGTTAAAAAGAGACCGAGCTTATCACAGGCTATTATTTTACGGTCCTTCCCTCCTATACATATTTGAGAACCCATCA
The DNA here is from genome assembly GCA_023052935.1 of Piezodorus guildinii. Lineage (NCBI taxonomy): Eukaryota > Metazoa > Arthropoda > Insecta > Hemiptera > Pentatomidae > Piezodorus > Piezodorus guildinii. The sequence continues at coordinate 168,622,833 of CM041292.1, forward strand.
TTGTGTTCCTTTTCTGGCAGAGCTCAGCACCTTACAAAATTGTTATTATGTTGTTCTTTATATAATTTTTTTTATTGGTATATAGGTTCATATGTCCAATATACCGTTTACCTTTTAATGTGTTATTATATATATATATATATATATAATATATATATATATCTTTAATTTTGATACTGAAATAAAGTTAAAAAGAGACCGAGCTTATCACAGGCTATTATTTTACGGTCCTTCCTCCTATACAGGATTTATGATGATCGACTAACAAAAAAAAAAATCTGGTAAGCGCAACACACAACTTTCACTTACCTTCGTTATTTATATTAATTTGAAATTTTTTGAACGAATTTAATAACGAAAATAAATTGTTTAATAATTATTTACTTTAGATTTTAAAAGAAACATGTGTTTTATTAAATAATCTATTACATTATTATCTACGACAGTCAGTTTGTTTTATCGGTTTTTCATCACTCTACGTACACTTTTACAATAGGATGTATAAGATTATATTTTTTTCTAAAATCTGTAGCATTCCAACGGAATATTATTCATGTATGTTACCGTTCTTAATTTCAAAAACAAAAAAAATCCATTAAATAATATTTTTTGCAGTTATCTCCTTTAGTTGGATATCAAATTCAATCAACTAATATAGTTACCTGTTTTTTAGCAATACTAATCATATGATATGATAAATTTCAATAAAACTACAAAATTAACGGTAGTTTAGGGGAAGAAACTTTGAAATATCGGCATTTAAGTCCTGTCAGACTATTTCAATCAGAATGAAACCTACATGATATTAAAGTCTGTCCAATTTTACATCGATCGAGTTTAATCAAAATCGTTTGAGTTGTTTTTGAGAAAGATTAATAGGTGCAAAATGCTTAGTATAAAGTGGCTCTTCTGGTTACCTGATTTTTATGGAAAAATTGCTGTAATATAGTTGCTGTAGTTGTCTTAAATAAGAAATTTCATATTCATAGGACTTTGCGTTTTCGCGCTGGACTTACCACACACCAAGAAACAAATCTTTTTGCGGGACTTGGTCACATGGACTCAGGGTACTCTAAAACGTGTATTTCCAGTGAAAACTGGAATTCGGAAAATTTCAATTGCAATACTTTCCCTTACTAAATATTTCATATATAGGTAAGTGAAAGTAAAAATATGAGGTTTTGTTCATTCTCTGCAACAAGGCCGAGAAAGTTTCAGAAATGAGAAAAAAGTCTTAGAGAAATTTTTCGGTATTTCTGACTAAGAAATTGCTGCCAGAGACACATTTCGAAAATCTGTGAACAACTACCAACCCTTAAAAATGGTATCAATATCCTGAAGACGGAGAGAACTTTTGTCCGAAAATCTTAAGCTTGCACTTGTCGCTGGGCTCCAAAAATGTTGGGAGGAAGTCAAAGCCGGAAGAAGAACATGATCTAGGCACTAAAGTAAAGCTGGTTGTTATCGCGCAGTCTATAGGCGCTCAACTCGATGAGCAAAAAAATAATAATAAGGTAATAAAATATATATGTATATATATATATATATATATATATATATATATATATATATATATATATATGCTGGAAAATAAACAATTTGATATAATTAAAAAAATAAAATAAATAAAATTATAGCCGAGTTTAAAATCTATTCTATTGTTTACATACAGGTTATTGATTTAGATTTAGTATTCTAATAATCTAAATTTTATTAGTACATTTGTAAATTGCAGTTTTAGGTGCCAGGGACAACATAGGCAGGGAGGAATTTTCCTCTGGGGAATGAACATTGGAGAATTATATGAATAATTCTTTATTATAATTTAATATTTATTACTAACAATTGTTAAAGAGCAAACTCGTATGTTACTATATTCGACTTCTTTTTTTTTTTTTTTTCAGGTAAGGATTACACTCCTGTTGTGTAGACCGAGTTCACTTAAGAAGTTTTTCTTCCCTCGCATGGTACTTAGGTTTTTTGTTTGGACTCACTTTTTTATGTTTAATACATTTGAAGTTTTGTCTAGTTTAGATATAGAATTTTAATAATTTAATGAAAATTAGATAGAAGCTTGTTTGTTATATTTTTTTTTTTTCTTTTCGTATTCGGGTCAAGTTTATATCTTATCTCAGATATACTGGGTTTTAATAATTATGCCAACTTTAAAATTTGTCTCAAATATAAAGTTAACATACAAAAAACTGGTAAACATATAACTCAATAAAAAAATAATACCATATAACCAAATTATGCTTTTGAACGCTACATAAATTTAAAAATTCGTAACAAAGTACATTGTTTAGTCATTACAGCTATAACACCTTAAATAATTTATTAGATCACAGTTTGACGTATGTATGTGTTTCGCCTGAGGGCTCTATTCTTTGTTTTTGTGAAACAGTTTTTTCACTCTCAAAAATCTCACTATCTAGCTTTGTTTGTGTTGCTCAGATCGACAATTTAACGAAGGTTTCCTAATCAGAAATTTGATATATAACTTTCGTCAAAAGGATCTAATGTTTAAGAACTATATTGATTAGAATGAAAAAAGTCCCGTTTTTTTAATTTTAGATTATTTTATTGACATAAGGTCATTTTTTACTACTTTGGCTATCGGACGATATTGAAGTGGAAGTCCTAAATTTTGCCTTTTCAGATTTTTTCTAGGATCACCACTTTACGTTTCCTCTGAAGGACATAAAAAGGAAGGATTTTCATTCCTTTTAAAAATTCAAGGACCATCTTTCAGATTTACCGTAAACTTTTAGTTAGTCAATGTTTCAAAGTGAATTACTAGTGCCTGGTTCTTTTTTCTTCATTCTCATTTCTCTTACTAGGCAATTTCAAGCATATAGAGTTTCGGTAGAGGTGTTTCGCATGCACTATTAGTGATACGGCGTAGCACATAAACAATTTAAATATATATCTTATATTATTTTTTGGCGGGTTCTTTCCATTAAAGTGATTGTATAAAGGGGTCCGCGAAAAAGGGAACCACTGCTCTAAGGGAAAAAGTCAACTCAGTCTGACGCTAACCGGGGTGGTTGACGTCGTCAGTTATGCGAGGAAAATAAAGTGGACTTAAAATAGGCCATGCCATGAGGAAATCCGAAGACATCTGGGTTAGATGAGCTGTAGAATGGATTCCGCTGGACAAGAAAATATGCAGAGGTCGACATACTTACCTAAACCAGCGGTTCTTTATAAATGGGATCAGAGAGACCAGAAATTATAGTAAAATAAGTACCAGCAGCTCCAGATTTAAAGTTCAGTAAGTCTCCGTTGAAGACTGTAATCTCTTATGTAATTTTTTTTTTCTCTGTATAATGAAGGAAGAATTTTTTATTTGTATTTTCATATAGATAAATACTTATTATTATTAACCCTCTCACTTGACATGACCGAAGGCTCATAAATGGTTTCCGTTATGAGGCAGGTAAAAAAGAAATGGATGGGATATCTCCTTTCCTAAACTAAAGGACTGAAACAAATTGAGACAGATGAGCTACAAGTAACAATACGTTCTTCCCAATCCCAACCTGACATGACTGTTTATAAGATAATATTAACCACATTAACAATCTCATCTAGGACAGGTGCGAGTAAAGAAAAAAAATAAGCTAATTACCACATCCGCCTAAAAGGAAACCGTATATGAATCGTTAATTCTTTGAATAATGAGTCGTAGATAACCTCACACAATAAGTGCTCACTCAGACTCACTTCCTCCCAACTCCTCTTTCGGTTTTCACACCGGTAAAACTCCGTTTCAACGCAATTTTTTTTACTACATCAACTTCTGAATAATTAAATTTTTTAATGATCATTATTTTGATTTTTAATTCATATTATTTTTTTTTAAACTGTAATCTGTATTGAGAAAAAAAATATACTATTTACTAACATAAACCACAACTTAAATGTAGTTAAAAAACAAAACAAAAACTATATGTATACGAAAATTCAATAACAATACAACTCCTGAAAAAGGTAATGGCATTTTTAAACCGAATCCCTCCCTCTCCCGCCCCCCCCAAAAAAAAAAATCATTTAAATCTGACTTTTAGTAGGAAATATAAAAAACTCATTACAAGAGAGAATATACTTTATTAAACATTATGTTGCCCAGTTACATTTTGTCGCTTCATTGTACACAGCATACTAATCAATCAATATTAGATAATTTTAAATAAATTTTATCCCCTTTACATTATAAATTACTTACAATTATTATTTTTATCATTGACAATTATTTTAAACGTTACTACTATAAGTATGTTATACTTCGTATGTGCTTTGTGAGTGGTTTACCATGAAAACACGTTAAATTTGTATTAGAATTTTAAAAGTTTTTTCAGAGACTAAAAGACATTTCGCTATTAGACCATAGAATAACTTATCTCTAGAACATAAAAAATAAAATAAACGAGGTATGAATATATATGTAGAACGGTTAGGCGAAAAAGCTTAAGGGATTATGGGTATGGTTGCTTCTACCGGTGTGCCATTGTAAATTTAATTGAAAAAAAATATATCTGAGATAATAATTAATATCTTTGCTCTTAATAATAACTTTATTCATTGTTAATAAAAATATTTGAAAGAGTACCGGATTGACCGATAGCGATATTCGACCATAAATAAATGTAAATATATATTTACTGTTCCGTGAAAGCTTATATGTATTTCAGTTTAAATAAATTGTCGTCAGAAAAGCTATGGGTCACAGCTCGTTCGATATAACAATTTTCCCTGGAATATTTTAGAAATGGTAAATTCATTACGCATGAATATTATATCATTAAGACCTTTACTGTGGCAAATACTAAAATATCATTAATTTCAAGAAAGAACGTTTTAAAATCCAACTAAAGAGTTGACTTAACGGGTCAACGCTTCCTACTTACTGAAAGCAGTGATTCTAATAAGTCTATCATTTAATGTAAAAAAAAAAATTTTTGTGTCTATAAACACCTTCAGATTGTTTTTATCGTAATAATTCATAATGTTAAAGGCATTGTCTATTATTGAATATATCAAATTTCTTACGATATTCTTTCACATCTTAAACTTTGAAATTTCACTGTTCAGTTTTTATATTTTGTATGTTTACCTGTTATAACCTCGTATTTGAACAAGCGTATACTAGCGATAATACTTCAGTTGACGACAGCGTAGACTATCAAAATATAAAAATACACAAAACATTACATAAATCTAAAAAACACAGAAAAAAATTAATTGATTATAAAAAAAGATACTGACAAGAATAATAAAATTCCCAAACAATAATATAAAAAAAAATTTTTATATTACATGAAAAAGTGTTGCACGAAAATTATGTAGTTGATAATTGAAGTTCTACGAAATAATATTGAAAGTAGTAAATCATTTTTATTATTATTTATTTTGTGAAGAGTTAACTAAATAAATAATTTTTTATCAATGTTTAAAATGTCTGAATCTTCTTCTAACAAAAGGTAGGAGCCTAAATTTAATAAATTCCTGAAAGGTCTTTTGTATTGCTTGCATCACTTATATAAAATTGGTTTCTTTTATAAAATAGGCCAACTCCTTTGGGAGTGGTAATTGACCGCTGATGGCTTAGCTAGATATTGAAGAATTTCAATTTTAAACTTTTTTTAAGTGGATTTCGTAATCGATAATCGATATATCTGTATTAGATATTAATTAATTATAATTTTCATCTAAGAATTCTACTAAATAACGAAGAGAAAATTAAACACTAAGAAATTGATTGATTAAAGTGACTTTTTAGTATTTTTTCTTGGTTTTCTTAAAATTATATATTGAAATCTTTCTTGCAACGTAACCCTTTTTAAGTGGAACGAAAGTAGACTCATCTAAAATTCTTTCTTATAAACTGTAAATCAATTTAAACTAAAAAACCTAGTTAACAACATTATTTAAACACGTTCTGAATGTGTTGCAATAAATATCTTGTTTTACGTTTTGTTAAAATATCATGTTTTCCTAATTTTATAAAATTTGTTAATTAACTAATAGAGAAAAGAGAAAAAATATTTTTAATACAGTGGTTAGTTTTTTGAAGATAAGAACAGTAATATAGATGCATAATGTACCGCTGGAGAGCTAAACATTTTAGAAAAAAATATTATCATATACTAAAAGTTATAAAACGTAATGGGGAATAATAAAAGGCGGATAAAACTAATTGATTTTTGTTGATGACAATTTTGTTTTGATAAATTATTTAGTCTAAAACATATGTTTTCAACGAAACTAAATATATTTTTTAAACTTTTTTTGAAATCTATGTATGAGTTCTTTATTAATTAACATAACCGAGGTAGTGAAATTGAAATCCACCTGTTTATTTTACATATTTCCACCTTAATGTTTCTATGGAATACCGTAGAATTCACTTTAGAATTTTCAGAGCATAATAATTGTGTAGTGTTACAGTTATTATATATATATATATATATATATATATATATATATATATATATATATATATATATATATATATATTTATATATATATATATTTTTTTTTTTCGGGGGGGGAAGGGAAAGGGAACATCTATATTTTGCTCAGACTTATTTCTGTCTATGTGGCTTTATAAAAAATTACAAGTTTCCTTTCCATACCTGTTCTTTATCATACATTTTTCCACTTTGGTTACAATAGTTTGGTTTTATATTTCTGGATAACCCAAGCCATGTGAAGATCATTTTTCCTTATATTTTATTAATAATAATAATAATTGGCTTAGCGAACCCGAAGGTTCGATGCCGATACCACCAAATTCCGCCTACACAGACTCGTCCAATGCTCACCATTCAAGCCCAAGCTCCCGAGATCAGCCTTAACGCAATCCTCCCATCTCCGCTTCGGCCTACCTTTCGGACGCCTACCAGTCGGATCAGCAAATACCAACTTTCTCGGAATCCGCTCGTCATCGAGCCCAACAACTTTACTCGCCCATTTGAGTCTCCGCGATGCAATCAGCTCAATTATATTACAGGACACAAGTTCCGCAATTCTGCGTTATGCAACCTTCTAAACTCCCCAGTGGCCTCATCTCTCTTTGGACCAAATATTTTACGCAATACCTTATTTTCGAAAACCTTAAGCCGCTGTTCATCCTTTTAAGTAAGCGGCCACGTTTCACATCCGTAAAGAACCGTTGGAAGAATAATAGTTTTATAAATTCTAATCTTTAAGTTTTTAGATAAAAGCCGCGAACTAAGTAACTTAGCAACTGAATAATAACAGGCATTTCCCACCTTTAACCGGGACTTTATTTCTTCCTGGATTTCATTTTTTCTAGTCATAATTGAACCTAAATACTTGAATTTCTCTACGTGTTCAAAAGAATGACCTGATACATCAATATCACCAAGATCGACACCGTTTCTGCTACTGATCATATACTTCGTCTTATCGGTATTTAATTCGAGTCCTATTTCTTTACCGGTTTTTATTAACACACTTGTATTTAGTTGTATGGTTTCCGTGTCTTCACCTAACAGTACCAGATCATCGGCATACCCCAAAACCGGAATCTTGTCACCCATATTTAAGCCTTTCTCGGTACACATCACCTTTTCTATGACATATTCTAAAGCTATATTAAATAACACAGGTGAAAGGGAGTCTGTTTTAAACCCGATCGCACCTCAAATCTCTCGGAGTAATTATGACCGATTCTAACTTTATGGAATGTTTCCGACAAACACATCTCTACTAGGTTTACTAACTTTCTAGGTATTCCCTGTTCAATCATGATGTTATATAGCTTCTGACGGTCTATTGAATCATAAGCCTTTTTAAAATCGATATAAAGTTAATGGACTACACCGTTGTATTCCAATTTTTTCTCTAATATTTGACGTAAGGAAAATATTTGGTCAATAGTCGAGCGATTCCGCCTAAAACCACATTGGTAATCTCCGATAATTTCCTCAGCGTATTCCGTGATTCGACTAGTTAGAATTGACGAGAATATTTTATAGCATACTGGGAGAAGAGAGATCCCACGATAGTTGTTACAATCCGACCTCGGTCCTTTTTTGTGAATCGGAATAAGTATTGATTCTTTCCATTCTTCGGGCATTTTTTCAGTTTCCCAGATCTTTTTAACTAAAAAATGTATTTTGGAAACGCCCGCTTCTCCACACGCCTTGATTAATTCACTCGTGATATTATCATTTCCTGCGGCCTTATAACGTTTTAATTTTCCTATCGCCATTTCGACTTCCTCTTTACTCGGTGCGTCTATCCATGGTTCAGCGCTCTGATATTCAGAGAGAGGAGATTGATTATTATTTTCCGTATTTAAGATGCCGTCAAAGTGTTGTTTAAATTTATTTAATATCTTAGAAGGATCCGCAATTATATTGTTATTTGCATCTTTAACCGCATTCAATAGAGGTTCAAATCTTTTACGCGATTTGTTTATACCTTTGTACATCTCTCTTACGTTATTTTCGTTTCTGTGTTTTTCTATTTCTATTATTTTGCCTTTAAGATACTCTCTTTTCTTATTTTTTAAGAGTTTTGAAGTTTCATTCTTTACTAACCGAAAATAAGCCACATTATTATCGCTTGGATTATTTAAGGAATTCAGTTTAGCGGTTTTTCTTTTTTCGCACATATTTTGACAATCCCTGTCGAACCAAGGTTTGTTCTTTTTATTTTCGATTTTTCCAAGACATAAATTACCGACCTCTTTAATATTATCCCTGATCCCTTCCCATAGTTTGTTTACATCTTTGTGTTCCTCGTCTGAAGATTCCAAAGCTTCGAACCGATTTTTTACTTCTATCGCGAATTGTTTTCTAATTTCGAGGTTGTTCAATTTAACTAAATCAAAATTCTCGGGCCGAATATAGTTCGGTGTTCTCTTTTTTGTATTTAGTTTTTGTCGAAGTTTCGCGATCACTAATTCATGATCAGAACCGCATTCTGCACCCCGATACGATCTAACGTTAATTATGCTACTTTGCCATCTGTTTTGTATAAAAACATGATCGATTTGATTCCGTGTTTGACCATCCGGCGAAGTCCACGTATACTTATGAATATCCTTACGTTTAAATGTAGTACTTTTGATTACTAGGTTTTTCGAAATGGCAAAGTTTATTAGTCGGGTCCCATTATCATTACTATATTCGTGCAAACTTTCTTTACCGATTGTAGGACGATATACTTCTTCCCTTCCAACCTTTGCGTTCGCGTCGCCTAGTATTATCTTAATGTAATTTCGCGGTAACTTATCGTAAACCGACTCTAGTTTATCATAAAATTCGCATTTTACTTCATCATCACTGTCTTCGGTGGGAGAATGAATGTTTATAAACGCGATTTTAAACCAACGCCCTTGAAATATAGCAACCGATATTCTTTCACTAAAGAACTGTACGTCCCGTAGTGCGGAAAGAAATCTATTCCTAATCAGAAACCCGGTACCTAGACAATAATTAACGCTCCCCCCGTACCAAATAGTATACTTTCCTTCTGTTAACGAACCCTCCCCTGGCCAGCGAACCTCTTGTAGTGCAACGATATCTAAATGGTACCCCTTAGCTTCATTCGCGACCGACTTTAACCCACCTGCCGTATTTAAACTTCTAACGTTCCACGTCCCTATTGTTAGATCTCTAATTTTCATCTTGCGCCATGATTCCCCTGAAGCAGTCCCCACCCGGAGACCCGAACGGGGGACTAGTTTACCTCCGGATAATGAGCGTTTTACCTCAGAGGAATCCATGACTTTTGGTGATATTTTGTGAACTAAAATATGTGAGTAGGGCGTTCGAACCTACGTCACACCCTCCAGCAAGCCTGGGGGGCCGCTCTCATTGTTGGTCAGCGAGTCCATCGGACTTAGCCGGGAGGAGCTTCCGAGGAAATTCCACCGACCATCCCCACATCCGCCACCCGTGGGACGCTCCCCATACGCGGTAATGAGATCCGCGCGAGGCCTTATATTTTATTGCAATTATAAAATATGTATTTATTTATTTTTTTTCCGTTTTTAATATAATAATAAAGCCTTTACATTTGTACTTTTCATCCACATCTCAATGCATTTAAGATAAAAAAAATGGTTATGTAATAAAGTTAGCTTAAATTATATAGTATTCAAGAAAACAATATACTATATATTACTTATAATTTAATGAGGCCCTTTCTTCATCATAACCTGAAGATGAAATTTGCCTGACATGGACGGCTTTGAAATAGTCTGAGTTTGTGAGTTTCATATCTCAACTTTGCTAAAACTTCTTCAAACAGTGGCAGTGCAAGTTTCATATCAGAATTCACATCTAGCCAGTGGATGTAATATTGTTGAAATGTTGACGGATGTAGTAGTCTGGTGACAGCTTTTGTTGAGATCTTAGTCTCTGTTTAACTCTTAGCATTGGATATACAACTATTTAGTTATAAATATTTCCAAAATATATATACATAATATATATATATATATATATATATATATATATATATATATATATATTTTTTTTTTTTTTTTTTTTTTTTTTTTTTTTTTTTTTTTTTTTTTTAACCGGCTGTCGTTTGCAAGCTCTATAATGATAGGAGTCAAGCATTTTTACAACAACAAACCTTTTGTCTAACTCAGTGGTTCACAACTAGTGGTCCGGAGAGATGTCACTGGAAATAATTTTAAATTGCCATGGCGTAAAATATTTGTGAAGCCTTGGCTCTTAATAAAAATTTGAAATGCTCTATGAAGACGAATTCAACATTTTTACAGATATAACACGAGCACAGATAGTGATCACTAACAAGTGACTGCTGCTGCAAAAAAATATTTTTTTAAAAATCTTATTTATTGATATTTACAAATTTATTATATAAATCAAGTAAACGCGGTGGACATAGTAAACTGACATGAAATACATGTAGATACACTACCCATTGGCAGCACTCTAAAAATATTCTAAACTAGAAGGTCCCGTGTCCATCTTCTTATTACTATCGGAAATCGAAGAGGATGATAGGCTCGAAACTAGTGGGTTAGGGTGGGAATGGAGTTTCATGGAATGATTGATACCTGGTTCAGGCTAATTCTGTAACATACGGAGCAATAAGATCTTTATGGATGAGCTGAATTGTGACAAAGTAAGGAGCGTTAAGGATTTTACAAAGAATTTTGGATTGTAAGGATTGGATACGAGAAGAATTGGATGGTTTAGTAGGGCCCCATAAGGTCTATTTCGTAATTCCATATCGGTCTTATGATGGTCATATAAATAAGTCTTTTGTAATTAAGTGGAAAGGTTGCAGAGTTTGTCCATTAAGTGTTGGAGTAGTCGAAAACGTCGGGCAGTTTTTTGTCGTTTCAGTCTTGTATGGGAATTCCAAGTTAGACGTTTGAAAAACAATCTTATAATTGGTAATTTTCTAACATTTCGGAAATAATAATATTTAAGCGCAGATCTGACATAATCATTATCTTATGAACAATATTAAGATTTTTTATGAGTATTTGAAGAAATATCTACCTTGGATTGGAATTAAATTTTAGTAATTCAATGTTTGGCATGACTGAAGTAACTCCTAGAGTCTGTATTTGTTTTCTTCATTTTGATTATCCTTCTTGGCCATTTAAATAATATTGAGTTTTAGTAGGTGGTTATTTCTCATGAACTATACGAGATACGGTATAGCCCACTAAAAATCTTAAGATATATTTAATATTTAGGATTTCGAATTTTAGGATTTAGGGGAGTCCTTGATATTGAGAGAATTAGTTAACGGGCTCTGTAAAACATTTTTGTTGGCAACCACTGATCTAACATTTGCTCAAGATCGTGGGTTCAAACCCGGTAGGATAGTTAGTCTTAAGGATTACAAAATCCTAGATTATGTCGTCCTTTGGAGGGGACGTCAAATATCGGTCTCAAGAATGTTCAATATTAAAGAGTCTATAAAGATCAAGATATGAAGAACTATGATAACTTTTTAGTTCATATTTGAGGCGACTATACGCCCGAGATGTTACAACTACTTTTTAATGAAAATCAACTAACTAGAAGGACCACTATATACCATGCATTTTGCACCTTTTTTTCGCTGATTCGTTCTTCGCTGAGATTAGCAACTTTAACACGCCTTTTTGAGTCTCTTCGATGCTACCAACTCAATTATACTGATAGGGTACAAGCTCCGTGATTTCGCATTGGTCTAATCCCTCTGTAGGCCAAATACTGGTTAGTCTAGCGCACAAAGAAAAGTCTTAGGAAACTGAAATTTTATATTTAAAACAACTATACGCCCGGGATGTTACATCATGTTTTTCAACAAAATCGACTGACCTGAAATGCCACTTTTTATTATGAATTTTGCACATTTTTTCGATATTCCCAAAAACGGCTCTATCGATTTATCAAGCTTGCTATATCGAAATAATATTCTTTCTTCCTTCAAAGTACCTTCAATTTTGTTGATTCAAAAAAAATACCCTAGATGATATGTTGTAAGCATTGATGAAAAACGCGTAAATATACAAGTTGATAAAATTTAATATCCAACTAAAAGAGATTACAGAGAATTTCTTTTTTTAATGCAATTGTTAGGTTTTTGAACATAAGAATAGTAAGAATACAGATACATAATATATCTTTGGAAAGCAAAAGATTTTATATTAAATATTACCTCTAATAAGCAAAATTTAGGACTCCCACAGCATTGTCCGGATAACCACTGTAGCATAAAGTGACGTTAAATGAATTAAAACATTTTATTATGAATGATAACATTAAATACAATATTATTCTGTTGCTTCATGAATATTATTTCTTTCTTCAGAAGATATCCGATCTGTCGGGCAGATAATGGGAAGAGACAGCGGGAATACTTATAATTACATCGTTTCAAAAAATATATAATTGAAGTTTCTTAGGAAACGGTTCTGGAATAAATTGTGAGATACTGGCTTTAGTTACGAAAAGGACAGCTGTTTGTCACGCCAGTGCTTAGTGCTCCGTGACCGGCTGTAACAAATCGAAATTTACATCACCGAGGAAAAAAGAAAATAAATAATGAACAAAAGATTTCGAAGAAAATAAATTGTATTTAAATATTATCTTGTGTTCTTCCAGTTATTATATGTTACCTATAACATGATATGATTAATGTGAATAATCATTAAACAATGAAAAACTGTGGTGATTATCCGTTACTTAGGAGCTGCATCGGACTTGTTGATTGTTTATTTTGAGTAATTCAATCAATTTAATCAAATAATTAAAAACCTTGTGAGCTCAACACACGGCATTCACATACATCCGTCGTTAAAATCAATTTAAAGAATTTTCAAATACAGTTAGAGATGAATTATATAGGTCGGTGAATGTAAAAATCTTAAAGAATTAATTAAATTGTGTTTTATTAAATAATCTATTATATTATTATGTAAAATAATAACTTAGTTTTATCGGGTTTTTATTAAACTCCATTAAATATTACCAGTTTGTGTATAAGATAATATTTTATCTAAAATATATAGCTTTCCAAAGATATATTATACATCTCTATTGCTGTTCTTGTGATTAAAAACACGAAAATTTCATTTAAAAAATCGCTTTTAGTTGGATATTAAATACGTTAAACTTACATATTTACGCGTTTTTATCAATGCTGACAAGATGATATGAGTATTTTTTTCGAATCGACAAATTTAAATGTACTTAAAGGAAGAAAATTTAAATAAACGGCATTTGAGCCTTATCAGACTATTTTAATTAGAATAAAACATGTATAATATTAAATTCCATTAAAATTTACATCGATATAGCGATTTTAACAAAAGCGTTAGGACCGTTTTTAAAAGGATTGTAAAAAAGGTTCAAAATGTATGGTATAAATGCTTTTCTGGTTAGTTGGTTTTGATGAAAAAGTAACTGTAAAATCTCAGAAGTATAGTCTTAAATATGAAATTTCTTGATATGTAATACTTTTTGTTTTCGTGTTAGATTTACCACACATACACACACACCTTTTCGCGCGAATTGGTTATTTGAACTGAGACTTTCTTCAGTGTATTTCCAAGGTAAACTGGAATTCAAACATTTTCTCCATCGCAATACTTTCTCTTAGTATATATCTCATATATAAATAAGTGAAAGTTCTTCACAAAATTCTTTATTTTGTCGATCTTTATAGTCTTTCAATCTTAGTCTCAGTTAAAATCAAGAAAGGATATCTCATCTTTATGTATTTTTATGAATAAATTAGTTTACTTGCAGGGCTAAGAATAATGTATTATAAAAAGTACTGAGAGATAACTATTTTGTTATTAATAGTGACACTTAATAATTGATAGCACCCCATACTCTCAGGATTCTGGGTTCGAATCCTGGCTGTGGTTGACTAATCTTAATCGTGGGGTGACATAGAGGTAGGGTAACCCTTCCGGAACAAATCTAACCTCTGAAAAATACATACCCAAATGTTGGTGGCAAGAACCTTGATCGATCTCGGCCTAATCTTCTAATTCAAAGATAATTACTGTACTGAAGACCTTTTTTGGGTTGTAGAGATACAAGATATTTTTTTTTTAGTTTTGGGGATCTCGATAATAATATTGTATAATATACAATCAAGAGTAATGTTCAATACCGAACGACTAAAACATCGAAAGAAATATGAGAATATATAATGCAATCAACATACCTTCTTCTGTACATTACGGCTCAATTCTCTATTCTATCATCCCTGCCAGTTAATATAATGTCAGCTCGTCAATATAGGTGTGTAAACATTCAGGAAATAAATTAATGTATTACAGAATAGTTTTAAGTTTCGTTCTGGTGTTGAAGGGACCTAACTACTTACTACAAGTTTCAATATTCATAGCCTCAACTTCACTAAGAACCCATCTAAGTAGTGCTTATGTTAGTACTTAGATATGCATGTACATCCCTCCCTTAAGGAGGATAAGATTATAACATTGTGTTATTTCTGAAGTCGATTTTTTTTCTTGTTTGGAGAGTCAGTAATATTTAGAGTGAGAAGGAAGGATGATAGCTTAATTAATGTTTTGATAAGATTATATTAAATAAAGCCCTGTACATTGTATATATTGATAAATCTATTTTCTTGGTTACTGAGATTTAGTTCATTATTGAAAATAATTAACCAGAAGCATTAATACTAGACTTTTTTACTATTTATTTTTCTTTCCTTTCGATTTTCAATTAATAATTCAAATAAAATTTCCTGATTCCAGAACATTGTTCCTCTTCCATCAGTAATAACTGAGATATCAGGGAATCACATATCTTATAAGTTGTGGCTTGACCATATAAGATTAATTTTTCTTAATAGATAATATTTCTCTCTTTCTTTGTTAAAAAACACTTACACATTTTAAATGATCATTGCATTAAATCTAATCGCCGAAATTTTAATATTCATCAGATTGTATCAACGTCTTGGTTTTAGGATCATCGTTAGATGCTCTAGTATTTTTGTGCCAAATTTTCAAAAATTGGTCCAGTAGTTTGGAGAAAAGCCACGAACGGTATATATGGCGTTCAGGGGACGGGGAACAAATGGATTTTTCCTTACTTGTTCTTCGGTTTCTACGTATGTTGAAAAGTGCTTAATTAAATTTTGAGAGGGTTGATTTTTTTTTTCTTTTTCGGTTTATTTGATTACAAAGGTTCATTATTGAAAATATTAAAAGGTGAATATAAAATATGAAATAATACGATCACCATCCGAAGATGAAGACTGCAGAATTGTTTTTTATTTATTATAATATTTACCTTAGATAAGAATAGTAATATATATAAAAAAAAAGAAGGTATTATCTAATATACAAGGTTGCAGAAATTAATGCAATTTGACTTTGGTAATGACAAAAAGGGCATGAACCTAAGTATTTTTTGTATATTATAATTTCTGTTGTTATATTATTTCATCTAAAATTTCACCGCGAACTACATATTGATACATGAAAGATTTTATCGAATACAGCTTCAGAAAATACCACTCTACCAACTACTAGCAGTTTGAGGTGCAGTGGTCTACAATACAACATAGGAGTTCCGACTTCATATCGCACGTTCAAAACCATTCTTCTACTAGAGATTTTGTTGTAAATATTATTATTTAGTTTTATAAGCCTCATATTATTTAACCTTGTTGATTATTTTTATTATTATTATTATTTTTTATTTATTATACAATATATATATATTGTTTTTTTTCAAGACTTTATTTTGTATTTTATTCATTCGTTCTGTTATTTGATTTAATTTCATTATTAAATTCTGAGGAATAATTATAAATCTATTATCGTTAGGGGTATCTTGTTTATGAGACTATACCCCCACTTGTTCCATTGTTAGCAGTTTTATTCTTTTTATATTAAACAACTATGTATGGCTCACGCAGCCGATCTGGAATTTAAAAAAATTATCTTAAATAAATATCACAACAAAGAAGGTAAATAAAAGTTCGTGGTTTTTAAGATTTTTTCTTTAAAGAGTAATATAAAAAAAAAATATAGCCATTCCACTTTAAACTATCTGAATGGCAAAGGGCAAGGTAATCCTTAACTAGGCCTGGTATTATTGTTGACAGTGACAGAACGCCAAGCCTTGCCATTGTCAATACAATCCATTTGGCTGTGGATGTATAGCCTTCATTATTGTAAAAGCTGTGATGGGGTTATTTATTTTCATTGGATTTTTCAAGTGATATGTTTCTTCCTGTCAGGATATGTTTTACTGATTAGGGAGTGCTATAATAGGTACGCTCAGTTCGATATGTTTAGATCCTCATTACAAACAAAACAGTAATGTTTTGTGAGATTTACTGAGAGCTACACGATGAAACAGGCAAGTGAAAGCTGAAAGTGACAAAAGTCATATAAGTGATGTTAATATGAACATATTTATTATAACAATATACCATAAAAATGTGTTGCGCGCAATACACGACTTCCTCTTACCTCAGCTGTTAAAATAGATTTAAGAACTACTAAGTAAACTTAATGTTGAAAAAAACGTAAATAAAATTTGTTGGAGGCATTTTTAAATTTTTAGATTGAATAATATAGCAATAAAAATTATTTATAATTATCAATAATAAGTTTATGCCGTATTCATCAAATTACATTACTTTTTACAACTATGTATATAACATAAAATCTTTTGCTTTCCCACGGTATATTGTACATCTATGTTACTATTCTCATGTTCAAAAAAACCAACTTTAAATAAAAAAATATTCTAGCTCTTTTCACCTTTGGTTTGTTATAAAATTCGTTCAACTTTCATTTTAAGCCCTTTTTCATCAATCCTAAAAAGAAGATATGGTTAATTTGTCTTTAATTATAAAATTAATGGTACATTAGAGTGAGAAGATTCAAAATATTTATTTAATCCCTGCCTGACTATTTCGATCAGAATGAAACTTAAATGGTATTCAAGATAATTATATTTTACAATGATATAGCGAGTTTGGTCAAAATAAAAAAAAAATATATATCAAGGGACAACTTTAATTTTACAATCAATGTTATATGAATCACACTATCATTATGATATTTACATTTTTCATAATATTGAATATAAATATATGGGTATGACATATAATAGAGCTTTTCACTGCAAAAACATGTAAAAAACAAATTCTAATTTTTCAAAAAAAAAATCATTTTTACCGTTATAAATACTATCACAAATTAAGTATACGATATATGAATACTTCATTAGAATGTATCTGGAAAGAATACACAATAAATAAATGGTTCATTTTTAGAATTCTATCGCTAACGTATTGGGCTGGTAAAATAGTTCTCTTCTGTACTCACATAAATTAATTCTTAGATATAGTTTATCAACCACAGAACATTTTAAGAGGCCTAATTCTTTTTTCTTTCTGTAATGTTCCGGTAATTTTTTTAAACAAAGGAAACTTATTATTTCCCATATTTGTTTTATTATTTATTTAACGTCACTTTATGCTACTATGGCTAATCGGATGATGATACAGTGGGAATCTTAAATTTCACCTATCCTGGTTTTATTAGGATAAGGATCTATAACGAGTACCTGACATCGTACAGGCTCGGAACCACCTTTTAACGTCCCCTCCGAAGGGCGGCATAGCTATGGATTTTTAACTCCCATTAAAAAAAAAAATGGGGGGCGGTGTGGCCGAGATACCTTGAAACCAAAAATTACGAGTTCAAATCTCGGAGCCGGAGGGGACTTTTATCTCGGCATTAATACCCCCACCCTCACCCCATGGTCCGAGAAGCCTCCGAATAGCTTTCAAAGGTGAGGTAGGGGTTTTAAAAAACCAAAAACAAAAAAAAAGTCCTAGGACCACCTGCGGGTTTGAACCCGTGACCTTGGTATAGGAGGCTGTTATGCTAACCACCCAGCTACAAGTGATTCCCTCCCATATTTGATTTTCTAGTATCATAATAACTATGAACGCTGTTTAAAATATATTTCAATTATATTTTAGAAAATATTATGTTAAAAAACTTATTTTCTCGAATATAATAACGATCAATCTGGGTTAAAGAATTTATTCAAGAAAGTGATTTACAGCATGTCTGCAAATTTATTTGTGGCTGGATTTATTTATTATTTTATTTAATATGTTTTTTTAGGGGTGGGGAATTGAGATTATTTAACGTCCTTAATAACACCAATATCCTAGCAAACATTTTGACTAATCTATTTTATCTTAATTAAAGTCTCTAATGTTCACACTTGTAATTATTTAATAAATGAAATAGTATTTTAAAATAGCTATTATTTTTTTATCTTTTGTTCATTTTTGGAGTTAAATAATTCATTCCCACCTATCCAGGAAATAACACTGCTCCACAATGTTACCTTAGTTTCGTTTTAACGTTCAATGCTCATTCATTTAACGTCACTTTATAGAACTATTGCTAATCGGATGATGCTACAGTGGGATTCCTAAATTTCTCCTATCCTTGTTTAATTTGGATAGGGTTCTTTCATGAGTTCTTGACATCTCTTTGCCTAGGGTCCACTATTTTACTTCCCCTTTGTATAAATAACTCCCTCAAAAAATCCTGGGTCCATCGGCAGGATTTGAACCCGATCATCACATGCTTAGAAAGCTGCTATGCTTGCCACTACACATCAGGTGGCCCTCAATGTTAACATTATCTAATTTTTATTTTTTTAAAACTCAAGCAAAAAGACTTAAACGTTTCAAGTATTGTATTATAAATTATAATGAATAAAGGGTCTTTATTAAGAGTTTAATCACCTCGAAAGATAGAACATTTGTTAAATAGACACCTATTCCTTCGAAAATAAATTCTATCCTGATAAGAAGTTCCATTCTCTGAGCACCTCCAATTTGATTTCCTTTTATTATGGAAAATATAAAACAGAGTATTCAAAATATTTGAATTAGTGTAATCACACATTTTGTATTTATATTTTATGTAAATAATTATAAAAAAATCTGGAGCGCGAAACAAACTACTTTCATTTACCTCGGTTGTTAAAACGAATTTATGAATTGTTAGGCAGTTGGAGTTAAAAATGTCCAAATGATTACATTGAGTTTCCTTGGAAACATTTATTTTAGATTAAATAACATAACAATAAAAATTGTTATCTACAACAATCATTTAGTTGTATCCGCTTTTCATCTCTACCTTTGTCGCTTTACACAACTATTATTAAAGTAATATTTATTTAGCTTCCTTAGGATGTATTATACATCTGTAAATCTATTCTTATATTCGGAAAAAAATTACTTAAGAAATGTTTTTGAACATATCTCCTTTAGTCGTTTATCAAATTCTTTATTATTGAATATTCACTCATTTTTTTTATCAATGCTAGTGTTATAAATAGTTAGCATTCATAAAAAAGCGAGTTATGGTATGTTGCTTCGCATCTACAAAATTAAAGGTACATTATTTATTTATGTTTTTTTTTTAAATTGTTTTATTTAGAAATAATACAATCTGCCACAATATTGGGCAATGAGTATTGGTGTTATGAGAAGTCATTCATTCCTTATGTTCAGTAAATAAAAATAAAATAAAATTAGAAAGCAGAATAGATAAGCCTAAATAAAGATAAAAATAAAAAAAAATAAATAATAATAATCTTGGCCATATTCATACATATATCCAATATTTACATGCTGCACCTGGGAACTCCGAATCAAATCCCGACGCCCAGGAGATCCCAGCGCCTCTGTCAGTTGCATCACCGGTCTAATAAGCCAGTGGAGTCTGAGAGAGAACGCTAAAGCCACAGACTCTTACGCATAAGTGTAGAAGCTGGCCATTTCCAACACTCAGCATTGCTTAAAACGTGCTTTATAGGAAGAAAATTTAAAATATCTGCATTTAAGTCCTTTCAGGCTACTACTTATCGTAAGGCTTTTCGCATTTCAGCTATACATACCGCATACCCACACAAATAGACCTTTTAGGTTGGACCAATTAGACTAGGAGAGGCCCTTAAGGGGTATTACATTAAAATCTCAGATTCGAAACTTTCCACGAAACCATTCTTTTTCTCAGTATTTATTTCCTAAGTATAGTTTAGTTATAGTAATAATTGTTGAAAGTAATAAGTGGTTGAAAAGCTCTAATAAATAAATTGACATTTAATACAGTTGTGGTCATTGAAATTGCATCACTTGAAAATAATGAAAGATCTACTTAAACCAATGTAGTTCTTACTTTTTGATAATTTTACATGTTTTGTAAAGATAGATAGTATGTTATAATTCTTGACAAATGGTTAAAATCCAAAAAAAAAATAAAATAATAATATTCATAAAATAATTAATACATTTTTTAGTGTTACCAAGAAGTAAGAAAAAAATTGTTCTTTAAATATTCATATGAATTAAAAAAAAAGTATATAAGCATAAAAATTATACTTTTCGAAATATTAATTTAAACTAGTATTTTTTGACATACCTTTAGCCCTGATCACTGAGTCGGTCGATATTTTTATAATTTTGTCAATAATCGCCTCATTCTACACTTTTCTCATTCCTTGCTTTAGCTCATTTTTATTCCTAGGCTTTGCAATATTTTTTTTTTTTTTTTTTTTTTTTTTGATTATCTACAAAATTTCTTTTGGTTTCAACCCAGGCCAGGCAATGGCAGCTAAAGGTAGAAAAATAATTTTGGTTTCAAAATTACCCTATTTCAAAGCAGAATAACGAAAAAAATACGCCATTAAAATATTTAAGTTTTATACTTGTTTATGACCCTAAAATATGAGTATTCTCGTGAAAACAGTACTCTAAATTTAAGGTTTTTTAATAAAATGTTCTCAAATTAAGATTCCTTACTTCTAAAAAACGATTATCACAATTTTCTACTAAAATTTATTATTATTTTATAACCAATCAAAAAACTAAATAAAATTATTGACTTTTTTTCATTATTCCGCTTTAAAATAAGGTAATTTTCACGCTAAAATTAGTTTTTTACCTTCAGTAGCACCAGATATACTAAATAAAATGTATTTTTACATCTACACAAATTTTTAGATTTTTTTTAGTTTTTTTTTTTTACGCGACTCCTAGGGAGCGTTGGCCCGTTTTATTTTGTGATGTGTAATGGTTTAATGTCCTGTTTCATTAAAAACAATTCATAAAAATTTTTTTTCTCATCATTGTCGTCATTTTTCTTTTGTTCTAATATTTGTTCGTTAATTATCAGGCCGATTTGCAAAATGATAACTGAGATGGATATGCATGGTAGGTGACATAATTATTAAAAATAATTTATTATATGTTGTTGTAATTGAATTGTTGGAAATATATAAATGCAATGAGATTTTAATTGATTACAGAAGCTTGAAAATGGCCCTAGAGGCTGAAACGTCGCGATACTGGAATAAATAAAGTGTTTTAAAAAATATATCCAAGAATTTCTTTTGCAAATCGGCCTGATAATTAACGAACAAATTCATAAAAATTGGTAAGACACATTTTATACGCAAGACACATTTTATACTAATACGCATTCAAGATTACAAAGATAACAATCATTGGTGATGCAATCTCAAAGATCACGACTTTAACACATAAAAACATGTGGTCCCAATGCCATATGCATAAACTTTATAGAAAATTAAAAAACGAAATAAATGTTATACATAACGCAGCTGAACGTTTTAACTAAAATTAATGACATGAGTTGCTGCTGGTACGATGAGCCAGGTATTAACCCTCCGGACTTAGTGGGAAGGCAGTGTGCCCTAGAGACTTAGTAGGGGAGATGGTGTGGTCCTTTCGCTAAATAGTTTGGAGACTCCTCCTTAAACCTTCATTTCCCACATATAATTAGTAGATAGCTTATATTAAAAATTAAATAAATTAATTCATTACACATTAGTATGATGAAAATAATTAATTTTAGGCTCACCTGGGGCATAGTAACTAGCATAAGTGTAAAATTCTATGCCGAAGTTCGCTGATTCAAACCTGAATGTGACCCAAAGATTTTTTTATCCCTTTAGGTTACTTCGTCTTTCGGAGAGAAGTGTTTCCAAGCCTGTGCAATGCCAGGTGTTAAAGATCTCTGTCCTAATCAATTTATATGTCATTGAATTTTACAAGATTTATTTTTTTTATTTAACATCACTTTATGCTACTTTGGCTAATTAGACAATGCTACAGTGGGAGTCCTAAATTTTGCCTATCCAGGTTTTATTAGGATAGACATCTTTAACGAGTACCTGACATCGAACAGGCTCGGGACCACCTTTTAACGTTCCCTCCGAAGAACGGCAGAACTAAGGAATTTTTATCCCATTAAAAACTCCTAGGACCACCTGCGGGTTTGAACCCGTGACCTTTAGCATAGGAGGCTGTTATGCTAACCACCCAGCTACAAGTGATCCCATTTTACAAGGTGTTAAAGATCTCTATCCTAATTATTTTTTATTTAATTTGACAACTGTATATTAACTTGAAGACAATAAGTAAAAGTGTTGAATGCAGGGGCGTGAAATGCTTGTAAAGAAACTACCTAGTGGTAGAACTTCGATGTTTATTTAAGTAAGTAGATCCCGAGGTCATCTTCTTTTCAGTCGCATCGGAGGGTTGTCAGGAATATATGAGATTGATAGGTTGCGAACAAGAGGGTTTATATGGGTTTGGATTGTGGAATTAAATGTGGTACGAGAAATGTCTGCAACAAATGCGATATTGAGGTCGTTACGGATGATTTTATTTGTGACGAAATGAGGAGCATTTAGGATTTTGGATTGTAAGGATTGGATGTAGGAGGAATTAGATGGCTTAGTAGAGACCCAAAGCTCGATTCTATATGTCCAGATGGGTCTGATGACGGTAACGTAGATGAATTTTTTGTAATAAAGTGGAAGTTTCGAACGTTTGTCGAGTAAGTGTTGTAGTAATCGGTATCTAAGGGCAGCTCCTAGTCGTTTTAGCCTGTATGAGGATTACATGTAAGACGTTTGTCCATCTTAATTAAACCTGAATAGGCAAAATTTAGAGCTCCTACTGAAATAACGCCCGATTAGCCATGTTAAAATAAAGTCGTCAAAAAATAAATAATAATAATTAATTTTAAACAATCTTTTTTTTTTTTTTATGTGATTGTTATCTGTTAAGGCTTTTCCAGAGAACTGGTCTGCTTAATGGCTCGAGTTATTAATGATTCTTTATAATTAGTCATTGTCTCCGTTCTTTTAACTTATTTTTAACATTATTGAGAAGTGAAAATTTCTATTCGAAAGCTATGTTACTATACTATTTGCACAAATTTTATTCATTATTTTATAGGAAAATATCACAAATTTTGTTCCAAAAATAGAATTCATCACTAATATCCAAGCGGATGAGCGTTCCGGAGAAAAGTTAATTGAGAACCTTGTTTCACCGAGTTAATACAATAATTAAAATCACGATTAAGTTACATGCAAAAACATGCTCAACACCATAGGTCAGATGCCAAAAGCGTGGGTAGGATTTTCGTTGGTGGACTAGTAGTTTGAAAATGGTTTGGGGGAACCAAGTGGGTTGATATTACAAGTTAATTTTACCCAACATTATCTATATAGATATTAGATAATTAAATAAGTGTTTGTAAAAATAAGAACAGTATTTTAACTACGCATTTTGTCTATATGGTACTCATTTTTTTTCTAATTTTACGATTTATTCTTTCACTTACCAATGTGTATAGTGAGAAAAAGTATTGTTTATTTTATATGTCTCAATAATTTTTAGATCTGCTTAGGTAACCTAAATTTGACAGTGTGGCATTTAAAATGTAATATAGGTATTACTTTGTTCAAGTTATCTATTCTTTTATAACTTTTGGTTGTTTTTTTCAATCCTGAATTTTTGTAGTTGACCAACAAAAAAAAATTGAGCGCTTCCGTTTTAAGATATATACAACCCGAATAACAAATTTAAATAAATCCGTTTATCCCTCGTTTGAAATTATTATTAAATTAGTTATTTTTCGTCTGTGCACAGAGAATTAAATTTCTTACAAAACTAAAAAAGAATCATTGAAATCGGTTCAAAAATAGCAGAGATCTTGGGTTTCGAAATTAGCAGTCGTGACAGACCTTATCCTTACGGATTATTTTTTTATTTTCCTATAAGTTACTCGCCCATAAACAGCTATGTAAACATTTATTCACTAAAAAAGTTATTTGGAAGTAAATAACTATTGTGTAATAATTTGAAGCGTTTTGTAAATATGTTTCGTATTATTATTTACAACTATACCTAATATTATTAATTATTGGCGTGAAAAAGTATTATCAAAAAACTACCCTGCGGAATTACTTCAATGAGCATTTCAAATTAGTATGTCCTAAGTCAATCTTCTTTTCAATCGGCTTAGAGGGTTTTCAGGACTATTTGGAAATGATAGAGTGCGGACAAGGGGATTTGTATGGGTAGAGAGTTTGGTAATAAAAGATGTATATCTATTTCGGAATAGCTCTGTGACAAATGTGATATTAACGTCATTGTGAATTTTTTTATTGATGAAAAAGCAAAAAGCATCTAGGATTTTGCGAAAGATTTTGAATTGTATGGATTGAATGAGGGAGGGGATGGAGGGGGGAATTAGGTCGTTTAATAGAGCTTAATTCCAAATGTCAAGATGGGCCTGATAATGGTAACTTAAATGGGGTTTTAATATAAGAAAAAAAAGTTCTGAGCGTTTGTCCAGTCGGTGTCTACGAGATTTTCTTGTCCTTTAAAACACGTATGAGGATTCTAAGTAAGACTTTGTCAAGATGGAGTCCTACGTATCGAATTTATTCTACAGGAATGACCAAGGTATTATTAAATGATGCAGTGGAGCAGGAAGTCAATTTTGTAGGATTTATTTTAATCCTCAAGTTATGACACCATTCCTCAATAACTGTGGTGTGGGACTGAAGGGTTTTGGGTGTAATGCCATGCAGAGCGGATTTACAATTTTAATTTATGTATCTACACCATTCAATTTTAGAGGTTCCAACTAATAATTTAAGCTGGCAATTTTTATTTCAATATCGCAAATATACTCACTTATATTATTTGTATTCATTAGAAATAATTATTTAAATAAATGGATCACCTTAAAATTTCGGTTGTCAGGCATATGTTAAAGGTGACAAACTTAATGGAATATAAAGTAACAATTTTTATGTATACTAAAATAGCTCTTGTTGTTGATCCGATTTTCTGCAAATAATAAAACATGTCGGAAAGTAGTTGTGATTAGTAACGTAGTACGGAAAGTAGTTGAAGTAGTATGGGAGTATAGCATGAAGAGTTGAAATGATTTAACATCAGAAAAAAAAAATTATCAATAACCATTTATTCATTAGTGCTACAGGAGTAGAAAGTGGAGTGATTGTCAGACTGTCAGATAGCATTTATAGGACGAGACTCTTACTTTCGGCTTTATACCGATCGATCAAATTATTTTCGGCATTTATTGGGTTGTGTCACATAAAAATACATAAAATTTATTTTAATCTAGAGTATATTTATCTTTATTGAATATGACTGTTTCCCATGTTTCAACTAACGACTTTATTTCATGTTCATAGAATGTCTGAATTGTATTATAAAAAAAATGATAAATGTGGTTTTTGATGTCCCCAACTTTTTGGAATTTCTATTCATTCATGGAGATCTGCAAAGACCGGAATAAGTGGTAGTCACTTGTAGCTAGGTCGGGTGAATAGGAAGGGTGTGGCAAAAGGTCCAATCA
Source organism: Piezodorus guildinii (assembly GCA_023052935.1). Lineage (NCBI taxonomy): Eukaryota > Metazoa > Arthropoda > Insecta > Hemiptera > Pentatomidae > Piezodorus > Piezodorus guildinii. The sequence continues at coordinate 168,649,096 of CM041292.1, forward strand.
TAGGCTCCATAATTTATTGTGATTGACAAATGAAGTGTGGAGCCTAGCGTTGTTTTGGTGGAACACAAAACCCTTCCGATTTGCCAGTTCTGGGCGTTTATTTTTTATTGAACGATCTTTTTTGTTTTAATTGTAAACATTATAGAGTTGAATCAATTGTTTGTCCTGCTGGCAGTAGCTCATAAAAAATAAAACCCTTGAAATCTTTTTTTAGATGCATTGCGGGTTTTGACATCATTCTAGGAACCTTAGAACCAGGTCACCAAGAATTTCTACAGACTGCACTATTGTAAAATACCCATTTTTTATCTCCTGTAACCAACCATTTGCAAAATGGGTCATTTATCGTCTTTTCCGTAGTATGATTTACAAACAGAAATGTGTGTTGTCAATTTTACATCAGTTAGAGGGTGACGGTCCCACACAATTAGCCTGGAAACATAGCCGATCTTGTGCAAATGGTTTTCAACGATTGTTTGTACATTTAGGGCCATACAAATCTCTTGTACTGAATGCGTGGGATTTTGATATACAAGAGCCATAACATTTCTGGTTTAAATTTCGCGCAGGCAACTAGACCGTTAAGCATCATTGATGTAAAATTTTCCAGAATGAATTTTGGGAACCGTTTTTGACAGGTGCGTACGGTTAAGGCATCATTTCCACAAACACTGCAAATTTTTCTATGAGTTTCTTCAGCATACTTACGTTTTTATAATACTTCAATAAAATATGCTAATAATGATTTATATTTTCTTCCATATTCAAAGTGCAATGGCAAACAAAATACTAAGAGTTAACAGATATAGTTGTTAATATATTACAAACTGGATAAACAATCCACCTTATTGGCCAATCCATCAGATAAGAGTGTTTCATAGTAACATAAAATAAAACAGAAAAATATAAAAGAGCTTATTTGCCAACCAATAATATTTGCGATGTTTATACACTGTAATATCATTTTTTTTTTTTTTCGACATTTCATGTCCAATATATACTGTGGGACGTTTAAATACAATTTTTAATTATACTTTCACTTTTAATAAAATTGTGGAGTTTTATAGAAAGTTTTAGAATACTATTAGAAGGAGAAGACCCTAGAGTGTTAGAACTGGAAAAGTCCGACGGTCCGTAAGAGAATGAAGGTGAAACTCTTGTTTAATTGTCCGTGCAAGAAGGTTTTCCTCTTTCCTTATTTTTTCCTTTTTTCTTCCCTCTAACATCAGCCTAAATCAGAAGGACTTTTATTCACGTTTATAAAGGAATTTAGTTTTTTTAACTTCTTTACTAATGCTATGGTAATTTTCGAGTAGTGAAAAAAAGACTAGACTACATACACATGAGCATTATATATATATATATATATATATATATATATATATATATATATATATATATATATATAATATATATGTATATATTATGTGTGTGTGTGTTTTGTGTGTGTGCGTTGCGTGTGTGGTGTGTGTGTGTGTGTGTGTGTATGTATATACAGGAAAGTATTTTTATGCGTACGGTATGCTTTACGTATCAGAGATTCGAAATTTGATTACAGTACCGAAATTTTATATAATTATATTTAATAATATATTTATATTTTTTTTTTTTTTTTTTTTTTTTTTTTTTTTTTTTTTTTTTTTTACTTCTAATGCAAATAGTTGTGTTAGCTTTTCTTCTTTTATTATCATTTTGTTTTAAATTTAATTATTTAATTTTTAAACCTATAGTTATAATGCCTGTACACTAAAATGATGGGTAGTGTTTAAATTAGTAATACCTAATCAGATGATTTCTTGTAGAGAAACTGTGAGAAGCAGTGAAATACACATTTTTTGTTCATGATTCCGTTTTCAGATTTTTTAAAACTTCATTATTAATTATTATTGTATTATTTTAGTAACAGGAATAAAATAAAATATATCTCCTACAATAAAACAGAGGAGTTAACTGTAGCATGGTGGTTAGCATAACAGCCTCTTATGCACAAGGTCCCGGGTTCAAACCCGCAATTTTTTTATGGGAGTTAAAAATTCTTAGCCATGCCGTCCTTTTTGGGGGACGTTAAAAGGTGGTCCTGAGCCTATGCGATGCCAGATACTCGTTAAGGATCCCTATCCTAATTAAACCTGGATAGGCAAAATTTAGGACTCCCACTGTAGCATCGTCCGATTAGTCACAGCAGCATAGAGGGACGTTAAATAAAACAAACAAAACCACTTTACTTTGTCACAAAAATTATAATTTTATAATATGAATTTCAATAATTAAATCCGTTACCTATATCCGTAGATCGGTTACATGAATCTGACTTATCTTATATTAATAGTAATTGTAAGATTTTTTCGTATCAGTTGAACAACAAAATCATTATTTCTTCAATAAGCGATAGATTAGATTATTTTATTGTGGATATAATTTGTTGACCGTTGAGAATTACTGAAGGAATTAGTCCGGGTGGTGGTCATTAAATGAAACAACTGAATAGATTCAACTATTTTATTGTTTGCCTGAAATAAAATAGTTGAACCTATTCAGTTGTTTCATTTAGTGACCGCCACCCGGACTAATTCCTTCAGTAGATTATTTTATAATCACTAATACTGTTATTGATAATTTTGAATATGATTATGCTTTAACCTATTCTCTAACAGATGATGGGCTGACTGTATTTAAGATGATTGTATGACATGAGTTTTAAGACTCGGGGGAACTTCGTACCTCCACTCTAACAGATGATGGTGGAATCATATCCATGGAAGTAAAAATCTATGATTTTAAGTCGTTAAGGAAAAAATGTATAAATATTTTTTAATAATTTCCTGAATATTAAATAAATATTAGATTCTGGGAACTATTAAAAATCCGATCAATAGACCGAACATGAGTTAAACAAACAACTTATGGTGACTGTCGGACTGAGGAAAACTATAAACTTTAAAACGAGGATTAACTTAATTAAGTAACTAATCTATCGCTCTTAAATGCGTTACTTACTGAAAGCCGGAGGATAAGTCCATTTAATGCCATCAAACATGGGTTAGAATCCCCTTCCATTATCTCCTTGAATTCCATAAAAGTCTGTTGTTTGTTTGTTTGTTTAGGTTTTAAGGCGTAAAACCCTAAGGTCATCAACGCCTAGACACTATATGCATATTCAACCTTTATAAGAAAGAACTATTGGGTAATGGGTGATTGAGAGAAAGAAAGAAAAAAAAAAAAAAATAATAAATAAATTTTAAAAAAATAAAGAAAGAAAAAATATATTTTTATATAAACAATAGTTTAAAAAGCTAATACTAGTAATGCTAACTGACTAGGAATGGTCTTTATAATTTCGATAATAATGACTGCTCCTTAAGAAAATCAAAAACTAATTCAATGGTTTTCTCTCTATCACCCAGCACCGCTGAAATATTCGGGCTTAGTCCAATTTTATTCAGGTGTGATGAATAATAAGGGCATTCTTGAAAAATATGCCGAATGGTAAGGGTTCCATCACAGTGCTGGCATCGGGGCACCATGCCAGCACTGTGATATGCCATACATAAAGTCTGTTGTAATTCTTGGTATACTGAGTTAAACAAAAGAACATAGCTGTTGTTCATAAATTCTTTTGTTTGTTTATTCATTTATACTGCTGTGGGAGTATCGGACGATACTATAGTGGGATTCCTAAATATTGCATATCCATCTATAATTAGGATAGGGATCTTTAACGAGTATCTGACATCGCATAGGATCGGGACTATCTTTTTACTTCCCTAAGAATTTTTTCTTTTATTAAAAAATCCTAGGGTGGTCACCTGGCAGGTTTTTCAAAAGGTACTAATGCTATCCACTACACCACAGGTGTCCCTCGGATACAGTTACTGTTTTGTAATATCACCAACCTCAAGATTCTCATCTTGTTGTTTTTTTGTTTTGTTTTTTTATATTTGTATCATGGAGTCTGTATTAAACCTTCATTATTACATTTAATAATTTCAAAATAATAAAAAGATAATGTTACTAACCCTTAATTTTGTATCAAACTTGAAATAATATATTTTCGTATATTAATTTTAGTATAGAAATAAAATATGGTAATTGAGAATTTTTGTTTTGCTAAGCAGTGGATAGAAGTTAGGTTCGAAACGTACTTATGAGAAGTATATAACGTGAATACTATTTATTGGATTAAAAAAGCCTGAATGTTGAACGTAATCAAGTAATTTTTCAATTACTTTCATAAAAATATTTAACCCGATTTCGGATATTCTCTCATTAAATAAAATATTCAAATCACTCAATAATAATAAAGCTACTTATTTATATTATGTCGAGACCTGAAACATAAAAAAATAACATTGGGAATAGAAATATTTATTTTTAAAAATGATTTAAACGGTTCAGCTGACTGAATAATAAAATAAACAAAATATGACTTCTTCTGAATTCAAATGCAGAGGAGAATAATAAAATTATTATTGTATTTTCCTGAATTGAATATGCTAATTCAAATATAACTGAACTTGTTTCATAACTATGAAAATAATAAATTATCTAAAAATAAAATTAAATAGATGTAGTATCAAATACGTTTAGATGCTAGGTTTAATGTTTTATTTTATCCAAATACCTTTCATCTATTTACTGTGTTATCTACCTTAAACACCTTGGCCGTGAAATGTAAAAGTTTTTAGCGATTATTTAGACACTTTATGCGACATTAAGCAGTATTTTGTTGAAATCTTTAAATAATAATAATGTGAATAAACCATAACCGATCTTTGTTGTACAGATTTCTTTGTTTGATTATGTACAATACATTAGTAGCCATTTGTGGTTTATAAATATAATATAATATATATACACACACACACATATATTTCTTTTCTTTTTTATGGTGTACTGATTTATTCTGCCCTTTGTAGCCATATTTAATAAATGTTTATAGTTAAATAAGCCTGATGGTAAAAACGACATAAAGAGGGAAGGATTTATAATACTCTAGTATAATTACTGACTTGACCAATGCTACAGGAGAGGTGCTGGAGGTTATGGCACTACATCATTACTATAACCCTGCAAATAAAGTTAAATTAGTATTTTTACTTGTCAATAATATGAGTTGTATCATTTTTTATATACTCCATTTTATATTTTTATAGTTTGTGATTAGACAAATATTATTTTAAGACAAACCTCTTAGTATATTTAAAAATTTGATTCAGTTCTGCTCTTAATTCCTTCCCTTCCTCGGAGTGCTTCTTATTACACATTAGGTCAGACGATCCCTCATCTAACTTCTTTTCAATATTCTGCGAGTGTTGTCCGGCATGTTAGTTATGGCCATGTATAGTTTTAGTGTATCCCTGTAATTTGTCTTGAAACGTTAATAGAGGGCTCAGAACCGTTCGCTGACACTGTCCCAAATTTAGTTGGAACTATTTATTGGCATATATTTTTATGCCAGGACCTACCGCTTAGGAGGAAGGTATATTAGTTCCAAAAAAACTTTTTTTTTTTGCTTTCATAAAGGTTTTTTTTTTTTTTTTTTGTTCCTTTATATTCGTAATGTTTTTTTTTGACCCGTGAAAATGTAAAACGCATTCTTTTGGTGTCTAGTCCGTCCGCAAACTCTATATGTCTCTGCCTGGGATAATCAGTAGATTCACCCGGTCACAGAGATTTTTTAATGTACAATAACGCCCAACATGGAATCCTCATACGAGACTACTACAACACTTACTCTAAAAGCTCTCAAATCTTCCTATTTAATTTTATAAAACTCATTATCTGGCCTTTTTGGACCAACGCCATTGAGCCTAAGGGTCCACTAAACCATCAAATTTATCTCGTATATAATCTTTGCAATCCAAAACCCTTTAAAAAATCCTCAATGCTCCACACTTAGTCTCTATTTACTTATTTGTTCGCCCTGCCTTGCATAATATGCAACACGGGTTATGGCAAAGTCAACTTGCGGATTGCGCCAATAAGTTAACGTTGTCAATAAACTTTTTCAAAGTGTTTCTTCATCTCGTTCAAGTGTTAATTTTACGAAGCACCTTCTCTGTCACGTATTGCTGTAGCTGGTCTTCTCCTCATGTTGAAATGGGCTGGGCCAACAGCTGTTTTCCACCCGTATACAAAATCTTAGATCGTAGTTCGTTTCTGTTTCTGTCCATATTTCGTTTGTTTATTTATTTAACGTTTGCAAAAATGACGCCTGTTGGGTACAATAGTTTCGGCAATCATAGTTCTGGGAAATCTTTATCAGTAGCCATCCTAGAGCATACTCTATAAAAAGGTCTCAACATTGTCAGTTTTGTTAGACATTGGCGGCTCTTGATGATGGTGTTATCTTACAATGATTAGGCCAGTTATTAAAATGATGATGATCTATGTTCAAATTGTGTCTTTCTGGCTGTTGATCACTTTTTTCCATTTAACTTATCGTGCTTGCTCATAGTTGCGGGGATGACTAGGCAATGATACGTTAGGGAATGGATCGGAAGCGATCGCTAAGTGTAATTCGGTGGCTCCTGGGGATCGTTTGCGGGTTTTATTACGTCGGCTCATGCTAGCCGAGTCCATTACGTCGAAGGACAGGAATTATGGCACTAATTCATCGAAGAGTTGGGAGACGGAACAAGGCTAGGATTAAACTAATTTCCTCTGACCTGTATTGGAAACTAATTTCGGCAGAGTCGCTCGTTACAGGGAGGCCCGGCATTATCCTCACGCGACGGCGCTCCGAGAGCAGAAAGGTTCCGAAATTAATTGAAAAACTAATTACTCAGCTGATAATGGTCCTCTGGGGGGTCGGCCGGGGAAAGGGGAGAGGGACTCCATCTGCGAAAAACAATAATTGAATGGACACTGTTGAATGGAATTATAATTAAATTATATCGACGCCCTGCGAAGCTGCTGGGGCAATGTCATCACTGTGCACCCTCGGGAAAACAAAGAGTACCTCACTCTGATGATTCTTATTTCGTCAAAATTCTTATCGGTGACAATTGAGACTTATGCGTTCCAAAAGTTACTATATCTATTCTAGGAAATTTTACAGGAAAATCTCTCATTACTATATTATTAAATCAACTTATTCACTATTATTTTAAAGTTATGGAATGATGTGTTTTAGTAATATTCGGACCAAAACTATTTGTGCAATTAGTACTTTTAGAAAAAAAATTGCAGTTATAAATCACGCTTTAAAGACCTTGAGTGTTTATGTCAATAAGAATGTTATTTAGCTTAATACACATTTAATCAAAATCAATGGTTGTTAGTATAGGATCTTAATAAATTCATAGTAAAAAAGGGGAAAAAACTGTACCTCTACAACCCATGGAGGTTCTTGGACTCATTACATATAGAGATAAGTACTGCTTCTAGGTCAACGGCCGTGCAATAAGATCACGATCAGCCACAGCCAGGATTTTTCCTCATTTCTTGATACCCACATTATAGAGGCTAAGTGTGCCCCAGGACGGTCTCTATACCCCACGGCTGAAATAACAGAATGAATAATATTCTGTCACAACCGGGATTCAAATCTAGGACCTGGAGCACACTGAACACTTCAGTGTTCATCGGATAAAATTAAATGGAACATTTAGATAAAAGTAAATGATTAGAATACAAATATGTCAAAATATCAAAAATTATAGCATTGCCAGAAAAATTGAGAACCACATAACCATAAGAAAAAGTGTCACGCCTTTCCCTTCTTTGGCCAGTTCACCGCCACCTTCATCCTTTATTCCCTTTCGCCTAAGAGGATCCTCATCATGTTAACGCTTTTCCTGCACCCAACCCTGTCCAAACAATCCTTCTCACTTTTTTTCTCTTGTTTTGTTATTTCTTCCACTTTATATTTTCTAGGAACTTAATTTCTTAGGTACATTTTTTAAATATATATAAATGTAAATTCCAACCTATTTTAATATGCGTGAATCATTTTTAAAAGCCCATCACATTAAAAGTTTTGTGTAGATCATAGGGGTACGTAAGTTCATTGGAAAGAACCAGATCATGATAAAACTATTCTAAATTTCAGAGCATTAAATTCTAGAAAATATTATTTAATTTATTTTTTTCGTTATGAATGAACGATGTTTTGTTCAATCTCATATGTTGCGGAAGAAATCACCTTTTCCTTCTCATCCATGAATATCAGGAAACCACATGAATATAATTTAGTCCTATTCTTTTCCTACCTTTTCTTTTTTGCTGTACTGGAATTTTCTTGAACCTGAAGGGTGAGGGCGGAAAATTTGTGCCAGAGTTAAAAGCCTTACACCCCCTCTCCTTGGAACTGAGATGTGAGCTTGTAATTATTTCCCCTCCATTTTTTGTTGTCGGGTTGCTGGAAAACTCACTCAGCTATGGCAAGCCGCCACTAATATTTAAATTATTATTATTATTATGTGTTAACAATGAAACTTTACACCTTGCATATAACCAAGAGGCAAAGATATCGTTTCATAGTAAACTAAACGGAAATCTGAACAAAATCATAGAGGGACTGACTACGACCCTTATATCATGGAATATCAGGAGAAGTATGAAAAGGTCCTGAATAACTATTGACATAATTATGTAAGATATAAACCAATACAAAGAGCACCACTGGGTACAGCCTGTCTTCAATACCTTAGCACCTATCAACTGATTTTCAACATTTTCTTGACAAATGCAGATGGAGATAGTAGAAAGAAAAAATTGATTATGATCTACCCTTGTTGTTTTGTTGAATCGTAGTCTTTTCAACCAACTGTCAGTTTATTTTCATACTAAAAACGTAAATCAAGACAGAACCTTTTGGGACTCAAAGGAAGCGGGAAACAATGTTTATCTAATATCGCGAAATGTTAGGTAAAATTACGAATTACTTTTACTTGTAACATATACAAAATACGTCATTAAAAATGGAGAATCAGTCCTTTAACGAACTGTGGCACCGGGGATCGCATTAAAAAATCGGCAAATTCCTCCTCTTGCATACTTTCTCCAGTCCTACCTCACTGACAGGTTCTTCAAAGTAAATCACAACAGTTCCTTCATTTTTAAGTAGTATGCTGGTGTCCCTCAAGGCTAATAATACTTTAGGCTAAAGAATAATTTCTCGGACCAATTCTATACACTGTCTATACAGCTGATATCGCGACCCATCCTACCACTTTCCTGTCTACTTATGCTGATGACACTTGTTAGTTATCAATGAATAGCGACCCTGTCATTCCATCTCAAATCCTTCAATGCAACCTCAGTGACCTTAAAGCATGGTATCAGAATCGGAGGATAAAAATAAAGTCCACTATATAACCTTTACTCTTCGTCGTAAACCTATGACATTCTGCCCTGACATTCTTGAAGAACACTCCGTTAGTCATAGTTAAACAGATCCGATATCTAGGATATCTTAACAATCATGTTTCTTGGAATCCTCTTACAAGATTGAAACGACAAGAAACTGCCCGACGTTTTCGACTACTTTAACACTTACTAGACAAACGCTCAAACATTCTGCCCAACTACAAATGGCACATTTACTTGACTATCATAGACCGATATAGACCTTCTGAGTAGTGAATTGGGGTGGTGAGTAGAGAATGGTTCCTTGGGGCTATGCTAACCATCAACTTTTTCCCGTTTGCAATCATTACATAAAAAAATTATACGAACAATCCTAAATGTTTCTTGTTTTGTCACAAATAAACTCCTCCATAAAGACCTTAATGTTCCTTATGTTGCTGACTTTGCCCGAACCAGATACCACTTCTTTCACGACAAACTCCATTCCCTCTCTCACCCACTAGTTTCAATCCTTGAAAATCCTCCGAGAAATCTGAAAATAAGATGGCCCCGGGACCTTCTAGCTTAGCATAGTTTTTTAAGAGGTAACAATAGGTAGTATCCCCACATTTGCGACACAGATGTGGGCTACTAGTTATGATAATAAAAACAATAAGTCTTATAACCGGTTTCATGTTAATGTATCAAATGTGAATTGATATACTATTTATGACAATTAGCTTCATCTATTCATTAAGTTGTCTTTACTCATTATTAACAATGATGTGATTATGTTAATTTGCTAAGTAGTTTCCTTGGAATAATGGCCATCAAATAAAAGACAGGGTAGACCAAAGCGAATTAAGCCAGTGACGTGGACTACCCTTGAAGACAAATTGGTTATTGGATTGCTCTGAGTTGATCACGACCTCTGCCGTCGCTGTAAAATGGGTCGTGGCAGGTTTCGACCGTCTCATCTCCCAATTTGGACAAATAAAAAAGCTTTGTTGTGAGTTTGAATCATCCCTGTTATTTCGGGGGGCTTTTATTAATTTCCATTTTTATATCCAATCTCGTTTAAATTGTGATAATTCTTATAATTATCGAGATTTTTTCCCTTACTAATTTACTACTAATTATTACTTAATTAATACTAATTATATAAGCTAATTAAGTTTGATATGATTTATTTTTACTTTAACTTATCTATATATGAAATGTAAGAAGCAGCGTGGTCTAGAGGATAGAGCAGTAGTCGACTGGGTTCGAATCTCGCCTATGGCAGGATATTTCTGTTATTTCGGCAGAGGTGCTACCCTAGGGTATAGATACCCTTCTGGGGCAGACCCAGCCTCTATAAAGTGGGTACCCAAAAAATATGGAAAAAAAAAACAGACGGTTAAGTGAGATCTCGGTCTTATCACATCAATACCTTCATGGGCTGTAGAGGTACATTTATTAAACATTATAGTAATAAAAAGTATAGTAAGAGAAAGAATTGCTATCATATACTTTTTTATAATTTCAGTATATAACGACAGTAATGTAGTGTATATGTGTAATATATCGTTGAGAAGATAAAGATTTTATAAAATAAATGATCTTATACAAAAAATTGTAAAATGTTAAGGAGAGTGCTACAAATCCGATAAAACTAACTGATTGTTGTAGATAAGAATAATAGTTAATTTTTTTCTTAACTTAAAGTCTTCCTGTATATGATTTTTTTTCTCTTTTATCTCGGTCTTGTCGATGAGTCGAGCCTAATTCCTTGATATATTTTTCTGCTTATTCTGTAGCTATTTTGTCTTCCTCCTTAGCCAAAGAAAATCTCAAATGTGTCCTACAGATTTTTTTTTAGAAATTCGTTAGATAAATCTTGGGATTAAAATATTAGATTGTGTGAAGTAACGCCTTTCCTAAGAATAACTTAAAACATCGATACGATGACAGGTCCATATTTTAGTTTAGTTATCATATTCTTATTTAGGTAGAAAAATATGTTTGTGTTATATTTAAAGCCATAGTTACATTTCTGTTTTGTTTTTTTAATTCACTTTTACTTATATGAATAATAATTGATAATTATGCAATTATATTTATCAACACATTTACAATTTGTTTAACTGTTACTACAACACATTCAAGAGGCTACGATGCCATTGAATAGTTTATATCTTATTAATATAATTACATGATGAGTATACTTGTTCATATCTAAACTGCATTGTTTATATGGATTAACATAACCCTTCCATCATATCTACATACTCACTGAAAGTAAGGACCAACCTAGCTGTTTGTGGAGAGAACACGAGAAGGCACTCTGCAGTCAATGTAGGAAGGAAGGTATATCGGAGAATATGTTCACTTTCTATTCATACGAATTGGTTGAAGTTGAATACAAATTTACAAAAATGACATATTTAATTTTTTAATGATTGTCCGTTGATAAAATGTCCACATTGATTTTCATGGCACCTCGTGCATTGATGAATGAATACAAATATATTTTATCAATGTGCATTTTCTTCCCTAAGATTAATGAACAATTAAATGTTTGTTTGTTTATTTATTTAACGTCACTTTGTGCTAATATGGCTAATCGGACCATGCTACAGTGGGAGTCCTAAATTTTGCCTATCCAGGTTTTATTAGGATAGGTATCTTTAACGAGTACCTGACATCGCACAGGCCCGGAACCACCTTTTAACGTCTCTTCCGAAGGACGGAATAACTAAGGATAACAATTAAACGGAAGAAGTACAATCATTGTTATAGGTGGAATAATCAGGAGTCAGTCTTTTTTTAAATATTTTAATTTTGCCCTGATGATGGCTCACAAGCTTGAGCCGAAACGTTGGCAAAATTAAAATATTTAAAATAAGACTGACTCCTGATTATTCCACCTGTAATAGTTTCTACAGTCGAATATACATCCTCAATACAATTATTGTTATTATTTAAATGTTTGACTTCATTTAAATACACAATTAATGAAATAAATGATAAAAACGCTGCGAATCATGTACAATAGTTTATTATTTCCAAATAATTATATATAACAATACATAACAGTATATTACGGTATAACAATTTTGCATAGCTGTGTAGGTAATTCCCTATATACATATTTTTCGTTACCTTAACAAAAAACTGAGTTATAGGTGTATGTTGTATGTCCGAGTATATGAGGCTGAATGCTATAAAAACTCAGGTCATTTTTATAGGTTCCAATTCCCTCCTCAGATCCAATAATACATTTCCAAATCTAATCCTAAATCATCACCCAATCACCCTCAGTTCCTCTGTCAAAAACCTGGGTATTACCATTGACCAAACCCGTTCCTGGAAACCACATATTGCCCAGATCTGTAGTTTCCGTCCTCTACTTCCACTATCCACCGTAAGCTGCTCATTCCTTCACTTATTTTTCCCCACTTTGGCTATTGCTGCTTAGTACATCGTGGCCTATCGATAGAGCTTGAGGACAGGCTAAAACGAATTATGAACATATTTTTAAGATTTTCCCTCAACACTCCGAAGAGGTCTCATGTGATCCATATATAAGGCGAGTCAAATTGGCTCCTTCCCCCAATTCGCAGACAATATTTCCTAGGATCATACCTTTACATGGAACCGTGTCATGAAATAAACATTATAGTATTTTCTATATATGGGTAATTTTTTTTTTATTATTATAATTCTCGGTGTCGTGAATATAAAAATTTAAAACAAAAAAAAGTATCTATCATCAAAAGAAATGAGTGTTTGAATTAAAATATTGTACTTAATAGACTACCATTTAGAAAGTAATCGGTTGATATTAACGTCCAGGTGTTAGGTTCATCATTGAATGTGCTGGATATTTTTGTGCAGAATTTTGGTAGGTTTGGAGAAAAGCCGATGATGGCGTGCGGCGGACAGATTTTTTTTTTTTTCAATCCGTCATTCGGGATCAACGGATCAAGACCTCAAATTTTAATGAAGAAGGAGCAATTTATTTATTTTTTCTTCGATTACAAAGATTCATTATTGAAAATAATGAGCCCCTAACGTGTTAAAAAAATTTATCTTAGAAGAAATGGAAAAATAAATTGTATTTAAATGTGGTTAGGGATGTTAATTTACTTGGGAGAAGGGCGAGGTCCAAAGTATTGTAGCACGTATGAAAAATGACTTTTCAAAGGAAGTAGATTTATGAAAGGTATATTAAGATATATAAAGGTGCATATATATTATATAAGTTTATCACTATGCATTGTTTTTTACGTATGTAATGTTTTTACTTTTTCTAGTACTACCTTAAAGGTGTGATGTCAACCATGTTGATATAAAAAAAAATGTATTCAAGAACTTGAGTACTGTAAGTAGGGCTGTAAGATTATTTCAACACTTCCCTAATACACAATACAGGTCGAGTTTAATGGATTCCTCGTGATCCGAAATGCGAGGTAATGTATCTGCAAATGGACCAGTCAAAATGGGCTGTGAGAGCTTTTCCCCTTTTGGACCAAGCTTAAACTGTCCTTAAGGACAAAATCAAAACGCCCTAGCATTTTTGGCGAAATCAAGTATAATTCAGAACACCATAACCATATTGTAAATGTAATTAATTAATCATTCTAAAATTCATTGCTAAAAAAATTAATGTTCATACGAAATGGTGTTATAGTTAAAAATCAAATTCACCAAGCATTTCAACCTGGGTGCTCTGTTTACAGACGTGTCACATCACAGAGACAATTTACGTTTGATGTTAAATGAAATAAGTTTCCACGAACAGTTTTTGATGAGATAAAAATACAGTGTTTAATTCCTGTTATGACTCCATTACCGATCACAATTTCCGCGAAGAATCTGCTCACTATTTGTCAAATAAATGATTGTTCGCGCAACACACGGCTTTCACTTAATTAAGTATTTTTATATGCATTTAGAAATGAAAATAAATTTTAAAAGAATTAATCACATCGAGTTTCAATATAAACATGTGTTTTCTTAAATAATCTATTAAAGTACTATTATCAATAGTTAGGTTATATATTTTACGGACACTCAACAGCCAAGGTCATAAGTGTCATTATTACCCTTATTATCTATGCATTATTACGACAGTTCTATCGGCTTTTCATCTATCTTCGTTAACTTTTACATTTTTACTTTCACTTGCCTATATATGCAATATATAGTAAGAGAAAGTATTTCGATCGTGAAAATGGTCGAATTCCAGTTTTCAACGGAAATAAACGTTTTAGGGTCTCCTGAGTCCAAATGACCAAGTCCCGCAAAAAGTGTGTGCGTGTATGTCTGTGTGTGTGTGTGTGTGTGTGTGTGTGTGTGTGTGTGTGTGGTAACTCCCGAGCGAAAACTAAAAGTGCTCTGAAACTGAAATTTCATATTTCAGACAATTATACGCCCGAGATGTTACAGAATGTTTTTCATCAAAATCAGCCAACCAGAAGAGCCACATTATACCATGCATTTATCACCTTTTTACGATTTACTCAAAAACGGCTCTAACGATAAAAAACGATAGAAAAAATATTATCTCATATACGGTATTTTAAAAGTTAATGGAGAGTGATGAAACTGATTGTTGTTGATAAATATATAATATACTATGTAATGAAACACATGTTTCTATTGAGCTTTTAAAAAAATAATTCGTTAACAATTTATTTGTATCTTTCAATCTATTTAAAAATTCTTAAATTTATTTTAACAACGGAGGTAAGTGTGAGTCGTGTGTTGCGCGCACCAGATTTTTATGTATAAGGTAATATTTTTTCTAAAATCATTAGCTCTCCAACTGTATGTATACTGTACATCTATATTATTCTTTGTTGTGCTAAGTTCAGAAAAACACAAAAAAAAAACATAGAAACATTGTTTCTCTTTTTTCCTTTAGTCGGTTGATCTTAAATACTTATCCGTTTTTTATCAATGCTAACAAGAAGATATAGTTAATATATTCAAATGATCAAAATTAAAGGTACTTGAGTTTATAGGATGTAAATTTAAAATATTAACATTTAAGCCCTGTCAGACTATTTCAATCAGAGTAAAACATACAAGATATTAAAGCCCATTCAATTTTACATTAATCAAAATTCGTAAAAAAGTGCAAAATGCAAAATAAAATGGCACTTCTCTTTAGCCGATTTTGGGGGAGAAAATAGTTGTAAAATCTCAAATATACTTTTTTAGAATTTATAATTTCTGTTTTACTCAACTTAAAGTTTTCGAGCTAGACTTACCACAACACACACACACACACACACAAACACACACACCACAACCACACACACAGAAACTGACCTTTTGAGTGACTTGGTCATTTGGCCTCGAGGGACCTTAAAGCCTGCATTTCCGATGAAAATCTAAAATTTTTACGATCACAATATTTTTCCATTCGATATATTTCTTTTATAGGTAATTGATGATGAGTCATCGGCATTTAAACCCTGTCAGACGGTTACAATCAAAATGAGATCTACATCGGATTAATGCCCATTAATTTTTACATTGATATAGGAAGTTTAATCTAACAAATAAATTTTAAACAATTTAAAAAATTGTTGAAGCCGTTTTTGAGAAAATCGTAAAAAGGTGCAAAATGAATATTATAATGTAGA
The DNA here is from genome assembly GCA_023052935.1 of Piezodorus guildinii. Taxonomy (NCBI): domain Eukaryota; kingdom Metazoa; phylum Arthropoda; class Insecta; order Hemiptera; family Pentatomidae; genus Piezodorus; species Piezodorus guildinii. Next base: position 168,665,025 of record CM041292.1, read on the forward strand.
CCTACTTTAATATCATATTATATTATTGATAGAGTTTGCATGTTGGTAAGAAATCGCACGCATTAAACGAACTTTCAACATGAAGAAATTAAGAAAAACATCTAATTAATTTTATTGAGTTTATAGCTTGTTCGAAGTTTCGAAACATTTACGAAATATATTTTTAGTTTTTAGTTTTATAATTGCTAACCTAATCATTTGTTGCAGAACTAACTTTGCGTGCCACGATTCTCCATGATCTTCCTAATTGCAGAATACATGGCACAGATAACTCCCGGACACGATAGTTACGAGCTTTAACTCTCGTAACAGCCTGCAATTGCTGGAATTATTAACTTTTGCTAGTTATTATTGAAGTTGAACTGGGATTGGTTCATGAAGTTTTCGCTATTTATACAACATTTACAAGAGTTGACAATGAGTTCGAGACATAGAACATTTTTAGTTTGTCGCATCTTATGAAAAGAAACTTCAAAATAACATACAAAAAGTATATATACTACGCACGTTTAATACAATACATACTTGGCTATTGTTCAGGAGCACCTGTTAGTTGTAATAATTAGATAGGTTCAATCGTTCAAAATCTTAATTACTCAAAAGATATCTACAATTAAAGTATGAAATATCTAATAAATTCATTAATAATTGGTTGAAAAAGTCAGATATTATTATTATTATAGATTATTTTTAAAACATTATGAACAATAAACATAAACTGTCAGTAATCTAGGGATAACGTTTGATTAAACTTCATATTTCAAAAACCATATTTCCGAAATTTCTGTCGTGCCTTTTTCACCTTTAATGACTGAATTCCATCCGTCACTTATTCCCGTTTAAAACCCAGGGACTCCTTGTTACCTCTTTAATATTTCCCCACTTCGACTACTGTCGTACGGTACACAGTGGTGTTTTTGGGGACCTCGAGGTAAAAATAAAACGTTTAATTATAATTGCATCGTTCGATTTAGCTTCGGGGTCGCTAGGTACACCTCCGTCTCCGAATTTTTGGCAAGTTGAGATGGATTAAGTTACAATCGTCGCAAGTATTTCCTGGCATCGTTGCTTTATCAAGTTATCCAATCCGACCGTCCATCGTGTATTTTCGATCACCTACAATTCAAATCCTCCGTCCATTCACTTTATACACACTCTTGCCCAAGAGATTTATACACTGCAGCCCACCGTTCTGCACAATTCGACAGATGGTTTCTTATCCGACCCTCAACCTTATGGAATTCTATTCCTCGTTCTATCCGTCATTCCATCTCCCTTATACATGCAAATACATCTATACACAGATGTGGACATAATATTTTACAAGTTAAATTTATTAATTGTCTAATAAAATTCCTTATAAAATTAACAATAAGTGTTTTATCCTTTTGTATATGTAGTATTTAAGAGAATCTTTTATATTATTATCAACAACAACCATAAGAATAAACGGCTTTTAATATGAGGGAATTAACACAAAATCAAATATTAGTGATACAGGATGCCCATAGTAATAATATAACCTTTTTACAGTTTTTAAATTGCGATTGGGAGGCAGATGGTAGAAGAAGGAGAGGAAGACCCCTAGTTAGATGGAGGGATAGAGTGGTGAAGAGTATGGCTAGTAGGGGGCTGTCGGAGGAGGACGCGATGGACCGGCAGGTAGGGGAGGTCCTGTTGGGGCAGGAGTTTGGTTGAGGAAACCTTCAAATTGAAGACATTCCTGACGAAAAGAAAAAAATTAACAAACACCTATTATAAGGTAATAAAGTAATTTCAGAAAAGCAACCAAAACGTAGGAATAACTAGCTTTTTATCTATAAATTAAAAAAAAAAATTTTTTATCTTAACAATGACAATTTGACAAGGAAAGAAATATGTTTCGATATATTAATTAACTCTTCCACTCGAGGCGTTAATTTGAAAGATGATTGGCTCTTGATGATGAAGAATCCTTGATTGAGTGGAAGATATTCTTCTCTCTGTTAAGAGAGGTTAAAACCTTTCTTGTAAAGTGTTCACGCCTTTCCCCTTACTCAAATACAATGGGTTCTCGTTATGTAGAACGTTCGTTTTTGAAGTGAAAACGTCTTTACGCGCGTTATACGATTTTTGGCAGGGATAACAGCTTTGATTTCGTTACCAAGGTGACGGTTTGCATGACCAACATGCTCTAGACTGGTAATTCGCTAAAATTTATGATGAAGAGAAGATTGAGGGTCTTCAATGTTAACAAAGGCAAAAATGTTTACGACGAAGACCAAAAAGCCAACGACTAATTTAGTTCTTTCATAGATGGATCAATCTTTTCCTAATTTCTATGATACAAATAGCAGGTACATCAAAACAAATGTGCTATGTGTACTACCAACTCATACAGTTTACAGTCACATTCAGATTACGATGGCATAATTCAAGATGATATGCCTCTACTAGGCAATGATGTTTCACAATTAAATTTAAAAAAAACATGCGTTCTTAACATAATCTACTTTTACAAAGCTACTCTTCTTTTCAACAAATCTCAAGTGCAAATCGCGTATTTAAAAAAAAACTTTCACTTCTATCGGCACACTCACGGAAAAATCACCATGGTGGACAAAAGTTTGGAATTTCTGAGTGCTTGAACTTTTTATTAATAGTTGGTAAGACGCTTAGTACTAATATTTCCCGCCATACCGAGTTTACAAATAAATAGTAAAAGAGGATGCATTCCCAACTGACTGATAACCGACAGTGGGATTATCTTTATTTGATGGCCATTTATTATGTTCGAGGTGTGGGTAGCGCAAAATATTTTTGCTTTTCTTTAACAATGGACATTGCTGAGACAGGTAAGACATTATATTTCCACACTTGTTATTGAATATACATTGCAATCTACCTATAGAGTTAATTTAGCAATTTTTAAATGTATGCCTCTATTCAATAACGAAATATTATATAATCCCTAAGTTACCCCAAGGATTCGTTTGTAGGATTCGTTTTAGCAACCATTCTAGTGTTTAAATGTTGCTGAGAATTTGCGATTTTTTGCGTTTTAGGTGATACATAATTTTGTCGGACACAACACTCTGGATCAAAATTTTTATAAATTATAATTTGAAAGTTCCCTAAAATATTAAAATTACATCTATTGACAGGTTCAAGCCACTCCGAGCCGATAATCAGATTTTTTCTATTATTTGGCCGTATTCTGGCTTTAAACGTTAAATGTAGGAAAGTTTTAGATTTAGCTAATAAATTTAATTTTTGACAACTGTGCTCTCGCTAACCGTGTCAAAAAATTAATTAGATCTTTTGAAATATCTTTTTCCGCAATCTGAGACCCCAAAGGTTAAACATCGCCAAGTTTCAGAATTTTGTCCACCCAAATCGGTCAAATTTCCTTTCCAAAGGTGCGGCAGTTCCTATGAATGCCTGAATTTTATTATTATATTTTTTCTTAATCCAAATCGGTTATTTAAGATCATAAAAGTAAAATGATAGTAGAGCTTATGTTCGTAGAATATTTCTCAGATATGTACCTTGGCTCTTGGGGAGCGGTAAGGACCGGCCTGCTGGACATAAGGAAGGAGTCGCTCGGAACAAGGATTCGCATGCATACAAATGGAGCCGCTGAGAGTTGGTCGCGTTTATTGCCGACTATGCTAATCCAAGAACATACTCCAGCCGACCGACCGACTTTCAATTATCATATTTATGAAGGAGGATTGAGCTGTAGCGGTAATGAAAGGGGTTAGTTGGCCTATGACGCAATTAGAGGGACAAGACCCAATTAGACGGGACAATGGCTAGGACGGTTGCTGTCCCAAGTTTATCTGCCAATCCATTGTCTTCCATCCATCCCAACCTCCTCTATTACATATCTTTTCATCCAACTTTATTAAGCGGATATACGGATATATTCTTTCCCATTGTGCGCCCTTATCTCATCAACGGTGGTATCAGGTAACCTTCTATTATACTTACCGCCAGCTAATTTCTGTCTTCGAGGTGGGTGGGTATTGAGGGAAGGTTCAGCTGAGTTAAGCTCTTGAGTATAAATAGTTCATCACTTATTCAAGAAACTCTATTAATGCCTTAAATGGTGAGGTTTAACATTTGGAGCGGTGCTACAGATATGTCGATTAATAACTACAATAAGAATCACTTAAAATGTTATGGATATATTTTTTTAAAAGAATTATACACAGGTTCGTTTTCGTTGTACATTCATTATTTATTTATTTTTTTAGAAACCATTAAAAATATTATGGAAGCTCTTTCTATAACTGAAAAAATAAGTAACTATAATATAAATATTTGATACGCGTATCACATAACTAAATATAGGGGAGATTAGTGAAAACACACGATGTTGAAATTTCGTCTGTAAAAAAATGAAAAAAAAAATTAAAAGCAATTTGCAATCCATTATGTTATATATATATATATATATATATATATATATATATAATATATATATATATAAAGGTTTTTTTTGGTTATCGGTACCATCCTCGGAGACCTTGGCCGCGCGGTATGGTTTCTTACGATTCCACACGCTATTCTCGATCACAGACACGATAGACTAGCGCGTTTGCCACACCTTCCTATTTATAAGTTGAGATATTAAAAAAAAAATCATTAATTTTAAACTATGTACCATTCTTTCTATGAAAAACTCCATTCCCACTACAATCCATTAGTTTTAATCCTTGCTTCCTCTTCAATCCCTGATAATCTTCCGAGGCGTCTGAAAAGAAGATGGCCACGGACCTTCTAGTTTAGAATATTTTTAGAGTGCTGTCACTGGTAGTGTTTCTACATATATTTCATGACATTTTTTTTATATTACCATCACATTTACTTGGTGTATTTTTATTTAATACAGTTGTAAATATCAATTAATATGTTTTAAAAGTAAAATATTTCCAAATAGTGAAAGATAAGCTTAAGAAAACTTCGGGTTCACGATTATAAACGAAGGTAAATGCATTTAGAATTTAGATAAACATTTTTTAAATATAAGGTATACATAAGAATAATTAGTTTCACTAAAATTATCGACAAAACCTATAAAATAAATAAAGTAAAAAAAATGCACATCATTTTATAAATGAATTTGCTTAGAAACAGAATGGCTTTGAGATGACCGATATATGGTATGCTGTTAATAGAACGACCAGGGCGGAGTTTTGTCCCCAAAAAGTGTGTTAGTAACAACTGTGAGTCATGAACATGCTAATGTATCAGAATGTTTCTATCGAGACATTTTAATTATTTATTAAACTTTTATTTAAAACTTGATTTCCAATAGAGAGGTAAGTGAAAGTTATTTATTTCGCCCAACTGATTTATCAGATAAAATATCAAAGCGTTGGCCTCACAGAGGTGTTTTCTATAGGATTATTGAATTAATGTTATTTAGTGTTTCCTGTAGAGAAGCCGTGCTGAGGCAAATAGAAGATAGAATTCTAAAGGCCGTGATCCCCTTGGGGTCCACTTTGCCCCGCCCCTCCGTGACTCTCCTCTATCGCCGGGGATATTCACGGACTTATTTATTTTTATTTACACTTACCTATGTATACACCGATTCTCATATATCTTTCTCCAACGTGTGTGATACCAATGCGGTGAAGGATGCTTGGAAAAGGTTTTTTATTTTTTTTTATCAGTTGATTCAAAGCTATGATTCCAGTTATGGCACAAGAATGGTTAATTCAAGAGGAAGAACACCTCACGTTATAGGTAACATATATTTAATTTTTTAATGATAAATGTAAGTAATTATCAACTGCACGACAGTTGTGAATTGAAAAATATTAAGATAAAAAAAAAGAATAAAATAAAAAACTGGCGTACGCAAAACACGACTTTCAATTATCTCAGTTGTTAAAATCATTTTAAGAACTATTAAATAAAGTTAGAGCTCAAAAAAGTTTAAAGAATTTTATTTCGTTTCTTTAGAAATATATGATATAGAGTAAATAATATAAAAAATAGAAATTATTATCAACAATATTCACTCACGTTTATGCTCTTGTCGACACTTTACCTTACATCACACTACTTAAGATATACGATGACTTTTTTTTTTTAAGCTCAAGCTTTTCAACAGTATATTATGCGTCTATATTACTATTCTTATGGGGAAAAACATATGAATCTCATTCTTTTTTTAGTTGGTTATCAAGTTTATTCAACTTGTATATTTAGACGTTTTCTATCAATGCTATCAAAATGACACGTTTATTTTTTTGGAATGTACAAATTTAAAGTTACAATAAAAAGAAAAAAAAATTAAAATTTGGCATTTAAGCCCTATCAGACTATTTCAATCTGAATGGAACCTGCTATATTAAAGCCTATTAAATTTTACACTTAAATATGCACTCCTTAACTTCCTTTTATTATATATTTATTTTCATTCACAAGTTATGACATAGTTTTTCTACGTTTCGGGGTTCTTTGGCCATTATCAAGACTTTTTTAAAAACACTTTTTAACACACTACTCATTATTTTCCATTTATAGCTAACTGCTATTCTTCCACTTTGATGTTTATTGGCTGACTGTCTCTATTACTTTTTCTACATGTATTTTACATTTATTGAGCTGATTCAACTAAGCTGTTTTTGAGTAAACGCGCAGTATTAAGTATGTATTTTAAAAAAACAATTTTTTTTTTTTTTTTAAGGCGCTTTACTATGAATCTTTACATATTTATCTCTATCTTCAAAAATAACTAAGTTATGGATTTATTTATGGTTAAAATTAAAAAAATCTTTTCTTTTCTTCTTTTTTTTTTTTAATAATGATTCACGTTTTTTTTGGTTAAAAAAAGTCTGCTATTTTTTTTTGGCTTATCTTAAAAAATAACTAAGTTATTAAATTAAATCATTTTTAATCGGCCGCCAATTAAAAAATATTTAACATGGCGTACGGTGGACGGCGCACAGTGGGCAAAATGACCAATTTAGATGGACAAAAGTCAAGTCAAAAGTTTGGAATTTTTCAGTGCTTCACCTTTTTATTATTAGTTGGCAAGACCCTTAATACTAATATTTCCCGCCATACCGTGTTTACAATTAAATAGTAAATGAGTGAAACATTCCTGTTCCCAAATGTGCCTAATAACCGTGAGTGCGATTATCTTTAGTCGATGGCCATTTATTGTGTTCAAGGTGTATTTAGAGCAAAGTCTTTTTGCTTTTATTTAACAGTGGACATTGCTGAGACAGGTATTACCAAACTAGTTATTAAAGATACATTGCAATCTCACATGTAGATTTAATTTAGCAATTTGTAAATGTATGCCCCTATTCAATAACGAAAAACTATAAAACCCCCAAGTTACCCCAAGGATTCGTTTGTAGACTTTGTTTTATTAATCCCTCTAGTATTTAGATATTACAAAGAATTTTTGCGATTTTTTGCGTTTTAGGTGATACATATTTTTTTTCAGAAACAACACTCCGAATCAAAAGTTTTACAATCTATAATTTCAAGAATTTCCTAAATGATATCCAATACATCTATTAGCATGTTTTAGCAACTCCGAGCCATTAATTATTTTTCCCGTATTCTGGGACTTCAAACGTAAAATGTAGGGAAGTTTTAGATTTTAGCAAATAAATTTGATGTTTGACCACTGTACGCCCGCCAATCTTATAAAAAAATTAATCAGTTTTTTTAAATTTTTCTTATAATTTTTTTAAATATTTTTTTCCGTAGTCAATTTTGTCCATCTAAATCGGTCATATTGCCCACTATGCGGCGGACAAACGGACTTTTTTCAGTATTTGTTATTCGGGTTCTGTGTATCTTGAAACGGGTAATTTTTTTTTTTTTTTTTGATCTATTACAAAGGTTATTATTGAAAATAACTAACAAATGTATATATATCAGTTTGATATCACATGACGTATTAAAGTTAAATCTAATAATAAATAAATGGAATGATACCAATTATTACACATATAGTGATTTTAATTTAGGGGTAATTATCCCTACAAGGTTACTGACCAGTGATTGCTTTCTGAAATAACAAGAAACTGATTGATCATTCCAGCTACATCAAACATTGACGAGACTGACTATCTAAACACCCATCTTAGGAATAGCACAGATGCATTGCTACAAATGCTTCCCTTAAATCATCTCTATTAAGTGGCGAATACACATGTGCAACTGGGAAATATTTTACCCTGTCCTAACACAACACTTTTTTTATTTCTAAGCTGATCCAAATCTAAAAACAACTTGGCAACCTTGACCTTTCATTAGCAGAAATTATTAATAATAAAATTATTAAATATGCAAGAGAAATTGTATATTCCAATGAATAAATGTTGCTATATTAATTTTAATAATTTATCCTGTAAAAGATGTATTGTTAATTTTTTTTTTTGATTTTATAAATATCACGTAGAATAATGAGAAATTAATTCCTTTTTATAATTTTTTTTTAATAGAAATAATTTATAACCCTAATGGCAAATATAGAAGCATGATACTAATGCAAAAAATACATTGTCTTGAAATTGAATGATATGTTTCAACCCAGATTATTAGTAATGGAAGCTCATGGATGATTCTCTTGAGTAAATATTTGAATAAGAATATGTTAAACGGTGAATTATATGCCGTTATAAGGTATCTAAAAACTATAGATGTATATCGTTTGTATATAATTCTAGGTATTTTAGCATACATTATTTTTATGAAAAACTTTTATTTTTATAATGCCCTTGAGCAGTGAGTTTTTTTCATCAAAACGCTCTGGAATCTTGGAAGAGTATTAGGTCCTTTACATCCTTGAATATTGGATTTGCTCGGACATGTAATTGAATCGAAAAAATACATAAAAACATTAATTTTGAAAATAAATGTAATAACTTGTTTTTGTAATGATTTTATATTTCATATTATTGATTTATTTTATAAAATATTTTGCTAGTATTCGATGACTGCGTTGAAATCAGGATTTTTAAATAAAGTTAGAGATAAAAAAGTTTAAAGCATTAGTTACTTTAAGTTTAAATAAAAACATGTGTTTTATTAAATGATATATTATATTATTATGTACGACAGTCAGTTAGTTTTATTAGTTTTTCATCACTCTCCATTAACTTATTCCACTTTGTATAAGATGATATTTTTTCTAAAATCTTTGGCTTTCCAAGAAGTTATTATATACCTATATTACTATCCATTTGTCAAAAAAAAAACTTACTAAAATATTCCTGTTTTTTTTTTCTCCTTTAGTTGTAAATTTGTTTAACTTACATATCTACCCTCTTTTTTTCCCTCAAATGCATCAAATGCATCAATGCAGAAAAGATTATATATATTACAGTTGAAAATTATCGGGAGTCAGTTGTTTCTTAAATATTTTTATTTTACCGACGTTTCGGATCAAGCTTGTGAGCCATCATCAGGGCATTACTGAGCCATGTCCAAGCATAAACTCAAGAAACTGATTCCCGATTATTTCCATCTATAATAGTTTCCAAGAGCCAGTCGACTTCTTAGAACTAGTCGACTATACATACTCAATAAAAGATATCGAATCTACAAAATTAAAGGTACATTAGAGAAGTAAATTTTAAACTTTCGACATGTAAGTAAAAAATCCTAAAGAAAGAATTTTTAGTTGTTGTACATAACTTTCACGCTGCCGAGGTCTTATTTCATATATTATTTTATTTATTTGTGATACAACGAGCTGATATAAATTTCTCTAATATTCATCTTTTTTTTCAGGTTAGTACTTGTTGGTTTGAGAGAATAACGCATGCATGAGTGAGTACAATAACTATTTAGTTTATATCTTATTGGAGGTTTTATTTTTTGAGTGTTTTTTTACCAAATACTAACTTTATAGATCATGTAACAATAACCATTCCCCTATATGATTACTTTGACACGACTTCGTGAATATTTTTTATTTGCCAATTGTTTTACAGATAAAACCTATGACATGGTACTCCTCGTCGAAATTTAATTTTTTACTGTATTACCATACCAATCATAGGTAGTGTACTTGAGAAAACTAAAATCATTCTTATAATTGTATACGGGATAGAACTGTGGGGCTCTGCTAAACCATCAAGCATCCAAAGAATACAGTCTTTTCAGTCGAAAGTGCTGCGCAAAATAGTGGACGCATCGTTCTACGTAACAAATGACCTTATACATAACGACTTAAACATTCCGACTACTTCAACCACTGCTATAGAACAATACAATAACTTCCACCAAAGACTAACATACAACACCAACCCTCTTACAGAAACATTAAAATGCCCTACGAATCCTTGCAGCCCACCTCGACGACTACGCAGGCGGTGGCCAAGAGATATGCTGATCACTTAACGAGCTTTGCTTTGATGAGCCGCTGCTTCAGCAGTCCACAAATTTGCTTATTGCGAAGAAATTGCAGATGACAAATTAAAGTTTATGTCAAATTTCTTGTTTGTAATAAATAAATAAATAATAGTAGTAAAAATGCAAATACATTTTTATAATATCAAAAATATAGAAATAATTAAGCGAACATTTACTCATTATAAAAATGTTATTTAGTAAAAATACGACAACTTTGCAATCAAAAAGTAAATATCTTGCAGTAAAAACTATAAATGTGTATAATCTTACTCAGAGTATTCAGTATTTAAGGTTACACGTATACTCTGTAGAACCTTGAGAGAAGAACCTGATTTTATTATTGTTATAAATTTCGATTAAGGTAAGTCTACATGCAAGAGAGATTTAAACTGTAAATTATAAAAATTAATGGCTTAAAACCCTTAACTATAATTAAACAACGGAAAACAATTGTCATTAATTAAAATAATCATTAATATAGTTTAATGGGTTGAAACAGCAGACAAATAACGTAAAATATTTCTTTGGATTATTATTGCAGTTGATTAAACAGTGAATTGACTTATGTCGGTAAAATGCAATAAATCAGTATAAAAAGGTTTGATTTGCAATGTTTATTGAAATATTCATTATAACCAATGATTTTAGATTGTAATTAAAAACAAAACAAATAGTATAAAGAGTAATTTTTGATCGAGCTGAAATTTACAATATTATACATTCTGAATATTACTGGTTCACTATGAAAATTTATACCGTGTGTGGTATCATATTATTTTTTTTATATCATCATTTTTTTCATTTATTTTTTTTTTTTTTTTAAATATCCAATACAATAGGCAAAATATATTTGGTATATTATATCTCGGACTAGCGTTTACTACTTTACATATGTTGTATTTTTTTGTACTTGGTCATTGGTTATTTTATTTTTTTAGATGATTGCAAAGGTTTGTTATAGAATAAACCAAAAATAATAATAATATTTATTAACAAAAAATTAAAATAAATAATTTTCAGAAATTTGCTAGTTGGGTTTTCATGTTAAATAACAAGACAATACGATATACGTCGTAAACCTATGGCATCCTACCCGAATTCTTTTAATGATATCCTGCTTTTCACATTTAAACAGATCCGCTATTTAGGGCTCCTTCTTGACAAACGTCTTACAAGATTGAAACGTCAAGAAACGGCTCGACGTTTTCGAATACTTCAACACTTACTAGACAAACGCTCAAACCTTCTATCTACATATGAAAAAATAAGGACATTCAGGATTTTGAATTGTATGGATTGCATGCAGAAGGAATTTGATGGTTTAGTAGAGTCCCAACGCTGTCGTCCCAACGAAATCGATTTCATATGTCCAAATAGGTCTGCTAATATTGACGAAAATGAGTTTTCGTAGTAGACTAGATGCTTTGAACATTTGTCTAGTAAGTGTAGTAAGCTATATCTTCGAGCAGTTGTCGTTTTCGTCTTGGATGAGGATTTTCTCGGATTTATAATAAATAATGTGTACCATCGTCGAGGGACATCGTCCCAGAATAAAGTTTCTCTTCTATTCTACCATTAATATATTTAATTTATTTTATTAGTCTTCAGATAATTTTAAAATACTGCAGAATAATTTAATATCCATAAAACCTTAATGTTCCGTATGTTGCTGATTTGGCTCGTAGCTTATCACTCCTTCCATAACAAACTTCACTTCAAATTAAACCCATTAGTTTCTATACTTGCTTCCTGTTAAACTCCTGATAATCCTCCGAGGCGTCTGAAAAGAAGATGGCCTCGAGACATTCTGGTTCAGAATAGGTATTAGAGTGCGGCCAAAGAGTATCTTCTTGGACTTTTTTTTTATTGTAATTCACAACTGTATTATACAAACGCAATAAAAAAAAATCGTGAAAAAGAGAAAGTACTACCAAGTGGTGAATCTTCACTAACTATTTTAAGGCAGCACTTCCCTAGGCCACCTTTTCAATCGCCCTGGTGGGTTATCAGGAACATCTAAGGAAGATAGATTACGGACAAGTGATCACTAAGCCCGTTAGGAACATCATGGATGCGTATGGGAAGTTGTTGACTAAGGAAATGAAGTCCTGGAGGTGTGGAGGCAGTTCTACCAGGAAAATTTAGTATGGAAGAACGTTGGCGTAACCACAGAGACTGCAGGGAGAGAGGATGTCGGACACCCTGAAGATATGGACGATGCGATCGGAGAAGATGAGGTGGAGCTGGCGATCGAAAAAATCCAGCTGGGAAAAGCTCCAGGACCAGATAACATAGCTCCAGAATTTATCAAATTTGGTGGTAATGGAATGATTAAATGGTTGCAACTGCTCTTCCAAAAGATTTGGGACCTCAAATTGCTGCCCCGAGAATGGGAAAACAATATCATAATCCCCATCCACAAGAAATGCAACCAAAGTGTTTGTGAGAACTATATGCCAATATGCCTCTCCTCAGTCGTCTACAAAATATACACAAGGGTTTTAGAGTGTAGTGGAGAAGGACATCGAAGAGGAGCAGGCAGCATTTAGACAGGGACGACAGACACAGGACCACATTTTCTCCCTGAGAATGATAATAGAAAAAGCTTGGGACCGGGGCAAGGCAGTCTATCTAGGATTTATTGACTTGAGGGCAGCTTTCGATTCAGTGCTAAGACAGGAGATGTGGGACACACTGATAACAAGAAGAGTACTGGCAAACCTGGTGAGCGCTATCAAATCTGTGTACCAAGATCCAAAGGGTATTGTGAGACTTAATGGCCAAATGTCACAGCCTTTCCACTTTTATAAAGGAGTAAAGCAGGGAGATAGTCTAAGTCCCCTGCTATTTATCCTTGTTATGGACGAGATATGGAAGGAGGATCCCAAGAGCAGTGCTAGGGTATTGGAACTTAATACCAGTGCTGGCACAAGCCATGATCTATGCCGATGATATAGTCCTCATAGCTAACTCCCAGGAGGCTCTCCAGTCGTCATTGGTGGAATGGGAAGAGAAACTCAAGTTAAGAGGGCTGCATATAAACCCAACTAAAAGCGAAGTGATGACTGTTGGAAGAGAAAATGTGATTTTATGTAATGGAGAACCCCTAGAATCAACGAATAATTATAAGTACCTCGGGACCATTATAAGTAGTGATAGTAAAATAGATCAGGAGGTTCTAAATCGATTGACGAAGGCCAATGGACTATACTACCAGATCTCAAAAACAATCATAGGCAAGCTGGAAGTTAGTAAGGAGGCTAATGTGAGGTTATTTAAATCTGTGTTTCTCCCAGTGCTGCTGTACGGAGCTGAAAACTGAACAACCCTCAGCAAGCATCTGAGTCACAAGCATCACATCTGCTGAAATGAGATTCCTCAGAAGAATAGTAGGAAAGACTAGGAGGGATTGCATCAGGAATGAGAGTGTACGTGAGGATTTGGGTGTCAGATCAGTCTGTGACGTGCTGGAACAAAGACAACTTAAATGGTATGGGCATGTTTGTAGAATGGACGACACCCGAAAAGCCAGGTTGTACTTGGAAGCCAGACCGGAAGGCAGACGACCTCGTGGCAGACCCAGATCTATGTATAATGACTACATTGGAAAACTTGGAGCAGCTAGAGGACGTACCATCCCGGAGATGAGAAGACTTGCCAGGGACAGAAACCACTAAGCTCAATGGACCGAGTCTGCGACTCCACGCTTAACGGCACACAGGAGTTAGAGGAAGAAGAATAAGAGGGTTTGTGTGGGTAGGGAGGTGAGAATGAAAAGTGGTGTATCTACACGGGCTATGTCTGCAACGGATAGGAGTAGGGTTATGAATGAGTTGAATTGTGACAAAATAAGGAGCATTCATGATTTTGAGAAGGATTTTGATGATAGGTCTGATAATAGCGATGTAAACGAGTTTTGTAATAGACTGGAAGTTTTGAAAGTTTGTCTAGTAAGTGAAGTAATCTGTATCTTCCAGCAGTTTCTTGTCTTTTCAGACTTGTGTGAGGATTTTCTTGGATTTGGAACAACTATTATGTACCATTAATATATTTAATATATTTTGTAAGTCTTCAGATAATTTTAAAATATTGCATAATAATTTAATATTAATGGTTAAGGATAATAACTTAACGAGATTTATCCAGCTAAGCTAAGAGAGACAATTTCCTGAATTTTTCATTAGCTGGTTGGGACTAAAGATTGCGTTGTTGGTTTTGCAAAGGTTATTAGGTTTATACAGAGGTGTTGCTTTGAGGAGGAGGGAGTTGTATGATTACCTGCCCCAAGCAAGTAATACACGCTGATGTATATCCTCATTTCCTTTAGCACAAGAGATCCCTATTCCGGTCCATTTGCGCCTCCTAATAAACGTTTATAACATTCATCCCCTCCACCCTCCTCCAGTCCTATTTCATTGGCTGCTTCCTCTCTTTAATACTTATATTTCTGCTCCTCGAGTCGAAATGGGATTTTTGACGATGTGGAATTTATTTTTCTCCATCATTGTTGTTGTATTACTAAAAGAAAAAAATCTCCTGGTACAGCTTGTTTATGGAGCGGCTGTTATAGCAATAACTCCAGCAAAGATTGTGACTATACCGAATTGATTCCAAATCAAATAGGGTATTAAGAATGTTTCTATAATAAAATTAATTATTCGGAAAAAGGTTTATATATATATATTATATGTAAATATAAAATTTATATAGATATAAAATAGGTATATTATAAATTTTGATACAGATTCAAAGCCCCTCAGTCGTCATTATGCAAAAAAAACAAATTAAAATTTTAAACCATGCTTTATTGACCTAGATTTTAATAATAAATTAGTGTGTACATTTTTGAAGTAATATCATATCCATAATTTATTAGGGGGCCTCAGAATATGTTGATTGTGATGGGTGATTCTAATTCTTTATAAATATTAATGACTTTATATTATTTAGTATGATAAAAATTTGAAAAAAAAGTCAAATATTTTTAACTCACCCATGCCTGTCAGCTTTACAATCTATGTAACTTTATTATTTTTTCAATATTCAATTTTAATTAATTTAATGAAAATTAAAGTTTTCGTAATAATAAATGATAATTTGTTAATTTATTGTAGTGAGTTCTGAAGATTATGAAGACCCCCAAAACGTTGACTCCCAATTATTGCTAATGTAATAATAAACTTTTAAGGAAGATTTATTTATTAACAAATTTTTTTATGAGGGACAGGCTGAACTCTTGGCCGATTCTTATAAGGCGAGGGAAGATGATCGGCTGTTAAATGCTCCCACACTACCTGCGGGAAGACCAACGTCCCCTAATGAAAAGAGGATATTCTCCACCTTCGGACAGCTTGAGTCGGTACTACGACGCACCAAGGGTAACAAGGCTTCGGGACTGGATGATATTCCGTATGTACTATTGAAGATGCTACCTCGAGGGGTAAAGCCTTCTTATTAAACATTTTTAACTCCTGTATGCGGATCTCATACTTCCCCGATGACTGGAAGCAAGCGATCATAGTGCCGCTACTTAAGCCTGGGAAGAATGGAGACTCACCAGAGCATTATCGGCCTATCAGTCTCCTTTCGCATATGAGCAAGGTGTTCGAGAGGCTGATCCATCACCATCTGCTAGAGCACTGCAGTGAGGAGTCCATCATTCCACCAGAACAGACCGGGTTCTCACGAGGCGTAGCCTGCGATCATCATTTAGTGAAACTTCAAAGGCACACCATAGAGCGTATGACGAAGAACAATGAAGCCACGGCGTTCATCTCGCTGGACTGCACACAGGCGTTTGATTGTGTATCCCACGAGTTACTGCTTCGCCAGTTGGAAGACTATCGTTTTCCAGCTTCATTATGCCGATTGATCAGAAGCTACTTAAGCGGGAGATCCTTCGTCGTAAGGGTAGGCGATAAATTGTCAACTTCAAAGGACACCATTTGTGGGGTTCCTCAAGGTTCTGTATTGGGACCACTATTGTTTGTGATCTTTACAGCAAAAGTGATCTCAATGAAGCACCCAATGGCACTGGTAGCAGCCTACGCCGATGACATTGGCATCTATGCTTCTAGTATGAGACCGAAAAGGGCTCTCACCCTGGCACAAGGAGCATCGACCACTATTGTAGATGAGCTGAAGGAGATTGGCATTAGGGTGAACCCGAAGAAGACAGATGCTATTGTCATGTCGTTCCAGAAGGGGAAGAGCGCTTTGCCCACTGATTTTAAAGTGAACGGAGAAACACTGCCAGTCTCTAATTCAATCCTCTACCTGGGCGTCACTCTAGATAGGCACCTCACCTTATCTAGTCACGTACGGGAACGACTCAAACTGGCCAGGAGAAAGAGCTATAGACTTAATCATCTACTCACGTCACCTCAGCTCTCACTGAGGCTGAAACTACAGATCTACAAGGCTATAATACGTCCGACTATGCTCTATGGTGCGCCCTTGATGCGGCATCCGTTTAAGTCCACTCTCAAACAATTACAGACGTTCCAGAACTCCATCCTTCGGCGGATTGTCAGAGGTACCAACTTACAGAGGGCCAGAAACCATATCCTTCATCAGGAATTAGTATTGCCAACAGTGCCTGAATATATCAGCCGGAGGCACATTAAATTTTTTGATGGGCTGAAGGCCTGTGCTAATCCATTATTTTCTGATATCACCCCACCACCCAAGCCTGGGAGGTGGCAAGGATCACTACCTCTCGTTGACGTTGTCGCCGAGGGAAGGAGTTCGGACTATGTCTGAACTCAATTTATTGCCAAAACCCTGAAGAATGGTCCCTCCCATTTTGCAATGGATAAATAAAGGCTTAGAAGAAGCCCTTGAAAGATTACTAGTGCATCCAGCGCATATAGCAATCCTCTTTAGAATACCTCCGGGTAACAGAAGGACAAATCTGACAGCTATACATATTATATTTGTATTTGTATTTTGTTCGAAAATAAAACCAGAGGGTAAGAAAAAAAAAAAAAAAAAAAAAAAAAAAAAAAAAAAAAAAAAAAAAAAAAAAAAAAAAAAAAAATTTATTATATTACACATTTTAGTTTATTTTCATGTGTATAAAGTTTGAAAACTAAAATGAAATAAAATAGAGTTTCTCTCTATTCCCTTAAATTAAAAAAAAAATACTAATAAAAAAAAAAATAAAATAAGGGATCCTAGTTCATGGAAGTTGAAAAAGACCTTTAAGAAATATGAATCACACTCGAAGACATCCAGAAACGAGTTTTCTCTTTAGAAAAACATTCGAGGGTACAAGTTGTTTCAAGAAAGACCAAAGCCAAAAACGGGCAAGAAGTGGGCTGATGAAAGAATGGAGACTCACAGAATAAGAATGCGCGACTACCGAGGAAAAATTGAAGCAAGCTGTAGAAATAACGCAATCCATAGCACGCCGAAAGGGAAAAAAAATACATATTAAAACAATAATAAAATTTACCATTGTATTATGTAAAAAAAACAGATAAATAGGAAAACAATAGATATGAACCAGTCTTGCAAAAAAACTACCCATTGTTTGGCAGTGTAAAGTTAGTAATCTAAACAAGGACTCGAGGTCATCTTCTTTTCAGTCGCTTAGGAGGTTTATCAAGATTGAAACTAGTGGGGTTAGCGGAGAAATTAAATTATTCATGGAACGAGTGATACCTAGTTCGGGCCATATCAGCAACATATGGGAATATTTAGATCATAATGGATTTTAAGGATTGGATAAGAGCAGAATTCGATTATTTGGCTGAGTACCAATGCTCAAATCCGCAAAGTCTGCTTGGTCTTATGACAGCAATATGAATCAGCCGTTTGTAGTTTAAGGGAAGATTGGCACGTTTGTATGATGAGTGTTGATGTAGCCGAAAACGTAAAGCAGTTTCTTGTATGGATATATTAAGTAAGTCGTTTCTCAAGATAAAGTCCTGGATATCGGATCAAATAAGAATAAAATTGTCTTATACTGTTAGTTCTCCTGAACTATTTGATTATAGAAAAAAAAATTGGTTTACTTAAATTTTAAATCAACGGAATTAACACGAGGTGTAAAGTTTGAAAATTTTCCTGTTTCTTTGTTTTGCATTCGGTAACACTATGTAACTATTTGAATATTGGTCATTCCTAGGTGTAATGATTATTTAGCTAGCAATGGCGAATTTATACAGCACTTTTATGTTTTTCCCGATATCATCTATTTCTTTTCATGGAGCTATAAATCTATCATAACTTTAGTGGAACATTTCTAAATTTGTGCAAGGAATTGAATTATTTAATTTAATTTTATTTAATTTAAACCCATTATAAAGAACAACGATAAATTGTGTGTGCTGTTTTTTTAAATTAAGAAGTTCAGTAATCTCAGGTTTATTTTGTAAAACTAGGTGACATAATTCAAATAAAATAATATTCTTCTTAAATTAAATTTTACATGTTTTTTAATGAGTATGTAATGCACCTAAAGAAAAAAAATATGTTTAAAACTACCTTAAAAAGCTTGAATTGAAATTCGTGTGATAGACGGGTAATGGAGTTAGCACGGAAGTAAGGGTGGGGACCTGGTTTGATTTTGACAGCAACATTTTGGTTTGATGATTATATTGGTGAAAAAGTAAGGATCCTTCTTTCATTATATGTTGGGTTGTAAGATTCTTTACAAGAAGAATTCGATGGCTTATTAGAGCAAGAAAACTCAACACTCACATGTCCAGGGAGGAGTATTTGTAATCATAAAAATAGGTCTTCTGTAGTTAATGAGAAAATGGTTTGAAGTTTGTGACGGGAACTTGTCTGTGTTAAATTCTGAACGCATTTAAATTATTCATCGTGAATAAGTTGCCACATTTTGTCAAAGTTTTCAATGTTAAAAGGACCCTTTGTACAAGGCTGAGGGTATTCGTAAAGTGAAAGTTCTTTCAAAACCAACAGTCAATCGATCAAACTGATTGATCGGCCTCCTACAGTTTTAAAAACTTCGGAACAGTTTAAATTGGACCTCGGGGTCCGGGAGGAGCTAGGGGGGGGGGAGAAACAACTGGGAATTAGAAAAATGTTGGGTTGACATTGATTGGACAGGGAGAGTTCGGATCTTTGTGACTCCTCGTCAATCTGAGGCTTACTAATAAAATCAGTCCCGTTCTAGTCACTGTGATTTAGCCTCCTCTAACCATCAATGTCCATCAGTTCTCATCCCAAAGTAAACTCCCTCCAGGAAGTGGAGGTATTTTTCCGGAGGTAAATAAATATAGGATTGATTATTATTTTTTTATTCATTACTAGTGAGTCGCCTTTGATCGCTTATGTGCAATTTGAAATCATTTATGCTGAAAAATATACTGTTTGTTATAGAAGATTTAGAGTTTATTGTAGAAACCTCTACTCAATTTCTGATATACAAATCCCTCTCATCCAAAACATTCTTTTCTCACTACAGCCTGCAAATGCTTCAAATAGCTCAGTCTACTTTGTACTAGCAGATCGCGCGGCGAAACAAACATTTGCGAATGGCATTCCGGTTCGTGACGTGATGACTTCGTTTCCCACATGAAACAGACAATCCAGACAAAATGGAGACAAACGTGGTTGACTACTACAGATAATAATTTAAGATAACTGAAAAGTGAAGTCTCCCTCAGGAAAACGTCGGTTTCGAAGTGGGAGAAGAGAAGCAGTGGCTTTGACGCGTCTGCGCATCAGGGACTAGCTCAGAGCTATATTATGGTACGCTCTCCTCCTTCGGACTGCCAGACATGCAGGTGCCCGCTCGCTTACTGTGCGACATGTTTTGACGGAATGCAAGGCTTACAACCCATACAGAGAATATTTTGCTATTTCTACAGACTTACAGCATTACAATATAGCATATGGACTACCGACGGACTTTTTGAATTTCTCAGACTGACTGATTATAATCGCTAAAAGACAATAATAACTCTTGTGGCTGGCGCCTATAACCTTTAAAAAAAAAGTCATTACAGTTAGATTTACTATTACACTCTGCACTAATTATAGTAAATTTTAAACGTTTACTATTTATCGATTAAATTTAATGATTTATGTTTTATAAAACAATATTTTCTGTATTTAAAAATTAATCATATTATATTTTTCTGTTTTAATTGTAAACGTTAATAATGTTCAGGATATATGGCAAATATTTATTTCTAAAAATCATAAAGTATTATAAAAAAAAATCCCTTTGTTCCCTTGAATGGGCTATTGAAGAGCAAACTTGCTTTTTATTAATGTGTGACAGTTAATGAATGACTTGAAGGGACTCGACCTGATTTCCTTGGCAGAGTTGATGCGGGAATGACAAGTTGATAATAGCTATTGAACGCTCCTTTGTATGTTACCCTTTCCCCGTATCATAGGTGCAATGAATTTTGTATATGGTGGCTGCTAATATACTTATTGCCTAATTAATTAATTCTTAATACTTTATATGATATTTCGCATAACAGCTTTGATATTCATAACATTATTCTACACTGCCGATATTTTGAATATTCTTCATTTTAAGTATGTTTATTTTTGTAGATTAAAAAAAAAAAAATAACCTTATCATATTGTTAGCATTGATAAACAACGGATAAATATATAATTTGGACGAATTCGAGGTTCAACCAAAGGAGAAAACAGCAAACATATATTATTTGTGCTTTTGAGCACAGGAACAGTAATATAGATGTGCAATATACTGTTGGAAAGCTAACAATTTTAGAAAAAAATATTTTCTTACATAATAATACATAAACATTATTTAATAAAACAAACGTTTCTATTGAAACTCAATGTAATTCTTTAACATTTTCACTTTCACGTACCTTTATTTTCATTTCTATATGTATTTAAAAAGGCTAAATTTGTAAAATAATTCTGTAGTGATTTTTATTAAAAAAACGACATATTAAAATTAAGTATTTATTTATGATACTTCAACTTTATTATCTATAGAACTTCTTTTTGTTTAATCGTTACAGTATTTTTTATTTCGGTATTAGAAAAACTCGTTTCATTTTAGTATATTATTTTTATTTATGTCGAATGGGTCTAAATTTCTTCGATTCTTACTTAGTCAGATATTGATTCATTATTTGAAACAAAGCTAACGCTACTCTTAGAACACTAAATACTAGAATAAAGTTACTGTTTATTTTGTTAATATTAAACGCTGTTATCAATATGTTTATTACATTCACTTACCTATATATGAAATACGAGTATATAGTAAGGGAAAGTATTGCGATCGTGAAAATTTTCGAATTCCAGTTTTTGACGGAAATACACGTTTTAGGTTCTCCTGAGTCCAAATGACCAAGACCCGCAAAAAGGTCTGTGTGTGGTAACTCTCGGGCAAAAACGAAAAGTCCTATGAAACTGAAATTTCATATTTGAGACAACCTTTTAGATAATCTTTTTCATCAAAATCAGCTGACTGGAAGATCTAGTTCATACCATGCGTTTAGCACCTATTTACGATTTTTTCAAAAACGACTCTAACGATTTTGATTAAACTCTCTATATCGATATAAAATTTAATGGGCTTTAATATCATGCAGGTTTCATTCTGATTGATATACTACGGCAGGGCTTAAATACCGATATTTTAAATTTTTTTCCTCTAAAGTACCTTTAATTTTGTAGATTTCAGAAAGTTTTGTACATTATCTTATTAGCATTGATAAATAACAGGTAAATATGTAAGTTGAGCGAATTTGATATTCAACTTAGGCATAAAACTGCAAATATATTTTTTTAATGCAATATTTGTTTTTTTGAACACAAGAACAGTGATATAGATGTATAGTATACCGTTGGATAGCTAAAGATTTCAGAAAAAATATTGTCTGACTAAAGGGATTATAAAGGTTAGTGGAGAGTGATAAAATACCGATCAAACAAACTGATTGTCGTGGGATCCACTTGTAGCTGGGTGGCTAGCGTAACAGCCTCCCATGCTAAAAGTCACGGGTTCAAACCCACAGGTGGTCCTAGGATTTTTTAATGGGAGTAAAAAATCCTTAGTTACGCCGTCCTTCGGAGGGGACGTTAAAAGGTGGTCCCGAGCCTGTGCGATGTCAGGTACTCGTTAAAGATCCCTATCCTAATAAAACCTGGATAGGCAAAATTTAGGACTCCCACTGTAGCATCGTCCGATTAGCCATAGTAGCATAAAGTGACGTTAAATGAATAAAAAAAAAAAACTGATTGTCGTAAATATTGTAATAGTATAATAGATAATTTAATAAAACACATGTTTCTATTAAAATCCAATGTAAATAATTCTTTAAAAATTCATATTTCCTTTCTAAATTAAAAAAAAAAAAAATTATATAAATGGTGGAGGTAAATGAAAGTCGTTGTCTAACACAATTATTTTCTGAAAATTTTATTAATTTATTCATTTTCATTTTGTTTATATTTATCCAAGTTTGTAAATATTAGCCAATCATGTTCCTTTCGTCTGTTGGACAAAAAGTATATTTCAACTGTACAAACCTGTTATTCTTAAGGGACCCTGCCCCAGAATAAAAATTATTTTCTATTCTATTCTAAAATGATGTCATTATAAATATAGTGGAATCAAATTGTGGTGCTAAGCTTTTACTATTTTTGTTTATATCATGTTGTAAATATTACATTTTTTTTTAAAATAATTAGTAATATAATTGTAAAGTCTTTAACTATTGTTATTAGTCATGACTAACAAAAAATTATAGTTAGTCAAATTTATTTATCCATCTTTTTGGTAATGAAGTAACTCCGATAGTAGTTATGTACAAGTTAGATAAACCACCAATTGTTATAATCGTCCTTTAAACTATATAAAACTATTTGCTAGTTAATATTTAAGATCACTTATTAACTTTAAGAATTTTGAGTAGACTGGTAGTATAGGTGTAACTCTAACTTGGCTATCCTATAGATTTGTATCATATATTGGGCATCATTACAGATAAACTTTTAATGGATGTCGAATCATCAGTTACTGTCTTCTTCGATAAGTCAAAATTTCCTAATACCGCTATTTAGCTTGAGCAATGAGCAGCTTCTTACAGAATACGCCAATGACCTACCTGAAGAGAGATGTATATTAATTCAGTTGTTTAATCTAAAATAGTTTACTGTACATAGATATTGTGTGTATGATCTTTATATTTATTTGAATTGTAGGTTGTTTTTTCTTCTAGATTTACATGATTTTTTAATTTTTTTATTCCATGTTATTCGACATTATCATTGTTTTTTGTAAATACTGTATGGATGTGGTCTCATATCACTTGTTAATTTTAAAACAAAATGTAATATATCTCAATAAATATTAAAAAAAAAAAAATACTAAGAGATTTTGTCACTATGACCTTTTCCTTTTTTTATTTCTTCTTTATTTAGCTATTTAATTGTAGTTATATATTGTTTTTGGCCAGCTGTAATTTTTATTTTTTTCATTAATGTTATTCTTAAGGGACACTGTCCCAGAAAAAATGTTTCTCCTTCTGTTCTGTTCTGTTTAATACAAATATTTTCTTCCACATTTTTCTCAAATCTTTTAACTGTAATAAAATTGATTTTAACCAGGGAGATAAGTGAAAGTCATGTGTTGCCAGTAAAGGAAAAAAAGAGGTAATAAATTCAATATAATATCACGAAATATGGATTTTATGTTGCATATTTTAGTAGTATAAAAAAAAAAGAAAAAATAGTGTACCACTTCAACACACGGAGGGTCTTCAAGAAGGTTCAACACGACAAGGAAGTAGGTACTCATTTCTGAACTTCCGTTATAGACGGAGTTGGGCTAGCAGGGATCACGTTTAACACGATCTTAATTGAGGATGAGCTTGGTCTAAGCAGAGTTGATTAAAAAAACGAGAACTGACTCACGATTTGAAAATCCAGTTTCTCTCTAACTGAGCAACGGGTATTTAGCCATTCGAATCAAAACACTGGCCCATCCGTCCCACTGATGGACAGATTGAACTGCGGAATTTACTTAGCCGCTATCTAATCGGGTAGATGGTTACAAGCGGAACAGTTTGGCAAGATGTGACAGGGGAAGAGATTTAACGGAACTGATCATTGCACAAACCGCTTTCGAGAGGAAAATGAAAGTGGACGGAGCATGAAACCCTTTTAGGCTCAGACAATGAACGGATAAGTGAAGGCGGATGTAGGTCTTTCCGGATATCACGGGGCCACGCCCTTGTGGCATCCTCAATTTAACGACTCGGCCGTATCTTATAAGTATTTCGTCCGTTACCTTCAGCCACGCCCAGGGCTTATCAGACTACTCCCCTAGTTTTGTCTATTTTAGGCCAACCGCATAGTGGGGTGATGCAACACCGGAATATTCACTGGATGCTACAAGCAAAGAACTGTCCTCGCACATAAAAGAGAACTAAGCCTTATTGGAATTCCGTTATTTGCCCTTGCAAGCTTTTTTTGATCCTTATACAATGAATTTCCAGTTCATACCTGGAGCAAATGTTATATTTCTCCATTTCTTTTAGGCTGCAATCCGAGATAAAACATTTTTCTCAAATTAATCATCTATTACAAAAATATCAAGCGAAGACCATCAATTCAATAACCAAACTATACCCACCGCTCAGTGTCGCAGTAGTAAAAGAGTGACTTAAATAAAAATTATTGATGGGAAACCTAAGAGTTTTGAACCGCTGAGAACCGATAAAACTCTGTCTGGTCCCAGCCAAACAGTCTTTTTATTAATAATTAAAATAATTATTTTTATAACATATGTTTTTATAGACATGTACTACATTGTATTTTAATATGAACAGCAGTAATGCTATTAGACTTCATTCCTACAATATTCATTCAATAAGTAAAATTACATAAATATTTATGATAAAATTAAAGAATTATAATAACGGAGAAATCTAAAAATAATTAGCAAACTGAAAATGTATCATTATCTGTTTTCGATTATTTTATCATTTAATAATAATAATAGGCTTAGCGAACCCGAAGGTTCGATGCCGATACCACCAAAGTCCGCCTACACAGACTCGTCCAATGTTCACCATTCAAGCCCAAGCCCCCGAGATCAGCCTTAACGCAATCCTCCCATCGACGCTTCGGCCTACCTTTCGGATGGCTACCAGTCGGATCAGCAAATACTGACTTTCTCGGAATCCGCTCGTCATCGAGCCCAACAACTTTACTCGCCCATTTGAGTCTCCGCGATGTAATCAGCTCAATTATATTCACAGGATACAAGTTGTGCAACCTTCTAAACTCCCCAGTGGCCTTCCCAATACCTTATTTTCGTTCATCCTTTAAAGTAAGCAGCCACGTTTCACATCCGTAAAGAACCGTTGGAAGAATAATAGTTTTATAAATCCCCCAGGTGGTCCTAGCATTTTTTAATGGGAGTAAAAAATCCTCAGTTACGCCGTCCGTAGGGGACGTTAAAAGGTGGTCCCGAGCCTGTGCGATGTCAGGTACTCGTTAAAGATCCCTATCCTAATAAAACCTGGATAGGCAAAATTTAGGACTCCCACTGTAGCATCGTCCGATTAGCCATAGTAGCATAAAGTGACGTTAAATAAATAAACAAACAAGTTTTATAAATTCTAACCTTTAAGTTTTTAGATAGAAGCCGCGAACTAAGTAACTTAGCAACTGAATAATAACACGCATTTCCCACCTTTAACCGGGACTTTATTTCTTCCTGGATTTCATTTTTTCTTGTAATCATTGAACCTAAATACTTGAATTTCTCTACGTGTTCAAAAGTATGCCCTGAAATAGTAATATTCTCAAGATCGCCACCATTTCGGCTACTAATCATATATTTCGTCTTATCGGTATTTAATTCGAGACCTATTTGTTTACCGGTTTTTATTAACACACTTGTATTTAGTTGTATGGTTTCCGTGTCTTCACCTAGTAGTACCAGATCATCGGCATACCCCAAAGCCGGAATCTTGTCACCAATTTTTAAGCCTTTATCGGTACACATCACCTTTTCTATGACATATTCTAAACCTATATTAAATAACACAGGTGAAAGGGAGTCACCCTGTTTCAAACCGATCGCACCTCAAATCTCTCGGAGTAATTATGACCGATTCTAACTTTATGGAATGTTTCCGACAAACACATCTCTACTAGGCTTACTAACTTTCTAGGTATTCCCTGTTCAATCATGATGTTATATAGCTTCTGACGGTCTATTGAATCATAAGTCTTTTTAAAATCGATATAAAGTTGATGGACTACACCGTTGTATTCCAATTTTTTCTCTAATATTTGACGTAAGGAAAATATTTGGTCAATAGTCGAGCGATTCCGCCTAAAACCACATTGGTAATCTCCGATAATTTCCTCAGCGTATTTCGTGATTCGACTAGTTAGAATTGACGTGAATATTTTAAGCATACTGGGAGAAGAGAGATCCCACGATAGTTGTTACAATCCGACCTCGGTCCTTTTTTGTGAATCGGAAAAGTATTGATTCTTTCCATTCTTCGGGCATTTTTTCATTTTCCCAGATCTTTTTAACTAAAAAGTGTATTTTGGAAACGCCCTAACAATAACCATTTGATTTTATCATTTACTAGGTCTTTAGCTTTTGGTTTAGTGCAGTGGTTCCCACTAGTGGTCCAAAGGTCCGAGGTCATTAAAAATTGTATTAAATTATCTTATGAAAAATATTTGCGAAGGCATGACTTTAACAGAAACAGGCACAAATTTCACGTATAAATTAAATTGTGAGTACTAAGTGACAGTAAATAGACAACAGTATTGTATTTCTAAATTTTAGAAATTCACAGAGAACAATGTTTTCCAACTTGCAGTCGTTCCATAGAGCCTATGTATGCATTTATTATCTTAGATTATTTTAACTGTGGTCCATTATTTCCATAACAAATGGTTACTGTTAGTTAGGTTCACCTTAAAATTAAGGAGGTTATTTGCAATCCGTAACTATTGTATATAATGACATTTTAGGAAATATTCAAGTTTTTTTTTTTTACTTTTTCGGAAATTACATCAATTTTCAAATACAATAATACCGATTTTGTTTTAATATAGTGGGTCCTTGTCATTATCTAATATGATGAAGGGGTCCGCGAAACTTTTTTGGGGAAACTCTGGTTTCGAAAATAATTTAAAATTAATAATTAAAAATCAGCATTAAATAATATTGAATGTAACATTCTTTAACTTGATCACAATTCCATTTATCAATTATTAATGCTTGAGCGTCAGTGTTAATCCTTTGACTAGCGATAGACGGAATGATCACTGCCTTTGTTGTTTAATCCAAGCTGTTTGAATTTAATGGATGTAAGTTTTAATTTACAGAGCAAACATTTATTGCTTGCTTTTAATAACGTCCAACCTTTGTAGCTTCACTGGAAAGTGGTAAAAACACGATGTGTAGTTGTGTTTATATTGTCGGATTCATTGTTCTTTCATTCAGTGCCCTATCTATGAATCACCAGTTATTTGTTCCGGGAATTTTCTGAGAATTTATTAAAAATTTTTTTTTTTTTTTTTTTTTGCTTGCTTGCTTTCACAAGCTTGAATTTATTAAATACTGTAAATATTCGATTTTTTATATTAATTTTTTTTTTAGTCTCTTAATTTCCACGAAAAAAGTCTCTGTGGTAATAAATGGCTAAATGTAGATAGTAATATTTCAAAACAAGTTATTTATATTAAAGAAAAACTACAGAATTGAAAACCAGTAAAATATTTTCCCCTTTGCGTTGTATTTAGTGTACCTACTAATGAATTTTATGTAAAACTTTTTTTTTTAATTTAATCAGTAATGTTCATTATTCAAAGTAATATTTTCGTTAGTAGAAAAAAAAAATGCATTATAGAATTAAAAAAAACAAAAAAACATTGAAATTAATATCCAAACCACGAAAATACAAAATTACAAAGAAGGTGGTAATGATTAAATGGCTTATAAAATTAAATAATGCTTTTTTGAACATAAAATTATGAAAAAAAAATCTATCTGGCTTGGTTTTCATCATCGTTCGCTATGTCTATTATTTATTTTTGCCGATTTATTCCATCTATTGTTATTATTTTACTTTCGTAAATTTGTTTTATTAATTTCATTTTCATTAATGTTTAGGTATCTGATTAGCTTTATTAGTGGAAATTTTGATATTTCGCAATTAATTTACTTAGGGTTGAACAACAATTACAACTCCTTAAAATATTTATTTACCATTTACACTTGTAAAAATAGAAACAAAAAAAACTTGGGTTTATTTTATTTTTCAAAGAGACATTTATTACGTTTTGGGGGAGACCATTAGAAGCCTTCTTCTTTTTTAAATTCCAGAACGAGACCGCACTTTACTTAATGGAGAGTTGCTGCACCCTATTCACTACCAATCTAAATGTTTGAATATTTTTTTTTTTATTCTTTTGTGCTAGGGTTGCACAAATCTGTCTGGGAAACGGCTAATTTTCATCTTGTTATTCTCCCTTGTGTTTTTAACCTGCTTGAATAACTGTAGGGTTAGGGGCGTGATTTAATTTTCATAAATTATAATTTTTATTTTTTTAGATTTGTTGAAAAAAAAGGTTTCTCATACATACACACAATATGAGTTCTTTTTTTTTTAATTTCTTTTCTTTAACAATTTTTTTGTTGGCTGGCTTTTTTTCTGAATATTCAATTATTTGTTCAATATAAGTATTTAAATATAATAACCGTTATGCTAGTTTATTAAAGTTCTAAATGGTTTAGACCCTGACCCCCTGGAGCAGACCCTGTCACTTAAAGGGTACCCAAAATAATGGGGAAAACCTGACGCTGAACGGATTACGGCCCATGTCTGAGCCAAGATCCTTCATGGGTTGTGATTTGTACAGGATTGTTTTAGAACGCTATTAAATAATACACGTTAACATAGAAATAGAATACTTAATATTATGTGGGTCATGAAAAACTTACCAATAGGTAAGGACTTCAATAACTTATTTTAATTTAGAGGCCGAAGCCGCATTGCATTCGTCAATATGTTATAATTCTAATATTCATACCAAAGTTTACTCGTATAAACTTATTAGTTATCTATCCTTGTTCTTTGCATTAAATGCTTTATCAATGTGTCTGAAACTTTATTATATTCTAGAGACATTTCTAGTTATTTAAGTTAATCTTAAAAGATCTATTTCTCTCTTGTTTTAAGACAATGAGAACTATCGTCATTTAGTATATCTCATGTTAAATATGAAAAAGGTTTTATGTTTGAAAATTTTAGTTACTATTGTATTACATCATATTTATTATGTAAAAAATTGCCATTTTTAATTAATGCTAATTTTTGGAGCCGATTAATATTTACACAACCTCCGTTTAAATTCTCTATGTGAAATATATAGCAGAATCCAAAAAAAAGAAAGGGAAATATGAATAATGAAGGTAATTCAGATTTTTTATTTTGCTATTACTTATGCCTCCAATCAACATTATTTTAATAGATTGTTTATATTTACTTTCACTTATTTTAATATAAAATGCATAGTTAAATGATTCATGAAGAATTTTATTTGGTTTTAATTTTCAAAATAATTTTTTTAACGGAAATACATATTTTAGAGTCCTCTGAGTCCAAAAAACCAACTCTCGCAAAACGGTCTGTGTGTAGGTCTACTTAATAAATAAGAAAAATTGTCCTAAAAGAAATATCCTCTCTCATCATCTATATTCTCAATGATTGTCATATTTATATTCTAATTTGACTTGAGAAATGAAATTATCGAATAGGGCTATTGAATAATCTATGTGGTCCACTATTGGACCTGCCCTGCTTCGCCGGGTGCAATTTTAATGCCGTGTCATTTATACTTTAAAAATTTCTGTCTGACCGATGTAGAGTTTATCGTTTTGGGAGTTTTAGTTCATCTTAGCGAAAAGTGTAATAATCAAGGAAATTTGTTTATATTATAAAATCTATTCATTAATATATTTGATCATCGGCTGAAATAAAATACATAAAACAGTTATGGAATGAGATTTACTCATCAATTGTAATTGTTATTACAATTGTAATTATAATTATAAAGAGATTATTGTAATTGTTATTATTAATATTTATATTATCTCCTATTACAAAGGATGCCGCCCTCTACCTCCACAGGGACTTTAGCACAAGACATCTTTGCACATACCTGAACCCCTACTTGAAACAGCTTACCTACAGGAAGTACTAGGACATAATGGGTACTAAGTGATCCATATGTCCCTCATTTGATCTCTGCCGCCTTTCCTCCATCCCCTCTAATATTCCTTCATATATGTACCCCCAAATCCTATGGCCAGGGCACTCCGGTCAAAACGTTCTTAATGTAAAGTTGTATTATAATACATTAGTAAGAAGTTTATGTGTTTATCTTCATTGTGTATAAATAAACAAAAGTTTATATAAAAGTGTTATTTGTTAACTAACGAAATTTGTTTGTTATATTGAAGTGAAGCATAAATAACGGAAAGTTTAATGACTATGTATGTATCCAAAACTAAAGAAAATAATTACAGCTCCTATTTTATTCAGATTATTACGATTTTATTTTTCCAATGAAAAAATTAAATCGCATTTTAAAATATAAATTAAATTTCCGTAGGTATCCTATTTAATTAGCAGTGAAACATCAGTTTTTATGAAATTATATTAAATTTGAAATAATTATTAACAATAGTAGATTATAGATTTATATCAACTTAACATTTATGATGACAAATTGGTAACAATTCGTTACGTAATATTGTTTCTGAAATCTTGCGTACTAACTGAAAGAATATATCTTGCACGCTCCCGTACGACGGTGGCTATATTGAACATCATAACCTCAATCTTTACTACTAACATATATTAATAAGTTAAAACTTTATATTAACTTTTACGATTTATTTCTTTGCATATTGACTTTTATAAAATCTTGCGATTTAAAACGGTTTATTATACGTTATATTAATACATATATTTCAGGAATATTTCTTTAAAGATTTGATTTCAGAAAATTTATTTTTTTCTGGTAAAGAAAAGCTAAATTGCGAGGTATTTTACTTTTAAAACATCCGAAAAAAATTAACCAAATGATAGTGAAACCTTCTAGTGGTTTAGAAGAAGTTTCCAGAAACCAAGAATCAGTATCATATATATATATAATATATATAATATATATCTATAATATATATATTATATATATATATAAATGATACATATATATATATATATTATATATATATATATACTATAATATATAGTATATATATATATCGTGTGTGTGTGTGTGTGTGTGCGTGTGTATATAAAGTCTGTGGTAAATTATCCCCATCATTTCCACAGGATATCCACGAATAACACAAGAAGTTGGCTGATTGTTTAAACAAAGTTTAAAATACATTTCAAATCTACAAAAATATTATAGAAAAACTAAGATGAGAAAGGATGTTGAGTTCATACTGTATTCATACGCCCTAGAAATTGCTGCAGAAATATATTCCGTAGAAAAACGGTTAGGACGTGATGTTCTTTATAGCCCCTTTTTACAGAAAATGAATGCTATAAAGGCGTGGATATCGGGTAAAGTGGGTTTCCTCCTAATATAGAATTTTATCCTTACATCAACACGTGCAATAAAATTCACCCTCAAAGGGTATAATTTTCTTCGAGGGCAAAAGCGAAGGTAAAATTTTATGAATAGACGAGGAGGCAAAGGGTAATTCTGTAGTATACAATATATTTAATGAAATACTACAACACACAAATATGTATGTATATATATATATATATATATATATATATATATATATAAATATATAATATATATATATATATATATATATATATATATATATATATATATATATATATATATATATATATATAAATATGTATATAATGTATATTCTCTTCTTTTGACTAAGATTTTATTGAAATATATTATATTTAATATTATTTACTTTATTTATTTTGTTTTATTTTATCTGTAATATTATTTTGTAATATTTTTTAAATCTAATCCTACTTTAATTTGTAAATTAATATAATCATATTATCATTCAAGTAGTATAACATTAAGGTATGGAGCATGATGTTATAATAAACGGTAGTTATGTGGGGTTACCATGTGAGCAAAAAAAAAGATATATATATATATATATATATATATATATATATATATATATATATATATATATATATATATATATATATACATATATATATATATATAGATGTGTAGGCCATTAAATTAATCCAAGTCAAACAACTTTATTCAGTAATATTACAATTTTTCACGATTAGGAGAGTAATAATAGTGCTCTTAATTAAAATTATACCATAATAATAGATTTATAAAATAATGTTACAAAAGGCAATGAACTTATAAGTATACCAATAAATAAATGTGTTTCATTCATTTTTCGGTTTTAACGTATATTCAGGAGCTCAATTTAAAAAAAAAAAAAAAAAAAAAAAAAAAAAAAAAAAAAAAAAAAAAAAAAAAAAAAAAAAATTGGATCAACTATACTGTAGTGGCTAGTATAACAGTATTCTGCCCAAGTGGAGAATTTTCCGATCGTGAACGGAAATACACGTTTTTGGATCCACTGAGTGTAAATAAATAAATCACGCAAAAAGGTCTGAATGTGTTTGTGTGTCCGCCAGTGTGTGGTAAACCTTTGACGAAATTTAAATTTCATATGTAAGACAACTATACGCCCGAGATGTTACAGCAACTTTTGCAACAAAATCGCCTGATCGGAAGAACTATACTATGCATTTTGCACCATTTTACGATTTTCTCGAAAACGGCTCCAACGATTTGATAAAACTAGCTGAATCAACGTAAAATTTAACGTCTTTAATATCATGTTGGTTTCATTATAATTGAAATAGTCGGACAGGAATTAAATTCCGATATTTTGAGTTCCCTTTCTCTAAAGTATCTTTAATTTTGTTGATAAAAAAAAAAATAACCTAAATATCTTCTTAGCATTGCTAAAAAACAGTCAAATATACAAGTTGGACAAATTTAATAACCAATATAGTGTTAGTTGGAAAGCTAATGATTTTAGATTTTTTTCTTTAAATTTATGTACAAAGATGTAACACGTAATGCAGAAAGATGAAAGGAACATAAATGTTAGTGATTATTTTAGATAATAAGTTATGTTGTTAGTAAAGTCTTTAATCCAATTTAGAATATGTGGATGTCCTTCAACCAAATTTTTACCGTTGTTGTCTTATTAATGATATTTTGTTTAAAATTCTGTACTAAAAAGAAAAAAAAAAACAATTATGTATATAGCTAATGACGCTTAATGGGTAGATGCTATGTATAAATAAATAAATTCATATTGTTATATTATTTAATCTAAAACATATGTTTTCAACGAAACTTGATATGAATCTTTAAACTTCTTTTAATTCTATATTTATTTAATAATTCTTAAATTGATTTTACCAATCGTGGTAAGTGGAAGTCTTGTGTTGCCTGCACCATCTTTTTTTTTTTTTTTTTAACGTAACCTATTACGATACTTCTACGTAATTCAACAAAAAAAGTCTTTAAAAATGAAAAGGAGTTGTCAAAGAAGTATTACTATCTGGAATGGGATCAGTCTGAATATAATTAAAAGGGAGGCGGTTTCAAATTTTGAATTTTATTACTCATCTCAGATGAATAAATTTCTAACCCAAGAGACGATAAAGAGGCCGGAGGTATAATAATAGAATTGGGAATGAATAAGACAATAAACCTTTTTAAGAGTTGAATTGAAATACATCCACCCCAGAGGATGGTATGGTAGCTATAGGCTATAAAGGAGTGAGGCGGTGTTTGGAAAACCATCTCCAGGTCCCGGGTCATTATGAGCCTACGTGTTCCACTCATCCTCTCCAACTCTAATTCTTCCTGACCTCTCTTACCCTTCATTTTCTCCTTCTTTTTTATTTACACCGTACTTTTATTTTTTTGAGGCTTGATATAGTCATTAGATTTTTTTTTGTGGGTCTCAATTTTTTTGTGTGTTTTTACTTTCTTACTACTACTAATTAAGGTGTGTGGCATTGTTATCGGTTTAAAATTACTATGTGAGGAATAATTATTCCTTATCGGCCATTGGTCTGCACGAGGACTATCTTATAAGCAGTTTGGAGCTCTTTGCAGGTTTATTGATTAACATATACATATATATATATATATATATATATATATATATATATATATATATATATATATATATATATATATATATATATATATAATATTATAGAACAATTAAATTAAAAAATTAAACCTTTTTATGTATATTTTTTATATGAAAATCAATCAGATAATAGATCTATTCCGGCTCCACCAATCAAACTAACTACAAGGCACTGTAACTTCCAAGCCATCCTGTATACCGCCCAGGCGGCCGAAGCCTGACTTATTAATAAAAAAACTCAAAAATAATATAACTGCCATAATTATAATATTCTATAGTTAAATTTCTAATAAAATACCATGAATCATATTTGGATATTAAAATAAATAGTCAATCAAGGTTAAAAACTATTTTATAAAAATAATAACAACAAAACCACCAAAAATATTCCATAAAACAAATGACAATAAACAACCGATAACAATAAAAACTAATAACAATACATAACCCAAAAAAATTTTCCTGCCTATATTTTTTTTTCTTAACGCGTTTATAATATTATTGTGAACATTGCTCAGTTTTGTCCAATAATTTGTATAGACTTATTACACACACACACACACATATATATATATATATATATATATATATATATATATATATATATATATATATAAACACAATTTATTTTATTTTTTATTGTTTTTACTTTCACTTACCTACATGTGAAGTATATAGTAAGATAAAGTATTGCGGTCGTAAAAAAATTCAAATTCAAGTTTTGCTGATATTTTGAATATTCTTCTAATTAAGTACCATTAGTTTCGTAGATTTGAAAATATTGACGATTCTACTTTATTAAAATTGATAAAAACGATTAAATACACAAGTTGAACGAATTCAATTCCCAACCGAAGGGGGAATGAGGAAACATACTTTTTCAGGGTTGTAACATAAGTATAATAATATTGGGTTGTAAAGAACGTTATATACTGGTGCTTTCATACGGCAGTGGCCGCGAGACGTATTGTAAACATTTAAACTGGAGTTCTGACACTGGTCAAATCCTCCACTCATGTACGGTATGTTTGTGGCTACAGCGCCCTAACTCAGCCTCCACTGGCTCAGACCAGTGATGCGGCTGAGATAGAGGCGCTGGGATCTCTTGGATTCCGCTTTTTTCTCCACAAGTGGAGGGAAAAGCGCGGTCTGGGGTCCCTTTAGCAGTTGTATATATTGTATATAGTTATGATTGTGTGTAAGATGTTTATTTATTTGCCAACTTTTTATTTATCTCAATAATAGGTTGTAGTTTTTATTTTTTATTTATTATTATTTTATTGTATATATATGAATTTATTTATTTTCTATTTTATGTAATTTGACTATTATTATTATTTTCTGTGTACATAGTATGAATGTGGTATTATTGTTGTATTATTGAATATTATTATTGTTCATTTTGTAACAAATTGTAATATATCTGAATAAAAAAACTGGTGGTTTCATTAAAAACTTCAGATTCTTATGAAATATATTTTTCATTAATTATATATGACTTATTTTGATCTATTAAATGTTGCCATATTTTATTATTTGGGTTGAATTTAGTCATCAACAGTTGAAGGACGATCTTGCGTCCAAGTCAAAATTTCCGGTTCTGAACCGAACAATGGTTTCTCCTAATGCATTTTCACTTTACACACTGCAAAGTTTGTTGACCCTCTATGCAGCGGATTGTTCTTTTCGGAAATAAAAAATCATTAAATGACGAAAACTATTTTTTTTTTCTCTTCCGTTTTGAGCAAACTAAATACTACTTCAAGATAAGGATTCTCGGTCGAAACTGATAGGAGCACTTTAAGTATTCCTTTTTTAAAATATGTAAATATTTTTGCCCAAGTAAAGTTGATTTTATAAAAATGACTCTATTGAAATAGTGGAAAACGCTACAAGCATAGTTTACACCCCAACATAACGTACCTTTAGAAAGCTAAAGATTTAAGAAAACATGTTATCTTGCATACTAAGTTATTGTCGTATAATTATCGATAATTATTTCTATTCTAGGACTATTTAATGTATAATTAATGTTCAAATATTTTACCAATAAAATTAAATTTTTACTTTCACTTACTATATATAGTAAGGAAAGTATTGCGAACGTGAAAATTTTCGAATTCCAGTTTTCAACGGAAATACACGTTTTAGGGTCCCCTGAGTCCAAATAACCAAGTCCCGCAAAAAGGTCTGTGTGTGTGTGTGTCTGTGTGTGTGTGTGTGTCTGTGGTAACTCCCGGGCGGAAACGGTAAGTCCTATGAAACTGAAATTTCATATTTAAGACAACTATACGCCCGAGACGTGACAAAACTTTTTTCATCAAAATGAGCTTACCAGAAGAGGCACTTTATACCATGCATTTTGCACCTTTTTTCGATTTTCTCAAAAACGGTTCCGACGATTTTGATTAAACTCGCTATATCGATGTAAAATTTAATGGGCTTTAATATCATGTAGGTTTTATTTAGATAAAAATGGTCTGACAGGGCTTAAATGCCGATATTTTAAATTTTCTTCCTCTAAAGTACCTTTAATTTTTTAGATTCAATAATAATAACTAGATTATCTTGTTAGCGCTGATGAAAAACAGGTAAATATATAAATTGAATAAATTCGATACCCAACTAAAGGAGAAAACAGAAAAAATATATTTTTAATGAAATTTTTCGTTTTTGAACATAAGAGCAGTAATATACATGTATGATATACCGTTGGAAAGCTAAAGATTTTAGAAAAAATATCATCTCATACACAAGCTTTTAGAAGTTAATAGAGAGTGATGAGAAGAAGATAAAACTAACTGATTATTTTAGATAATAATATAATAGATTTTTTAATAAAACACATGTTTATATATAAATTCAATTTGATTAATTCCTTAATAGTTTCACGTATTTTTATCTCTAACTGTATTTGAAAATTCTTTCATTGGTTTTAAAAATCGAGGTAAGTGAAAGTCGTGTGTTGCCCGCACCAGATTATTTATACATATAATACCGTTATATTTACCATATATTAATATTACAATTCCGTTGGTATTATTTATCTTTTATACTTATCCGACAGGAGAGGATAATTTGTGTAAAATTACTAGGAAGTAAAACTTAAACGTTTAATGTTAGAAAATGTAAAGAAAAGTTCACATAACTTTCATGAAAAAAACGTACAACACTGAAGTTTGGGTCTGCCCTCACTAGAAATGAAAACCAATTAAAAAAGTTTTACGTACAGAAATTGTAGTATGAAAAAAAATAAATTATTATAAGTCACACTGCCTTCATTACTTGCATTTAAAAAGAAATAATAATTCTTAGAGCAGGAATAATGTCATATGCGAATAGTAATATTTTGTTCTCATTAAAAAAGATGCATACTAGCAACAAATATCGATATCAGATTTCCACTGTTACTTTTAATAAATGTAGCTGTTTATAAAATACATACAAATTAAATATTATCAGATATTTACATACATTTTTATTTAGAACATCATGTAAACTACAACTAAAATGAAAATTCTGTCATAGTATATACTTATATATTAGTGAAATTTGTGATTTTTTATAGTTAACACTAAATTCTCACTTTAACTTAAAGGTATATAAAAAATATAATAAAGTATTGTGATCTGCAAAAAATTCAAATTCGTTTTTACCGAAAATACTCGTTTTATAGTTGAGTCCAAATGACCCAGTTACACAAAATGGTCTGTATGTCTAGTAAGTCTAGTTCGAAAACGATACGTTGTATGAAACTGAAATTACATATTTTTAAAGCGTTTATGCCTGAGATGGTGCAGCGACTTCTTCGACAACCAGAAAAGCCACATAATACTATGCATTTGGCATATTTTTACTATTCTTATCAAACCCGATATAGCACTACAGTGCCAAAATTAAAAAACATTTAATCATAGCATCTTATTATTTTTTTTGTAAAAATTATTAGTATTGGTATTAGTTAAATATACAGTTTGAACGAACTTAATGACTAAAAACGTAGAGCATATGTTAGTAAGGAAATAAATTAATTTAAAACACTTCGTTAATGGTGAAATCCAAATAGAAACCGCTCACACATTAGCAACCCAAGCAGTTGTAGTGAGTTTACCAAAGCCGGCAGTCAGCGAAAACCAAGCTTCGTCAGTGAATCCGTTAATTCCTCGTTAAATATAAAAGTTTGCTACCACGTGGATTAACGGTCCTGCATACACGCAGCTTTGTAAGAGAAGAGGAGTGGGTTGTTAGATCTTGCTTTATTTTATTTATTTTTATTTTTTTTAGAATATCTCTTGTTACGCTGCCATTGGTAACCTGAAAGGAAAAACTCTTTGTAGTGAGCGATTATTAGTGAAGAGGGCTCCAGCTACGAAATTGATTCTCAAAAACCAAGTTCTCGGGGATATTTTCCCATCTTCCCCTCCCTTTGCTACCACAAAGGGGAACTTCATGCTAGAATTCCCATTAAATTCTTTCTACAATAAGTTGATTTTCTTTAATCCATTCTGACATCAGTCAGGTCCTAAAGTAGATAAATCTTATTTAGAAAACGTTTAAGAAAAAAAATACGACGGGTGGGTAACAATCAACGGAGATGAAAGGTTTTTTACTCGACTTAAGATAAACGAAAAAATTCAAATATAAAATAAGTGAAGCAGTTTACTTTGTGTTTTAATTTTATCCTTATGGATATATTTATGTACAATAACAGATTATTTATATATAAATTAATTAAATTTTTTTTAAGTCGTAGGGAGTGATAACCCTACACTAATTTTTTTATTTATTTTTTTATTTATTTAGAAATATTACAATTTGTTACATAATGAACAGTAGTAATAGTGATGTAGTACACATTCATACAATATATACAGAATAATGATAAAGTCAAATTACATAAAATCGGAAATAAATAAATTCAAATATATACAAGAAAATAACAATTAATAAAAACAAAAAAAACAACAACAAACAAATCAAAACAACAACCTGTAGAAGAGATAAATACATGTTGGGAAATAAATAAAAATCATAACAAGCAAACTTAACTATATACAATCTGCTAAAGGGACCCTAGACTCGGCTGCTCCCTCCACAAGGGGGGGGGGAGAAGACGAATCCCAGAGATCCCAGCGCCCCTCACTCAGCGCATCACTGGTGTAAGCCAGTGGAGGCCGAGCTAGGGCGAAATAGCCACAAACATACAGTACATGATCGGAGGATCTGACCAGTGTCAGAACACCAGAATAAAGTCGCGGGGCCACTGCCGTTTCAATCTTCGAAGAGGATTGTAGGGATGGGTGGAGCTGGAGAGCGATTGAGCAAGAGGATTAGGATGATGAAGAAGGTTCGGATGGAATTTGGAGAATTTGGATGGTACCAGGTCTAAAATAAATGGAATATTAAGGTCATGGTGTAGGGTACAGTTGGTAATGTAATAAGGACCATTAACTATTGTTCGGAGGACTTTGGATTGGAAGGATTGGACACTAAAAATAGCATCATGAAACGTGAGTGTAAACTCGCAGGAGTTTACACCGCGAGGTCCAGGGCCAACACGGCCTGTCGCGCCACTGAAAGAAAGAAGAAATTTTTCTTGAATTTTGTTTGAATATAAATAAAATATTCTGTAAATTTATATATTTTTCTGTTCATAATTTTCCATTCGCACTTCTCTGAATCTCTCTGACCATAAGCAATTGTGCTATATATAACGTAAGACAAATGATAGGCATGGGGAAGGAAAGTGCCCAGCAGCACCCCTTCCTATAATTTAATTTAGCAGAGGTCTCTCATCCAGCTTCTCTTCAACCTTCTTTTATCAGATATTTCAGCTTTTGACGTTGCGTTTACAAGTCTACTATGAAAACGCGAAAAGAGAGCTCGTAACAATAGGTGAACTGTTGCAGGGTCTTGTTATTTCCTTATGTAGGGTTTTGTTATTTACCTACAAAGGAGCTATTATAAGTCCTTATTTTTACTTTCACTTACCAATATATGCAATATATAGTGAGGGAAAGTATAGCGATAGTGAAAATTTTCGAATTCCAGTTTTCAACGGAAATACACGTTTTATGGTCACTTGAGTCCAAATGATCAAGTCTTGCAAAAAGGTCTGTGTGTGTGTGGTAAACAAAAAGTCCTATAGAACTGAAATTTTATATTTAAGACAACTATACGCCCTAGATGTTACAAAATTTTATCCATCAAAATCAGCTTACCAGAAGAACCACTTTATACCATGCATTTTGCGATTATGTCAAAAACGGCTCTTACGATTTTGATTAAACTCACTATGTCGATGTAAAATTGAACAATTGTAAAGATTGAATATAGTCTGACAGGGCTTAAATGCCGATAATATAAAATTTCTTTCTCTAAAGCACTTTTTTTTTTTTTGTAGATTCGAAAAAAATAATCATATCGTCTGATTAACATGGCTAAACAATATATAAGTTGAACGAATTCGCTATAAATCTAAAGGAGAAAAACTGCAAAAATGTTTTTTTAATACAATTTTTGGTTTTTGAACTTGATAACTGTAATATACAACTACAATATACCGTTGGAATGCTAAAGATTTTAGAAAAATTATTATCTTATAGATACTATTGTAATAGTTAACGGAGAACGATGAAAATCCCATAAAACAAACTGATTTTCGTAGATAATGATATAATAGATTACTTAATAGAACGCATGTTTCTATTAAAATCTAATGAAAATAATTCTTTAAACATTTATTTTGTTTCTAAATTTGTTTCAAAATTCATAAATTGATATAAATAAGGAAGTATTGATATTAAAAAGGAGGTAAGTGGAAGTCGTGTGTTGCGCGCATAAGGTTTTTAAAAAAATACATATAACTACAACCACTAAGGTAATTTTTGCCTTTGCACTATTTGAAACATGTTGTATAAATATGGAAGTAAGGGATAGTATAGGTTAGATCTGGGCAGCGAATCGTGTTAGGTATATAAGGGGATCGGAGAGGATGGGTTACTTGTAGCAGGCTGGTTAGCATAACAGCTTCCTATGCCTAAGGTCCCGGGTTCAAACCCGCAGGTAGCCACTGTTTGATGGGAGTAAAAAATCCTTGGTTATGCTGTCCTTCGAAGGGGACGTTAAAGATGGTCCCGAGCCTGTGCGATGTAAGGTACTCGTTAATGATCCTTATCCTAATAAAACCCGGATAGGCAAAATTTAGGACTCCCACTGTAGCATCGTCCGATTAGCCACAGCAGCATACAGGGACGTTAAATGAATAAACAAACATCGGGGAGGAGAAAAAGATCGGTGAGGAGGTTGAATAGATAGAGTAAGTGAAACAGTACATTGTAGGCATTCTATGGGGATTAATGTATGTATGTATGTAATGTATGTATTTATGTAATGTAATGTATGTATGTATTAATGTAGAGTATTGAGAGAGGAGATCTGGCTGGATGGAAAAAGCAAACACTCTAGTAATAAATTACAGGTACAGTCTCTGAGGAGCTGAAAGTAAAAATAAAATAAAAAGTTCCCCATCATAATGCAATAAAATAACACGTGTCGGATCTAAAATTTTATAATGAGTTGAATGTAACGACAAAGAAGTCTTTTGAGTAAAGAAGTGTGAATGCGGCTTAATAGCTTTGGCTCCACGAGGAACATTGTCATTAAAACCACATAATACCCCCCCCCCCTCCCCAGCTTTTGGCCTTTCAACCAATCAAATGTCCATTTGCCATTAGTGTAACTTCCATTTTTAAAAAGACATAGAGACCATCTGTTGTTGGGATTCAACTTACTACAAAAGGCTATTAACGTTGATTGTATAGTATCAAGAGGTAAAATACATCAAAATAGTATAACTCGTTTTATCTCTTATCTGTATATATAAAATGATAAGGCGATTTTGGTTAACTCCTTTTGAACGACAAGACGGATTTTGATAGGGTTTTAGCCATCATTTAGGGGATTCCTTCCTTAAGGTTAATAAGTAAAATACATTGAAATTGAGCTTTTCATTAAGAGAAAAATAAATTTCCTGTAAACTAGTCAAAATAGTTATTCCTGAAATATAGGTAATAACATAGACGTATAATATACCGTTGGAAAGAGCAAGATTTTGGAAAAGTTAATATATAATAAGATAAATAGTACGAGTTAATATAAAGTTGTTGTAAGCCCATAAGCTAATGAACGTATGTTATTGGTAAAGAGGGAGGTTATAGTAGTTAAATGTAAAGGATCGTGCAACACGATGGATTCTTCCATTTAGTACGCACAGTTATAGAAACAATATTACTTAGCGAATTGTAACTAAGTTGTTAATATAAATGGTGAGTTGTTATAAATAATAAAATAACATTGTTATTAATTGTTTCAAATTTAATACTACTTAATGAAAACGGATGTTTCACTAAATGGGATTCCTATGTAAACTTAATTTAACTTTTAAAATGTAGTTAAAATGGTTCATTTGAAATATAAAATAGTAATAAACCGAACAAAATAGGAACCGTTGTCATTTCTGTAGTTTTTTAATACATACTTAAGATTCAAGTTTTCTTCATATGAGAGAACACTTTTAGTTATCTGTGCATCACATAAAATAATAAACCCCCTATCAGACATAGATTTTTTAAATATAAACGTCATCTCATTAAAATTACACCTGTGCGAAGTAGGAGCTGGTCCACTAGTTATATTATTTATGAATATTATAATATAATATGTACTACATTTAATTAAATTTTATTCTTGCCCATGACACGTATCATAAATTCTTTCTTTAAATTCATTTTGATAACAGTTTGAAAGCGATGAAACATTAATATGACTATGTCGAATGTTAAAAAATCTGGTGCAGGCAGCACACGACTTTCACTCACTACAGCTATTGAAATCAATTTAAGAACTATTAAATAAACACGTTTAAGTTAATTTATAAAAAATATTTTTTGAATTTTGTTGATAACATATGATTTAGGTTAAATAATAGAACAATATTAAATTGTTATGATAATAATCAGTAATAAGTTTATGCCCTATTTGTCACTTTACATTTACTTTTACAGCTTTGTAAATGAGATACTATTTTTTCTAAAATATTCAGCTTTTCAATGGTAAATTGTGCATCTATGTTACTGTTTTTATGTTTCAAAAAACAAAAATCACATTTAAAAAAGGTTTGCTCTTGCCTCCTTTGCTTTCATTTTATCATGTTCGTTCAGTTTCATATTTAGACGCTTTTTATTAATCCTAAAAAGACGACATGATTAAATATTTTGTTGAATCAAAAAAATTTAAAAGTATTTAGAGCAATAAAATTTTAAATGTCGGCACTTAAGCCCAGTCATACTAATTCGATCAGAATGATACATACCTATATGATATCAAAGTCCTTTAATTTTTAAATCGATGTAGCGAATTTAATCAAAATCGTTAGAGCTATTTTGGAAAATTGTAAGGAAGTGCAAAATTAATGGTATATATGCTCTTCCGATTTGTCGATTTAGATTGAAACATTACTCTACACATCTCGAGCGCTTACTTGTCTTATATATGAAATTTCTGTATTGTACGGCAATTTGTTTTTGTGCTAGACTTACTAAACACTCACACAAGAAAATCCTCTATTGCGGCACTTAGTTATTTTGACTATAGGTCATGTATATCCAATGAATACTGGAATTGAAAAATTTTCACGATAGCAATACTTTCCCCATATATATATCATGTATGCGTAGGGTAAAGTAAAAGTAATTAATTTTAAAGCTTGTTTTAAATTGCTTAACAATATTTTGAAGCAAATATGTGAGTTGTCACAAGCACTATGTCAAATTAAATGATTCTATTATTATTTTTTACACACAGTCGAAATTTTGTAACAGATATATTAATTTTATCTGTTTTAATTTTTTTATATATTTTATTTTACTATGTAAATAGGTACACTTTAAATATTATTCATTGTGCTATAATGGAAAATACTTTGATATTTAGCTCCTGTCACAGTTTGAAATTATCAGTATAAGATGTGATACAATAGATGATTTTCTTTTACTTCAGAGATAGCATTCAAACTAAGTCGAGAGCCCTCAAGAAACTTATTTTTATCTTGCCTTCTGCTGAATTACTTAAAAATTCTAAAGGATTCCTGTAATC
The DNA here is from genome assembly GCA_023052935.1 of Piezodorus guildinii. NCBI lineage: Eukaryota > Metazoa > Arthropoda > Insecta > Hemiptera > Pentatomidae > Piezodorus > Piezodorus guildinii. The sequence goes on from CM041292.1 coordinate 168,709,777, forward strand.
AGGGTTTATTTTTCTGAACAAGTTCTCTTTGCTTTTTTTCTTCTAATATCAATATTAATATTAATATCCTAACACAAAATGGTAAAAAAAATAATTGTAAGACTCATCTTAGGATAATAAGTTATTTATCCATATATATATTTATATACATACTCATACACTGTTTCACAAAAAAAGTGGCGCACTTTGTAAAATTGATTTTTTTTATTAAATGAAACTTAAATGTTTTTTAATTACTATTAACGATTGAGACGTTTGTTTCCAAAAGGTACTAAAGGACATATTTACGAAATGGATATTATTACATATTTATATTCTCCTCATTTAATTTTATCTGAATCTTAAATTTTATTTTATCTAATGAACACTCAACTCCTTTAATTACGCGATTTAGAAATGCTATTAATTTCTTAAGGCACCAATTACACATTGTTTCGTTCTAAATCATACTAAAACATTTCATTTCATAACTTCAATATGGTTTTATTAATATAGTAAAAAAACAAACAATTCTTTTAATGCTAAAAGAATCAAATAAGCTGGTTTAATAATATAGTAATGAGAGATTTTGGGGCTTCCTGTAAAATTTCCTTGAATGGATGTAGTATTGTACCTTTTGGAAATCAACGTCTCAATTATTAATCAGAAGTTTATGAAATACATACCTGTGTTTACTTAATGTAAACAAATACATGACCTTTGGTATGATCAATAATGTAAAAAAAAAAAAAAAAATGAACTAAGGTAATAATCACTTTAGCAGTTCTTACTGCGATTATGTGGTTACAATGTTTAAATATAAGGTTCAAATTAGTTCGATGTAATATAGTTTATTGCTGAACACTATTTGGAATGCCGCTCATCTTATATGGCCTCTTGATTTGCCCCCGCTAGTTAATTAACCTTCTCTACAACTTAAAATAGCTTCAGTTTGAAATAGTTATATCCCACACAATGTTTCAGTAAAGTTATGTGAAAGGCTTGCATGCCAATGACATGGAACATAATAGTTTGTCAAGCATTTTGTTTATTCCTTTTCCGAACTATTCAAACCAAAATACTTCGCATTAAACTTATTAAATATTAGACATATTCAATTTCTCAAATTGAAAATGACAGAATTACGGCTACTCTTATAAATTCCATCAAAACATACATATTTCACGTTTTTTTTAACTTGTAACTTATAGTTAAAAGTTTTCCTATTATCGCATTTTTATTTGGTTATTATCATCTATATTAGCAACCATAATTATAAATAGAAATGGATATCGTAAAAAGACGTTTTAAAGTAAAGTACTCCTAGGTTATCTGCACTTGGAAAATATGTTTTAAAAAAATCTTGGCTATTCCTTTGCACATTAGAGGAGTATTTCGTTCTTTGGTTATGTTTTAATGTTTAACTTCCTTGCCTCTTCCTATAAAAGCAATTAGAACACCTAGTTCTACAGTAGCATTCAAGATAAAAAGATATATAAAAAAAAGTTAAGATCGCTTTATTATTATTTATATATATATATATATATATATATATATATATATACATATAATAATCATTAAATCCTCACCTCGAAACACCCTCCACACATTCACAGTATGCTACAATTTAAATCCTTAGTCCAAATGATCTCGCCATTATTACCTTTACACTGTTACCCACAGAACTAAATGGTTTGATCATTCCTTTTATGTCCGCACGGCAGCCCTCAGAAATTCCATACCTACACATAAATACCATGCTTCTTCCCTCTCCTTATTCCTGTTCCAACATCTCCTGGCATCCCAAACATACGCACACCTAATGTGAAATTGCAGTTCAATCATTCCACTTTTTGTATAAGATATAATTATTTATTTTTCCTAATCCTAGTATTTCTTCAATTTGTATCTTTTAGGAGAATCTTTCCTTTAATTTTTTGTTTATAATACATTTTTTTGGGGAACCATATAGGGTTTTTATAATCTTTGAACTCATTTGTAAACAAAAATTAAATTAATTGGTCTCTTGGCAAGACATATTAAATTAAAGTGCCTATCTACAGTACAGCACTGTTATTGTAGCCTCAAAACAAAATTATTTATCTTTATTATTAATATAGAGTTTTGAAGAATTTTGGTGATAATTCCGACTGTTTGCGTAAAAAAGTGGCAAAAGAAGAACATATAAATAATTCCTTGGAGAGCAGAGAGCTCCGTACTACTGCATCTATTAAAAAATTGCCATGAATGGCGCCGTAATGTATTTGATCCTTTAGAAGAAAGGGTTTGGCCTGGCTAACCCGTGTTTTATAACGGTTACAGCCCTCCATACAAAGTCTTCTAAAATCCGTTTTCCGTGACAGGAATAAATCCCTTACCTTCATCTGTCCCCTCCATCCCCTCGCTTCTTGTTCCAGTTTAATGTTTCAACTTCATACTCCTGTTCTAATTCCAGTAAAACGTTCTTATTAGTTAGTTATCGAACAATATTTATGTTATCTTTGTTGATGATCATTTGTTGATAGCTAACTGGAACTAATTACTTAAAAAAATTTTCTCCCCTTTTTTCTTCCCTTGTAATACGAATTAAGCAGTATTAGGCTACGGTATTTTTAAATTAGCTATGAATAGATGTTTCAATAGACGCTGATTGGAATTAAAACTTAAATTGAACCAAAGGTAAATAAAGTCATATACTAAATTCAATGTGCAAAGCACTTCTTGTTATATAATATTTTCAGAAAAACAAAAAAAACCTTTTGAACAAACAAAAAAAAAAAAAAAAAAAAAAAACAGATGCATAAAGCTATTCTAAGGCCTTTTCAATCATTTCACCCTAGACAGTTCTGTCCACAGCATGTGATGTGCTCATTCCTGGTTTGGTTTAGGTCTGAGAGGACACTATCCTTCCAACGCGCTCTTGGTCTTCCCCTGGGTCTTGTACCTTCTGGTGTGTTTCTATATGAGGGCTTCTGCAACCTTTCATCCTGAGTGCAAGTCCTAACCACTTCATTCTCTGCAACCTGGCGTATACGCCAAGCATTGTTTTGTTTAATAGATCCGAGAATGAGTCTCAGGATCTTTCTCTGGAAGCGATCAAGCTTGAGTGTCACAGACTTGTTCAGCGTCCACGTTTTGCACGCATACGTCGCTATGGGCCTTATGTATATATATACATATATCATAAGTACAAACTATTTAGCATGTATAGGAGTTAAAATTGGACAAAACAGAAGCTGTGTCTGATGCTGAAGTTTTCCAGTGATTTTATTTGTTATTGTTTGTAATCAGATATTATATATATTAACAAATTTTAATATTTTTTTTACCTCTTAATTTATCAAACATATATTTAAGAATGATAAAGAATAAGTCATGAATAAAAAAGAAACTAAAAAGCCAATATATCTAACAATGCGGAACTTTTAAAAGACAATTAAAGATATGAAAATGTGACTAATTATTTTACCACTTAGGAGCAGTTAGTACATTTATTTTCTTGTTTTTATCTGTTTCAGCTTTTCTAAGAAGTAATTAGTTCATTAAATAATAAATTGTAGATAGGTAATAATCCACACTATAGAATGACTCTTAAATTGCATGAAAATGTTGCGGCTCGACCCATTAGCATTAATTACATTTTAATTTCGATTTAATCACCAATAAAATAATACATTTTCGTACGTGATTACCCAAAATGAAGCTCTGGCAGAAATGCTTTATTAGGTGTCCACAAAATAAACTGATTTCGATATTAAATTGAATATTTAATTATTTAATTTATATCAATTATACTTATGTTGGTGATCTCCACATTAAATAAAAACTTTTCTGATCTTTAATTTCAGACTTTACTTAGGAATCCTCACACAAGACTGAAACGACAAGAACCTGCTGGAAGATACCGATTACTACAACAGTTACTTGACAAACGTTCAAATCATCTAGTATATTAAAAAAGACTCATTTACATCACTATCATCAGACCTATTTGGACATTTGTAATCGAGCTTTGGGGCTCTACGAAACCATCTAATTCCTCCCGCATCCAGTCCTTACAATCCAAAATCCTTCGCAAATCCTGAATGTCCCTTATTTTGTCCCAAATCAATTCCTCCATAATGACTCCATAATGACTGCCATTTGTGCCATTGTGCCCGTGAAAGATACTCTTCTTTTCATTCTATACTCACCCGTCCGTAATTATCTTTCCTAGATATCCCTGATAACTCTCCGAGGCGACTGAAAAGAAGGGGGCCTCGGGACCTACTGCCTTAAAATAGTTAGTGAAGTGCTACCTCTTGGAAGTTTTTTCTCAAGACAATTTCATGTTTTTTTATTTTTAATCTACATATTTACTCATTGTGTTCTTTAATACAGTTATAAATGACTATAAACAAAGAAAAAAAAAAGGAGCTTTACGTAATGTCTGTTTGTTTATTTCATTTCGAGTTTTATTCCCCAGTGCTAATCTAATTTTGCTCAAGACCATTAAATCAGTCACGACCGGAGCATGACCTGAAGCTAATGCTGCCTTTTTAGTTACGCATGTCTGTTTTCTTTAAAATATAATAATAAGATATATTAAACACGGAGGCCTAAACCATGTCATTTTATATTGAGACATAAGATATTATCATATAATTATCCTGGAATGTTATGCCTAATGACTATCGCTGGGATGCGGCTGAAAACAGAGCATACAGAACTTGGAGGAACGAGATTAGCCACGACGACGAGATGGGGTCCTGATTGAGAAGATACAGAAGTTGCTAGGGCTTAAGTTGCGACATTAACGGGCATCCCTTAGCCCTTAGGCAGCATAATCCTTCCCGATGGCCTCGGGGGCCCTCAATAGCACCATTTACTGCCTGGTCTGCCTCTCAGCCCTACCTTTCGCTAATTTGCCCCCTCCCGACCCCATTCCATCAGTTCTCCAGCCTAGGGGATGTTATTAAGTGGGCTTGTCTAGTAAGGACTAGTTTGGATTACTTGGAGCGATGATTGGGATCGAGTATGATTGCTCGGGTAGAGGAACATCAATTGGTCTCAGGGTTGCTAGAAATGTTTAAATTCAGAAGTTCAGAAAATTAAAAAAAGAAAGTACAGACATTCCAAAATGACGTTTTAAATAAGATTGCAAGAAGAACTACCTTTAAAAAAGAAAAGGCCCTTTCTATTCCGATGCAGAAAATATAGAAAGCAAAGGGAAGTAGTGGTTCCCCAGAAACAGAAGCCATGTTTTTACACAAGTTAGACAAAGAAAAGTTTATGATCATCAAGCAATGTTTCATTAACGCCCAATGTAAAATCTAAAAAAAAAAAAAAAAAAAAAAAAAAATGAGGCACTTCACAGAGTTTAATTTAATTTTAATATTAATTCATTTTTTCTATTTCTTTTGAGTCACCTTCCTCTCATTTACATAATTTTGTTTTATTCTCTATTTAATTAATTTATTGATCTTTTTCTATTATATTTGGTTCCGTAACCTAAGTCTCTACTAAATTATGGCAAACGGGTACTGACCATATAGGATTTAGATTCAAATCTTGACGGTCATTTATTTGGATAATCAAAGAAAAAAAACTTTTATAATTCCTAAGAAGTGCTTTCAAACCCACTTTTTAGTATGCTTAAGGTTCCACCAGCTCCTCAGAGGTGGCAACATAGTGTAAAGTAGAATTAAGATTAGCTTAAGACAAGAAGTGTCAAGATTGAAGTGATCCCCACCACCAAGAGGAATAGCAAATCGGTGATAGCACTTCAAAAACATAATCTATTAACAGAAACAGTCTTAAAAGGTATCTAAATAAAGTAAAAGGAAATTATTCAGAAGCTATTGTGGTAAAAACATGTAACTAAATTGGGGTTATGAAAATAAAATAAAATAAATAATAATGAATTAGAAAAAAAAGCTAATTGTATTTGGTTGCAATTGTAAGAATATTTAAGTAAAAAAATCGTACTTGCATGGGTTGTTATAATATATAATAGATTGTTCAATAAAACAAATGTTCCTTTCGAAACTGTGACTGTATTTCAAGTTTCTTACATTGTTTTTAACAACGGGGGTAGGTGAAAGTCATGGGCTTCACACACCATATTCTTTACAATTATAATAATATGGTAACAATAAATTAGAAAATATAGTTTAAATTTCTGGCTATTGAATGAGTTTGTTACTGTTATGATTATGATTGAGTAATAATTTATATGATAACTCAAGGGAATTAATTATCGATATGTACAATAGCATAAATTGTACCTTCTATGTGATTCCACCTCCCCTACCCTCCAACCTAAGGTTGACCGAGATCTACTCGGAGGTTTTTGAATTTATTACTAGAACCATATAGGTAATCATCCAATTTTAATTAATTTTGCCGCCCAACATTTTTGATTTTAATGATTTTTTAACCAGTTATACTCTATGCTTTCATGGATAAAAAACCGTGGATAATTTGTTTAATGTAAAATAAGCTAACTTGTAGCCGTTTTAAGTCAGATTCGCAACTGAGAACATGTGTTGTGCTAATCTCTCCTATTCTAGTAATTTTGCAGATATCGAGTAAAAACAGAAACTAACAATATGCCAATTACAAATGTTCTCAAGATCGAAATTAATATAGCAATTAGGAATGTGACTAAGCTATGTGTGAAAAAATAATCAAAGGTGAGTTTCTTTTTCTTTGTAGACTTTTAACTCCCTAAAAGTCTCATTATCTATAAATTTTCGAGAATTTTCCTAAGTACTTTTTTCTAATTTAAGGTAATGAGTTGATAGAACAAATGATATTAAGGATATCCTTATTTTATTGTTAGTTTTTTCTTGACTCGATATCTGCAAAATTACCAAAATTAGAGAGGTTTTCTCAATCAAGTTTTCAGCCGCTAATCTGACTTAAAAAGGCTACATCACTAAAAGCGTTTACCAAAATAAAATAAAATTATTCACGGATTTTGTTCATGAAAGAATAGAGAAAAAAAACTGGTAAAAAAAAAATCATTAAAATCAAAAATGTGTAGCGGCAAGGTCTGGACGATTTCGAATGGATTGGCCCATATTTATTTCTATCTTCGAAATATTATACACGTATATTAGGAGACGTATTACTTAATGAATCTTACTAGTATGCAGTTTTCTTCTATTTAACTCAGGATTTTAGGAGACGGAGAAAAAAAAAAAAAAGAATCGTGGTCCTATTACTCAAAAGTTAATTAGTTCCGAACAAGACGTTAATTTTTAACTTGACTTGTAAAGATAAATGTGTCTAGAAGTTGATGAAGAATTTAAGTTTGTAAGTTGTTACTTTTTTTTCGTTACTCACTCTACTTTTTCTCCGTCGAAGACTAGAAAACATACTTTCAAAGTGAAAAGTGCTATAGATATAGACAGTCCAATATAGATTGGCTATTTAGAGATTGATCGATTCATAGGTCGTATAGATAATCTACCTCTAATAAATACATAAATGGTGTATATCACATAAAAAAAAAGTTTTTAATTTATTATACAGAACCTTAACCGTGGTTTAACTCTCTATTTTACTTATTTTGTAGCCTCATAATAATAAATATTTAGGAAATGGCGTACAGTACACCCGGAAGAACCTGAAGCTTAATATAAGGGTTCTCTACTCCAAGACAACTTCGCTGAAATTCTTTGCTAACCCTTAGTATGTTATTTCCTTCCAGTTATAACGGTTTTGCCTTAGTAACTTGATATTGCTTTCTCTGCTTCCTGCTACACCATTTTTCTTAACGTCTTAGAAACATAAGTTTAGATTTATCCCCTTTTGGATTCCATAAGAATCCCTTTAGAAGCATTACATAAAGAAGATGTATTCGGGTCTAATTCCTATTAGTATTATTTTTAAAATTGCTGTGTTAAAATTTAAAACTATATCTAAAACATTTTTTTAAAAATATTTTTTTTGAAATTTACAACTGTATAAAATACGACAAGTAAATATCAATGATAAAAAACGTGAAATAAACATGAAGAGAAACTGTCCATTGGCACTCTAGTAATAAATCTAAACAAAAAGGTCTCGAGGCCATCTTCTTTTCAGGCGCTTCGGAGGATTATTAGGAATTGAAGAGGAAGCAAGGGTTGTAACTAATGGATTAGAGTGGAAGTGGAGTTTTTCTTGGAAGGAGTGATACCTGGTCCGGCCAAATCAGCAACGTATAAGACATTAAGGGCATTGTGGATGATTTTATTCGTAACAAAGTAAGGAGCGTTAAGGATTTTGGATTGTAAGGATTGGATACGGGAAGAGTTAGTGGTTAAGTAGAGCCCCAAAGCTTAACTCTGTAGGTTCAAATAGGCCTGAGGATGGTCATGTAAATAAGTCTTGTGTAGTTAAGTGAAAGGTTAGAGCGTCTGTCTAGTAAGTGTTGGAGTTGCCTAAAACGGCGTTTGTCACGTAGGAGTCCTAAATAGCGGATATTTTCAACCGGGACAAGCGGAATATCATTAAATGACACTATAGGGCAGGATGTCATAGGTTTTCGACGAAGGGTAAAGGTAATTTGTTGAGATTTTTGTAACTGATTTTAATTCTCTAACTATGATACCATACCTCAAGGTCTCCGATGTGGGATATGAGAGTTTGAGAGGCAATTATAGAATCGTTACTAACCGATAACACGCAAGTGTCATCAGCTTAGATAGAAAGGAATGTGTTACGATGGGTTGGGATTTCAGCTTTATCTATCTAAAACATAAAAAATATCTCGAGTTTTTTTTGTTGTGCTCTTCTTATTTAAAGAGTAGTAAATTGAGCCGTGAGCATAGTAACTGACATGATATACCAAAAAAATGTATGTAATGAAGCGCCAAAACGTTCATAATAATTTTGATAAAACTATTTTTTTTTTTAATTTTTGAAACTCTACAAATTTATTTCTATTTAAAAAGCAGGGAAAAATCATGGATAAAGCTCCATTGTACACTTCATTTTTATATTCGGACCATGTTCCAGTCCTTCTCTTGCAAATTCTCGAAGTGATTTCTGTGCATGAATCAATCGCAAACTAAAAATCTTTCTGAATACTTTAGATTTTGGATACTGATTTTGAAAAGTCAACGAACATTATAATATATCATTGCTTATAAAACCGAACAGAGAAATAAAAATTAGGAATAATGTAGATACAAATAAAATAATAATGTTGGACATGATAATATGCCTGGATAGGGAAAGGACTAGTCAGTCATGTGTGTAAATACAGTTTATTGTATTATTTAATATTTTTTTCTAAATTATAAACAAAACAGATTGACATATTAATGTTTGATAAATAATTGTTATCAACAGTTACTGATCTGATATTATTACTTATTGCAATCAAATCTAAACTGGCTATTTTATTGAATTATACTGTAACTAATATATGATTTTTCAATAGTTTAAATAATTTTTCTTATAAAATAATTCGATATTTTTTTGTTTCAGGTATTATCATCCTTTAAACTCCCTCAAATCACCTACAGATAAGGTATTTTATATTCCTTTGTTTAATAATGGCGTAATGCTACATACATTTTAAATATATACATAAATTGCTCATACATTTTCATGTTTTGAATGTCTGATTGTTATGAAAAATCATCACTAACCAGAATAAAAATAACTTTAAAAAATGGTCTAATTGACTTTTAAACTATTGAGTTCTAAAGCTAAAATTTAGGTGTTTACCTTTGCGAATTATAATTGCGAAACAATCGGTTTGCTGCCAATTGAAAAAAAAATATATATTAACGGCAATTGCTTCCTTATTTTTCTGTATTATGTCAAACTATTAACAGAGAATATTTATATTTTGTTTCTTTTTATCATTATGTATTGATAAATATATACGATTTTTAACTAGATTCAATGAATGATCCATTGACATAAAATAAACTGTTTGGATGCTAAAATTTTCGATGCATATAACGATTAATTTATTCATACGCTGCTTGACTCATCTACTATCAACTATGTTGAATAATCAATATCCTTTTATGTCGTTTATATTGAAGTTTACTCAATTTGTTTTCGTATGAATATATATTTAAGTATTTGTCAAGTTTATTTCTCAATTAAGTTCCTCTTATTGTATTGAGGTAGTTTTATAATCAAGAGACTTTTTTTTTTCTATTCGGGTGTCAGGCCTTGTAGGCCCTTGGCCGCGCGTTGTACCCTGCTGGAAGAATACACTCTCGTTTCTCGATGAATTTAGTAGGGTAGAATCATCAACTCCATACGCCTATTTTTGTGAGTAGCCACGTCACATACCCGAGGAGTAGGCTGTAAGTGAATCCCCATTTGGTTAAATGCTTGAAAATGCCCCTTCGGGACTGGGATTTGGACTCACTATCTTTAACGTGGGAGACTAGCGCTTTTGCCACTCAGCCACTGGCTTCCCTGTCAAGGGACTTAAGATATCAGTTATTAATTTTCTTATCTTCAAAACCGTTCGTATAATTAGCAAATTACTGCTTTGTCTTAATTTTTCATGTCATCTAATGACAAAGAGTTTTTAGTTTAATGGAAATAAAAAAATATACCATTCCCAAAAGATGCTTAGTAAACGTGTAAAAAGTGTATTACTAATTAGGTTAATAAATATTTATTTTAACTTTTTTTTAATTTTGTTATTTGTCTCTACCCTACAGGGTTATTGGTAACTGTGGTTTGCTATACTTGGTTGTAATACTTAATTTCTTTTAAATAACTCAGTAACTTTTTTTACCTTGTCCTTATCATCATTCAGTATATCTTTTAGGGTTCCTTTCAGTTTAATTGTATGTCTTGATGTTTCGAAAAGGGGACACTCTAATAATAGATGCTGAATAGTTTTTGGAACATTATCGCAATATTCGCAGGTGGGTGCATGCAGATTTCTCGAAAGGTAACTGTGTGTAAACTGACAATGTCCTATACGGAGCCGGCATAAAATGATTTCCATTTTAATTTAATAGATTGTTAGAAGCTTAATTTAAAAAAATATATCTTTATTTTATTTAAATGTAAAATATATGAAAATTGCTTATCAGTGCATATAAAAAAAAAAAAAAAATCCTTTTTAGTTCTTTAGTTATAAGAAAAGATAATAAATGAATAGTCATGTGAATGTGGATGTCTTATGAATAGTCATTAATAAGAGAAATCCTTAAAGTTGATCTCGACCTAATCATGAACTTGTAAAGATCTTGGTCCAGATTCAACATGGATCCTTCCCATATCCGAGTCACATAGTTCATCGATTCATGTCTAACCAGCAATGGCCCAGAAAACGGTATGTTTAGTGTATGTGACAAATCTAGATTAAAACATTAAAGTCAAATGAAGGTGGTGAAACTAGGTACGTGCTGTAATATCCCATATTTCAGTTTATTCCATCGTGAATTGACTAACTTCAATTTCTAAATTATATTTCTTTCCTATATTATGAAAACGGCTTTACTTTTTAACTGATCTATATCAAGATATAATTAAACTACGTTAAATATTTTATTTATAGTCGTTGAAGTTATCACACGGGGGTTTGTATACAGAATTTTAAAAATTCCTTTCTGTGAAGTATATTTTATGAAAATATAAAATAATTAACCGTCTCTCATTACTAGTAGAAATAACAGATGAGCAAACATAAGATATTAATGAATTGAATAATCAACAATGGTGGGAAAATTTTTTTAGACTTGACAAGTTAATTAGAACACTTTCCTACTACTAATTTCAGTTGCATAATCATCCTGACACCTTTCTGACAACATTTGCAAACGACACCGCCATCCTATCATCCAGTTCCGATCCCGAAACAGCATCCTTAATCCTGCAAAGACACCTTTGTCTTATCGAAGACTGGTGTGGTGCTTGGCGCATAAAGGTGAACGAGGCCAAATGCAAACACGTAACCTTCACTCTTCGACGAAACTCCTGTCCGCCAGTTTACTTCAATTCCATTCCTATTCCTCCTTCAGATACAGTCCGCTATCTTGGCTTACTACTAGACAAAAGACTGACGTGGAACCCACATACAAGACTTAAAAGGAAAGAACTCAATCGACGATTCGGACAGTTATACAGACTATTAAACAGAAAAACTGAACTTACAGTTGAAACAAATTATTAATTTATAAGACAATACTGAAGCCCATCTGGACCTACGGACTTGAACTGTGGGGGACAGCTAAACGTTCTAACATCAAACGCATTCAATCCTTTCAATCCAAAGTCCTCCGAATAATAGTAAATGCTCCTTATTATGTATCCAACTATACCTTGCACCACGACCTTAATGTTCCATTTATTTCAGACCTAATTCCAAATGTTCCAAATTCCATCAGAACCTCATTCATCATCCTAATCCTTTAGCACGGTCCCTATCCAGCTCCACTCATACATACAACCCACCTTGAAGGTTGAAACGGCATATGCTGGAGTTCTGACACTGGTCAGATTCTCCTCTCAAGTGCGGTATGAGTGTGGCTATAGCGCCCTCACTTAGCTTCCGCTGTCTCTCACCAGTGATGCGGCTGAGAGGGAGGCGCTGGAATCCTTTGGGCTCTGCTTGTCCTTCCACAAGTGGGGGGACAAGCCCCTTCCGGGGTTCCCGAGCTGATTGTAAATATTGTACATAGGTATGAATGTGACATGTTTTGTTTATTTATTTGTTAACTTCATTTATTTGTCTACTTAATTTTGTTATTGTATACGTTTATTTATTTTGATTTTATTTTATGTAATTTGACTTTCCTTTTGTTTATATTGTAAATATTGTATGAATGAGATCCTGTAGCACTATTATTATTGTCTATTATGACAAATTGTAATATATACGAATAAAAAAAAAATTTCAGTTGCAGTGTTTCCAATCTTCATTAATATTAACGTCGTGTGACTAAAATCTTGCTGTAAATATACGTAGGGCATATATATGTGTTGAAATGAATACAAATATTTTTATGTTAAAAAACTTTTATCATTATTTTTAATAAGCTATCGTTTTTATTTTATAAATTGTATAAGTATATCTTCAGGTCAATGATATAAAAATCAATTATAATTTAGTTAATTTTTTTCATGTTTTTTTAGAATTGCATTGCGCTATATTAGAAAGTATGTTCAATTGATGTATCATAGAGGTTGATGAATCAATTTAGTTTTTCTATTTTTTATAATATTTTCTATTAATATTCATAATATTGTTTGCAGTTTAATATAAAAGTGTTATTTCCGTTAGGTTCAGATATCGTAATAGAGTTGTTTTTGTTTTTTTTAATTTGTTTATAACATTTAGATAATTTACCTAACTGTTTGCTAATTTAAATATCTAATTGGCAAAATTAGGCAGATGAGGGGCACAAAGAACCCTCCGAATGTTCAAAAAAAAATTTAAAGATCCAAAGAAAAACTATTTATAATTCTATTTTTATTTATTTATTTATTGAGATTTACTACAATTTGTTTCATAATGAGCAGTAGTGATAGTGATGTGATACACATTCATACAATATATACAGAAAATAATGATAAAGTCAAATTACATAAAATCGGAAATGAATTATATTTGAATTCAAATATTTATAATTCTATTAAGTTCTTATATTGAACTAAAGGTATTTTTGAGACAAGTTGGTTCAGAGTGCAGTCAATTTAATACACAATTAAGCGTAAACTTAATTTATTTTCTTCTATATTCTTTATTTTTTATAATATTTATTATATTCTTTATTTTCTTCTATTTACTCGATTCTTCATAAAGATATTTTTAAAGATTAAATCAAATACGTCATCAGATTTGATACTGCCATCTGTGTTTATATTGTATTAAGTGATTTTTTTAAACCACAATTCTTGATTAAAATAAAAACGAAGAGAGAGTTAAGTATGTACATATAATTAGAGAAACCCTACAACATGATCTTTTCAATTTTTTTAAGAAATAACATTTTCTTTTCTCTGTATTTTATGTGTTTTTTCTAGGTTTTCTTCTCTCTCTATGTTTTCTCCGTTTTATTTGTCTTTCGTTTTTTTTTTTCTTTCTTTCTTTTGATTATTTTTGTTATTCTCTTTGTAAGTTGTTATTTTGTATTTTTATGCATAAAGGAGTTATACTTTTCTTCATTGGGTTACAGTATTTTATTATATTTTGTTTTTGTTGATGTATGAATTGATTGTTTTATTCAGATATTGTATTTTATTATTATTTTTGTATTAAAGAATGTTCATGGTATAACGTAAATACTATGTCTGTAATATGACCAACTGTCGTCGGGCAATTCGCCTGTTTGTGGGCTCTGCTTATAAATAAACGAATATTTTGGCTTCTGTAACACTAGACAAACGTTCTGATCTCGATTACAAATGGCTCAGTTACATAACTATCGTTAGGTCGATCAGAACTGAGCTTTAGGGCTCTACTGAACTATCATGTTCTTCTCGAATCCAAATCTTAAAATTCAAAATACTTTATGCCTCTTAATTTCTCATAAATTAAATCATTCATTTAATTCCTCAGACCTCAATATTTTACATCTTGTCAGATATTTCCTTGAGAAAATCCATTCTATCCTTGCTTTCTCTTAGATTTCTAACAATCCTCCGAGGTATCTGAGAAGAAGATGATCTTGAGACCTTTTGATTGAGGATATTTATTGAAATAATGCCAAAGGTTAGTATTTCTATACGAGTATCATACCTTTGTTTAATATTATACTTAGACTTACTTGATTTATTTATTTTAATACAGTTTTGAATTTTAATAAATATAGTTTCTAAATAAACTAAAACATTTGTTATCTCACAGATAAATACTAACATAATTCCAGGTCAAAAAAAAAAAAAAAAAAAAAAAAAAAAAAAGATAAGGCAATATGAGAAGAAAAAAGTTGAGAGGTAGAAAGCAGCGGTCGGAATGGAAATGGCTATAAAAATGAAATGGACAAAAGCTGGGCGTGGAGAGTTATGGTGGTGTTTATTCGATCCGTGTTGTGTAGTCCCGCGCCGCTGTCCTCAGGTAATTACACAGCTGAAATATCGCTTCAGGTCTTCGTTTTTATACTATCGGCTTCTGTGTGCCTGCCGCGGGGCAACATCTCAGTCGTGAAAAAATCTATATTGCGAATCTACCCACCCAACAAAACAGCTACATGTTTATTCATGTTCCGGGGGAATAGGGAAAAGCCACTGGAGCCACTGATAAATCAGATGGCAGTATCAGATCCATGGAATCCTTTTCGGTTCGATATTGATAATATTTTTAAGGTATTAATCTAATATCTTATTATTATTTTTAAGATACTAATCAAATAAAATAAATAAATCAAATAAAATATTAATCTCATTAATTTTCTTCTTTCAGACATTAATATACCACCAGTCTTATAACTAGAAGCTAGTTACCCAGGTTACATACAAGTGAAAATTAACGACATTATAATTCGCATTACCAACAATAATCAACGAATCAAAATAGTGTATTAATAATAATTTGGTCCACCACCCTCTTCGCTTCTCCTCCCGAACAAATCAAGGAAATTTTTTTTTTTCTAAATTGGCAATTTATTAGGATTAGAATCTTTAACGAGTAACTGACATCCTACAGGCTCGGGACCACCTTTTAACGTCCCCAACGAAGGACGGCATTACTAAGGATATTTTACTCCCAATACCACCTGCGGGTTTGAACCCCGCATAGGAAGCTCCTTTGGCATAGGAAGTTGTTATGCTAGCCACCCAGCTACACGTGATCCCTATTTGGGAAGACCTGTTTATATGAACTAAAACGTCCTGCTAAAATACATGTATACTAACTTTACCAAAAAAAAAAAAAAAAAAGATCCGTAAGTATTCTGAGCCAACGGCTGTATAAGGAGGTTATAATTACAAGTTCATATTCAACTTCTTGGTTTTTCAATCAGTTTTAGAGGACCTACTTTATAGAGGCTAGGTGCGCCCGATGAAATTCTCTTGTCTCCAGTCTGGAGTGGCTGAGATAGTCAACTCACGACTGATAAAACTTAATTAATATTTATCCTCGCACGATTCTAATGAAAAACAAATTATACCTTATTTACTTACTACAGTTCTCCTACAATTGGACTGGCGATTCATTCCCTCTTACTCCTATTTATCTAGTGCCCTTCTTCTACAGCTAGTCATTACAATGTTCCTGGATTCTTCCAAGAATATCGTTTGCCAGCTTTTCCTGGGGTGTACTCTCTTTTTCATTCCAGGAAAGGATTTTCTTAAGCCCTTCTTTGTAATTCGTTCTTTGGCAACAGCAAGTAAATTCTTCTCGATTTGTTAAACCTCATAGTAAACGCTTGGTTATTTAGATGATTCAATATATGAAGTACCCCGGTACCTTTAAGTGCCTAATTTTACATATTTTGTTAAATGACAGTCCAAATAAATGCTGTATATAAACATAGTTCCATTTCTCATATAAAACTTATATGTTAGGCAGATTGGAAATTTTAGGAAAACAACTACTCATTGTACCTTTAATACTATAAAATGAGCTGCAGATAAAGTCATTAAGAACTGCTCGTAACATTAAACATACGCAATTTGCGGTTACCAGCGGCAATGCACAACAGTTTCCCTATGCCCGAGATCGCAAGTTTTTACTACACAGGTGGCCACAGATACAGATTTACTGATTCACATACCACATTTACATAGTTTCATAAGGTAGTAAAAAATCCTTGGTTATGCCGTCCTTTGGAGGGAACGTAAATCGGTTGTCCCGACCCAGTGCTCTGTTTGGTACTTTTTAAAGATCACTTTCCTAATTAATGGCTATATTATCTTGTCTGACTATACATTTTTTGATGATTAAACAGTATGGTCCTATGGTCTAGAATCTATACAATTTTAGTGATTTCTATCCTTATTAAACCTGGATATGCACGTATTTGGACTCTCACTCTTGCATCGTCCGGTCAGCCAGAGTAGCATTAGCAGCATAAAGTAAATGAATAAACAAACAAACATACGGAATTTCGTTAATAAGTTGAGAAACAGCGCGCAGGGACAGCCCGATGTATGCTTTGATGTTTGTAAATGCTGTCCTTGACGAATATCTGAAATTTTGCTACGCTGAATTTAAAAAAAAAAGGTTGAACAATCAGCGTTTTAAAGAAAATGATCCTAATTTTACAAACATTATAGTTTAGAAAGCAATGGTACTACAGCCATATCGCACAACTATTGAGCGATACCAGAAACCATTAAGCCTCTTGGAAAACCGTAGATGCCCTAAATCGGTTGGAAATTGCCGGTGAGATTAAAAGCGCATTTGTGTCAGCATCAGTCAGGATATTGCCTACCTATCTTTACCAGCAATGATTGTAGAAATAAAGTACGATAATCATATTTATAATTCTGCTTTTACAGTTATATTTTTCGTAATTGACACGAGAAAGCATGCAGGAAAATATCAATAGATTTTCCTTTTAAACGAATAACTATTTTAGCCATGAATTATAATTTAACCTTGAAGACTTGCGTATTTTTATAATAATTATCATTATTTTTTTTTTGTGAAAACTACATGTTTCAAACTTCTAAATTATTCCATAAATTACATGTAAAATAAACGTCTAAAGAGATGGTGTTTCTATTCTGCTGAGAATCGGAGAACATTTGATTGTTTTCTTAAGTTCTTTAATAAATGCATAAACATATATATGTTAGGTTATGCTTTACTGCATATTAAACTATAGTTATGTTTAAAAAATTTTTTTTTTCATTTATGAAACTTTCGATTTTGGAAAAAATGAGTTTCTAATAACTTTTATCAGAAATAGAAACCACTATATTATGTTTAATTAAAATTGTTAATCTCTTGAAATCATATATATATATATATATATATATATATATATATATATATATATATATATATATATATATATATATATATATATATGTATGTATAAAAGATTTTATGTTCACCTATTTTCATTATCTTTGCGAATGATACCTCCACAAAGCACATGTATTCTTCCTGCATTACAGCCGTTTATATCGTCGTATGTCTTTAGGTATTCAATTTTCTCAAAAATTATAATTGCCTGAATTATAACAAATCTGGTTCATTAAACAGACATTTATCTACACATTTTAGAAGTTCAAAGGATGTATTAATTATTATTTATATATATATATATATATATATATATATATATATATATATATATATATATATATATATATATATATATATATAGGAGTTGCTCGACAGCCGTGGATAAGTGAACATCTCCGTACCGTTCTAATATTCATTTAGAAATTTGTTACCCTTTTGAGTGAGATTTTGCATAGTTGTTAATTAACCATAAGTGACCAAGTTGGTGAAATTTTGTGTCAATCGACCTCATACTTTTTGGTTAATTAGAAAAAACAAATCTATTACAACTGGTGGACTGGCTCTGTTATCAGTATACAAGCGAAGACCGGTCGACCCCCACCACCTAGCCTCCGAATCAGCTGGTAAGAGAAACCTTATTATATTATATCGTAGGTTATAAACAAACCACATTAACAACAATGAGTTCTGAAGGGAAACTAAACGAAATTCTCAAAAAACTTCAATCTCTGGATACATTGGACGATAAAATAAATCAAATAATAGACTGCAGCAATAGGAACTATGAATATCATAATATAAGAATTTCAAAAATTGAAAGAACAATCGATCAAGAAAGAAAAAAAACGTGATCATAACAGGCCTCAAATCTGAGAACTGGCGAGAAAGACAACTCGAAGTCCTTCAGATACTTAGCTTTTTGGTGAGTGACATACGTTTATACGATATTACTAATATAAGGACAATAAATACAAGAAATTCTAGATCTCTTTGTCTTGTTAGCCTAACATCTGTTTTTCTAAGAAATGATATTCTGAAAGCCAAAAATAAATTAAAAGAGACGTATAAATACATTACTATTAAAGAAGATCTGCCAGCACAAGTGCGGAAAATTCGTTCAGAGTTATATCCATATTTACTAGCCAAAAAAGAGCAAGGATGTAAAGTAAGTATCAGATATGATAAACTCTTGCTCGAAGGAAAACTGTATTCTTTAGAAGAACTCATCGAAATAAACCAAGATGGCAATCTAAAAAGAACGAGAAACAGAGAAGAAAATTCCCCTGATTTTAAAAAACCTACAAAAAAAAATAGTAACAAATCTCAGAATTTAAAATTCAGATAAAGCAGTCTAGATCGGTATTTCAATAAGGGCAGCAGACCAGGTACATCTATGTTTGATTCTAACCAAATACCAACGACAAAAGAAAACAATAAAAATAAAAATGATGACAGTAAAACATAGCAAACAGTTCTAAGGAAAGATGGAATGTCATTAGGCAATAAATTGGCTTCGGATAAGGTTAATAAAACGCAACTACGAATAGGCACATTTAACGTTAGAACTCTTCTAGAAGAAGACAGGGTGGCAGAACTTAAAATGGCTTTGGAGCAAATAAAATGGGATATTATAGGTTTAGCTGAAACTAGACGAAAATACAAATCGATTTTGAAAATGAAAGACGGTATGCTACTTACTCATACTCACTCAGTCAAAGGATTAGCAGGTGTAGGATTTCTAATAAATAAAAGACTTGTAGATAATATAATAGATTTCCAAGAAATTAATTCAAGAATTGCTGTATTAACTATAGACATCAATAAAAACAAGAAATTATTCCTTGTACAAATCTACGCCCCAACAGCTGCCTCAACAATTCACGACAAAGAGAATTTCTACGAGGAGTTACAAACAACGATAGATAGAATAAAAGTTGGCCCTATGAACACTCTATTAGTTATGGGAGACTGGAACGGTCTAGTGGGGAGGTACAGACCGGGAGAGGAATCTATCATGGGGAAATCATGGTTCGGCCAGCGCAACGACGGAGGTGATCGCATCATCAACTTCGCGCATAGCAATAGGCTCAAAATATTAAATACTTTTTACAAAAAGAAAATAAAAAACAAATGGACCTGGAAGTCTCCTACAGGAGCGAAATTTGAAATAGATTATATCCTAAGTAACAAAATAGACATAATTAAAAACTGCGAGGTATTATCAAATATAAATTTCAACTCAGACCACAGAATGATCAGGACTACCCTCAGACTTGATAAAATGAAGAAAAGCAGACCATTTCATTTCACACCAGTTGTAAGAAACATAAATACCGAATATCTACATAAGAAGATGGAAGAAATAAGAAGATATATTGAAAACAGAAAACACAATGATATCCAAGAATTGTATATAGACATTAGAAACAGAATTCAGGAAGCATCAACTCAGGCTAAATTAAAATCTTACAAATCCAAGGATTATCGCTCAAAACTGTCCGAGGCTACATTGCAATTGATAGAAAAAAGAAAAATATCGATCTTAAACTCACCTAATTCCAATAAGTCCCACCTAAATAAACTAATCAGGCACCATATCAAACAGGACTTAAAATTATTCAAAGAACAAAGAATGGTTGATATGCTTAGTAATAATCGATCAATAAAAAGAATTAGAAATGAGCTAAACGAGGGACAATTCTGGCCAACAGACTTAGTAAACAAGAAAGGAGTTATGGAAAGCAACAGGCAAGAGATCATAGATTCGGTTTCAGATTTCTTTCAAGAATTGTACTCTTCAGATAAATACCTAATTAAAACGAAGAACGATGACACTAATAATATGGTATTACCTATAATGGAAACTGAAATAGAGGCAGCAATGAAAAATCTAAAAAATAATAAATGTCCTGGAGAAGACGGAATAACGAACGAAGTTTTAAAATCCGGAGGTGATAATTTAAATATGATAATACGTTTTGTCTTTAACGAAATTCTTAAGAAAAACGAAATACCCCATGAATAGAAAATGTCAAAGATAATTCTCATCCATAAGAAGGGTGACAGAAAAAATCTCAATAACTACCGCCCAATTTCAATTTGCTCCAATCTTTGCAAGCTCTTTTCTAAAATAATAAATACTAGAATACATAAAACAATAGATGAAAACCTTCCAAAAGATCAAGCAGGATTTAGAAAGAACATGTCCGTAATAGACCATTTGTTTACCATAAACCAGTTGATAGAAAAAGCGAACGAATATAATTTCACAATATATCTGGGATTCATAGATTTCAAGAAAGCATTTGACAGTATATATCACAACAATATAGGAACAGCACTGAAACGTAAAGGAATAGACAAAGGGTATGTCCAACTAATAGAAGAGATGTACACTGATAACAAAGGATATATAGAAATGGAAAGGAGAGGAAAAATATTTCCGATTAGGAAAGGAGTTAGGCAGGGAGACCCACTATCACCAACTATTTTCGTTTCAGAATTAGAACGAATCTTCGAAGCCCTAGATTGGGAAGATATGGGAATCTCTATCAATGGAACGAAGCTCAATTCATTAAAATTCGCAGATGACGTAGTTCTAATAGCAAGTTCGGAAGATGAGCTCGTCATAATGATTAATGAACTAAAGGAAAAGAGTTCTCTCCATGGCCTGATATTGAACCCTGAGAAGACTGTCATCATGACCAACGGGCCTTCGGAAATAATTAAGCACAAACTCCCAGGCATGAAGATTTCTAATGAAGCCTATTATCTTGGACAAATAATTTCATTTGTAAATAGAGATACAAAGGAAATAGAATCCAGAATAGGTAAGGCCTGGAAGAAATTTTGGAGCCTCAAGATTATATTCAAAAGCCAACTGGACATAAAGTACAAAGCACTAGCTTTCAACAGTTGTATCGTCCCAGTGCTTACATATGGATGCCAGACATGGTCGCTGACAAAGAATATAGAACAGAAAATAAACGTCTGTCAACGAAGAATGGAGCGGATTATGCTTGGAATCTTCCTGCGGGACAAAATTAACTCTAATAGAATAAGGAAAATAACAAATGTCTCAGATGCTATTGCTCATGCTAGAAAAATGAAGTGGACATGGGCAGGACATCTCATGCGGAAAACAGAAGATAGCTGGGCAAAGCGAGCTGCCGAATGGATCCCTATTGATAAGAAAAGACGCAGAGGCCGACAACGCAAACGCTGGGCCGACGAATTGAGGAAAAACGATGGTTCTCTATGGATGAGATATGCACAAGATAGGAAGTTGTGGAAAACTAAGTGCCAGCAGCAACTCAAATTTTAGGTTTTAGGTTCGGCTAGTCTCCGCCCAAAAGACTCTAATCTCCCATTGGGAAGGTCTATATGTAAATATATCTCATGTAAATATTATGTTTTGATTTTGTATACATAACGCAGAGAAATTAACTTTATATTTTCATATAAATAAAGACTTTTATTATTATTATTATTATTATTATATATATATATATATATATATATAATATATATATATAATCAGGCTAGGGAAACTACCAGTCCAGGATTTTAACTGAACATTTTGTTGAATTTCGGCGCTCTTAATTATGTGTAATAATTATGATTAATTAATCTAAATCATTTCACCAACTGGTCTAAGACCAATCCAAACTAAAATCAGAAATAACTATTTTTGCTTTTTACAAAACCCAATAAATATATTTTTAAAAAACGTACGTTTAAATCTTTTATTTTAAATTCAAACTATGCAGGTTATCATATGATGTATTTCTTTAATGTGTTTTTCTAGTTGAATCTGATCATGGGAAATCTTTTAGTTGTGAATTGAGAGACAGATATGTTGAAAAAGCGACGCAAAAAGAAAATAGGCGAAAAGTAATGTTTGATAATATTATAATGACCAGGAAGAAAGAAATCACCAACGAAAATCTCTGAATCCATTTATGTACAAAACTGTAAGAGTTTTTGCACTAAGCTTATGATATTTCAGTTTTTGCCGCATAGTATTTTGATTTTTATCACCTTTGTTTTATTTTTGGAATCTAGAATCTCCACTACTTCGAGATAATGTTTTTCGAAATTAATTAAATTTCGTAAATTAATTATTAAGATAAGGTTTTTATTATTTTAATAACCGCGAGTTATTGAAGAAGTATTATTGAATAGACGTAAAAAAAGGCTTTGGATTTAGTTATTCGTTTCAAGCCTCATCACACCTATTCTGTAATTTACATTGCATATGTAAGACGGGGCATAAGTTAGTAAGGACGTTCCAGTAGCCCTGCTTTAAGATTGTTGCACAAGAACTTGGAAGCCAAGTCCTCGGCACTTCTAACAGAAAAGCGGAAAGGAATGTTAGTTGCTGAGGAACGCTTTTAGTCAATGAACATTATGCTGAAATATTCTAGACATGCCCTCGCTGAAACATCAGTGTTTTTTTTATATTAATAGCGAGGATGTACCTTTATGCAGCATATTGCGGCTGTTGCATAAGGGCGGTTAAACCCTTTTATTGCATGGTAATATATTTTTATGACCCATTTACTCATGCTAAAATTTCTTCTACCTTACCTTTTAGACGGTACAAAAATAAGCAAGAAAAACATATCTAGGAAAACTAAAAATATAATTAATTAATGAAAGCACCAAAAAAATGAAATAAAATAAATAATATATATATATATATATATATATATTATATACGTTCGGTTTCTCTTGAGTTTCTAAAGAGGAAAATCTCCTTTCAAGAAATGATTTAAAATTTGTTAGCAGCAACAACAATTTTAATTTTTTTTTTTTAAAGTAATTTATGCAACTGTGGCTACTCGGACAATACTACATGGGTGTCCTAAATTTTCCTGTTCAGGTTTAATTACGATTTGAGTCTCTAAAATAGCACAGACTCGGGACCATAGAATTATTTTTTGTTACTAAGAAATTTATCCTCAGACAAGATAATATAGCCACTGACGGTAAATATGTTGTACCTTTAAATATCGAGATTAGGTGTGTGTTTATATACGAATAGAATAACTATAAGATAAGATTGAAAAACTGTCTTGAAGTAATTTCTAATTAATACAGATTCTCCTATATTCAAGTGTTGGAAATCAGTGGTTTCGGAAGTCAGTATAAGTTTGGATACCATAATCCGGAGATACTGAAACAGCGAAGGGTTGTAAGTGTCCTAATTATAGGGTTGAGGTCAGGCTTACAACTTCTCCACGCGTTAGCTGAATAGTAGGTGCACGCAACGAACATCATGCCATTTCCAGTTTTTCAGGTCAAGAATCATCTATCTCAGCTGATCCACAGTTAACCTACGTTATTCATATTAAAACTAGACTCGAAAAAGTTTTATTTTATTTTTTTTTTTTTATGTAACATAATATTTGTTGTACTATTAAGAATTTGATGGGTATTTTTACCAATTCTGATATAAATATGACAGAAAAAAAATGTAAAAGTGATAGTTAAATATTTGAATCCGGCAATTAAAGACCTACAATACAATAGGTTTAATAATATTGATTTCGCTCTGCCCTTCCTAGTGCTGCCATTCGACAAATCTGATGTATCATGATATAGATTATTTCTTTTAAATCTACAAAATAAAAGATGCTTAAGAGGAAGATCATTCAAAATATCGTCTTTTATGCCCTGTGAGATTATTTCAATCAGAATGAAACCTACATACTATTAAAGCACGTTTAATTTTACATCGATTTATATATATGTGTGAATTGATGTAATCATTTCAAGTTCATAACAAAAAAAAAAAATCTTTGAAACCTAGTCCACAAACTATAAGGATAGCATAAGATAAACAGGACATAGTTCGTTAACTATATTTTTATATCAAATTATATTATTTCAATGCAGTAGAATTTGAACTTCTACAGTAAAGAGCAACTCACTATTCCGATTTCGCGAGAAATTCCCATATTACTCCTTAATAACTTTTCAATTTCATTTCTATTATTTTTTCTTCATTGAAAAATGCCCTGTCACATCTGCTAATTTCACAACAGTTCTATGATATTTTTTAACCTTTTCAAATGTTTTTTTTTTTTCATTTTTTCGTTGTTGTTTTTTTTTGTAGAAAATTTAATTCTCTATCGAATAACACTAACAACAATAAAAATATGTTTGGGGTTTAATTCGTAAAGATAGACGGATATTTTTTTATACGATATTCCGGCTCAACGTAAGCCCTCAAATATAGAGGGGAGTGATTTGTGTTTTTTTGTAAAAAGATCATTATTGAAAATAATAAACTAAAAACAAATTATTTAATATCATGAAATGTGGCTAACTCGGAAACACTCTAGATGAATAAACAAGGATAGAAAACTGATATGATGGAAAAAGTGTATTTACTGAGGCTGCTAATAGGAAAAGTTTATGTAAACAATTACAGAGTAACTTCACCGTATGCTTTTTAACATGACCTTATACATCACCCCTTGAGGATTCGCTTTCATTCAATTAAGTCAACAGTTAACTCGAGTTACGTAAAACAAGAGTGCTACAAGGAAGATATGTGATGTTCCGATAAAACTCACATAACCAGAGTATGGCGCATAAACCAATTAGTATATATCTCATAACAGAATATCAGTTACAAAAAACAAATAATAATGAAATAACACTCAATTACGGTGTTTAACATTGTTTACTATACGATGAGACAAATGTTTGGATGTATAACCCTGAAGTGTTGTTATTAAAAACTAAAAAAAAAACAACATATTATAGTATAGGCACACCTAAATATATGAATGTAAGCATTGATCTATCAGTATTACCGACTACTTAAGTAATAATGATGGAGTTAGGGGTCACCTGTGGTTTAGTGGTTAGGCATAGCAGCCTTCTTTGCCAATGATCGCGGGCTCAAACCTAGCAAGTGATCCTAGGATTCTTTAAATTAAAAAATCCTTGGTTATGCTGTCCTGTCGGTATCAAGTACTCGTTAAAGACTCCTATCCTAATTAAACCTGGATAGGTAAAAATTAGGACTCCCGCTTAAGCATCGTCTGATTAATCACGGTAGCATAGAGTGATGTTAAGAGAATAAATAAAATTAAGGAGTCGAATCCACAGGAAATCACCCAACCTAATAAAAAACGAAATGAAATAGTAGTTTTCTTATTCTAACGACAAAGAAATATTATCTTTACTAAATTTTATGAATGAATATTTTACTCTATTATGTTTTCTGAACTATGGGTTCAGCAATATACCGATAATTCTAGTTAATTAACCGATAATAATTTCTAGGTCCAAAGAGAGGAGAAATAAATAAATTCTATATTATTCTGGGACAAGTCCCTTTAGAATAACATCAACATAACATATAAATTGGGCATTAGAGTCCTAGAACAATTAATTATTTATAAACCATTTAACTAAAACTAATATAAAACAGACATACACAAATATGTAGAAAAACAAATAAAATAGAGTCAATTACAATTTTGTTCTGACTGGATGGTAATGAGATGGATGAATAAGCGGGATTTGAATGAAGGAAGAGAGTTGGAGTGATGGATAGAAAGAGGATAAATATGCTTTATTATATTTAAAACAGACAAAATACATTGGGGTGCTTTGTATTTTATTCTTACCAAGTGTGATATTAAATATGGCAGAAAAATGATTTTTTTTTTTTTTTTTAATATGCTCTTCTGTTAGCTAATTTTTTTGGAAAGTTCCCCTTTGTATTTTAAATAAAGATTTGTCTGCGTCATAATCTCTGTCATTAATCTATTTTATAATTTATAATTAGGTGATGGCACTCCCTTCTATATTTATTCAGTATTTAAATATATATATATATATATTGAGGATGTATAGTCGACTGTAGAAACTATTATAGGTGGAATAATCAGGAATCAGTCATTTTTTGGAAAATTTTTAATTTGGCCAACGTTTCGGCTCAAGCTTGTGAGCCATTATCAGGGCATTACTGAGCCATGTCCAAGCATAAAATGAATAGAGTTTATCCTAAATAAAAAATAATAAATAATAAAAGAGTTTATGCTTGGACATGGCTCAGTAATGCCCTGATGATTGCTCACAAGCTTGAGCCGAAACGTTGGCAAAAATAAAAAAATTTCAAAAAATGACTGATTCCTGATTATTCCATCTATAAATATATATAAATATATATATATATATATATATATATATATATATATATATATATATGTTATTTTAAATGTATTTATTGTAACTTACAACTGTATTATAGAATAGAAGAAGTAAATGTGAGTGTAATATAAAAGGCAAGAAAGACATGTAAAGAACCTTCCCATTAGAAGCACTTTAAAACAGTATTTAAATGTAAAACCATAACTTTTTTGCCTCCGTTGAGATAAATTACTGCAGTGAAAATTAATGTTATGGTTATTTAAAGATATTTACTGACCGAAGCACCGTTTTTTTTTTCTGATTTTTTTATTTCATTTTGAGATACAAAAGATTGTTTTTGAATCCACACTGATTCCACCATCACTTACAAGTGATTTCTAGGAGAGGTTAGTTTTTAAAATATATTTTGAATTATGGATTAGTAATAAAGTAATGATTTGTAACGATTTCTTATTCTCGAAAGACATTATTTTTCTCATAAAAGATGTATCAATTTTTTTTTTTTAAAGGTCTATATCGGACATAACAGAAACATTAGATATAGTGTTATCTTAGTCCGTTACGTATAATAAAAATACGACGTTTTTAATTTAATACGAAGTCTCATGAAATATATAAAATATCGCTAAAGAGTGTATAACATTTTTTTTTTATCAACCAGTTCATTAACTTTGCTGTTATACACGAAAGAACGAAATAAGAAATGACCCGACGGTTCTGAAAAGACTAGGCTAATTAGGTTTTAAATTGGAATGAAACCTTGCAAACGTTGAGTTTGAACGAATCTGGAGTAAACTTTTACCAAAAAAAGGTTTTTTTTTCTACCAAAAATTTGTTGGAAAAATTATTATATTTGTGTGTACCTTAGTCGAGAAACCGATAAGCTAATATCGGGCGTGTTATCTCAACCATCGATTACAGAAACAGAAGCAGTACAGTACACAGCATATTTATCAATCACTTGGACATATTTTACATACATTTTCATTTTTTTTTTTTTCCTATTCATTTATAATATTTACATTTTTTTTCTCTTTTAGCCATTTACGTTCTTTAATTTTATTTCTCTCTAGCACTATATTGTAAATTTAGACCTTTGGTGGGCACATTACATAATCAAAATATAATCATATTCATTATTTAATTGCCATACAGGTGATGGTGGATAATTCCCAGAGAGTCCAAAATCACATTTTCTCCTAACACATCTACATCTCCTAGATCGACACCAGGTCTTCCAAAAATCTTCTTGTGCTTCCAGGGATCGCTCCGCGAGACCCAAACCATGGACTTCTAACGGAGAACTGTCTCTCGCCAAATGTCTCGCGAAACTTTTCTTTTAGGAAAGAGATGCATTTCTCGTAGACTGTTCTCTTCTCCCTTTCCACTACACCTGCTTGATCGAGGTCATTAGTCTCATATCGAACGGTAGGGTCCAGGATCATTGCAGTAGTTCCGTTCTTCGAGAATGCAACGATGTCTGCGTACCTAACTGATCCATCCGTATCAATACAGTAGACCTCGTCAAAACAGGTTAAATCTTTTTTCCTGAGGAGTTTTGCTAACTCGTTCTTAACCCTGTGGTGCCGACGCGTGATGAGGAGGGAGTTGTTGGGGCAATTTCCCAGCACATGGCTGGCGTTTCCGACTCACTGCCACATTTGCGACCCAACTTCTCTCACTTGTCCGCTGGCTCCTGGGACTCCACGCAGGGGAGCATAGTGTATATGTAAGAAATATGTAAACAAATATTTAAACAAAATATGTAAGAAAACATCACTACTTATTATAATTTTATGATAACGAACTTATAAGGATAGTTTTTGTTTAATTTTCTCTTTTCAGAATATTAAAACAGCCATTGATGTTTCTTGAAATGACTTATTTTTAAATTATGATTAGTTTCTTCGTATTTCTGGAGGATGCATTTATGTGTTATGCAAAGGGTATAAATACGAATATACAAAAAACTTAGATATTACTGAATTCAATTTTTGGCAAGGATCATCAAAAGCCTTAAAGTTTCTTCAGAAAAAACCAATTTTGGATTTTTTTAAAACTGTTAGCGTTCTCAGGTACTGTGAATCCACATTACTTCCCCTTTTTCCTAAATTACTTTTGGATAAGTTTTAGAATGAGTTACTACCTATAATTGATATATATCTCTTAAGAATGGGATTTTTCTGCATATATTTGATATTTTTTTTTCTGTAAGCTTTACAATAATAAAGGATCTTTAATTGGCTGAGAATTAATAAAAAATAAACTAATTAAAACATAAATGAAAATAATATACTACAAAAAAAGAAACGAATTCTTCTAATGACAATATAAAAAATACTGTACCGATTGAAACAATAAAAAATTAAGATAAAAATTATATCTACAAGCGCCAATAAAAATGGCTTGGATTCATACTTTTTTAAACATTACTTTATTTTTAGGTATTTTATTCCTTTTTATAAATTTAAATATTGCTAGGAAATATGTCAAGAGTTGTAGGAATTATTGTACGAACTATACCGTTGCACAAAAACTAGCTCTATTCATAGCTGATTATAATGATTTTTCCATTAATATATGATGTAAATAAAATGTATTCTTAAAACGGTATTTAATTAATATATCATTCGCACACAAGACTGATACGACCTGAAACTGCCCGTCGCTTTCGCTTACTTCAACACTTACTGGACAGACGCTCTAACATTCCACTGATCTACAAAAGGCTCATCTGTATCACCGACATAAGGCCTATCTGGACATACGGAGTTGAGCTCTGGGGCTCTACTAAACCATGAAATACTTCCCTTATTCAATCCTTACAATCCGAAATCCTCAATGTTCCTTACTTTGTCACGAATAAACTCATACATTAAGACCTTAATATCCCATATGTTGCTGATTTGGCCCGAACCAGGTGTCAATCATTTCATGAAAAACTCCACTCCCACTCTAACCCACTAATTTCTATCCTTGCTTTCTCTTACATTCCTGACAATCCTCTGAGACGTCTGAAAAGAAGATTTCCTCGAGACATTCTAGTTTAGATTACCCAGTGGAGTGGTGCCAATGGGCATTTACTCTTCATGTCTCTTTCATGTATTTTTGTTTGCTAATTTACTTGATGTATTAACTAATACAGTTGTGAATTTCAATAAGTGACAATAAAAAATGAATAAAAATTTATCTATCAACACTCAATCAGAGTGTTAATAATAAAAATAATTCATAAGATGGTGCTGAGTTCCTAGATGATGTTGATTTCCGTTAATTATATGTCTTGAAATGGAAGTTGCAGTGGATAATAGCAAACGTGTTATGTCCTTTATATGGCTCTATAAAATGATGAAAACTTTGAAATATAGGTCGGATATAAGAAGTTCATCCAAAATAAGACCAATAACCTTTGACAAAAGACACTTAATGAATTCTATGTGTATGTGTTACCATTCCTCAGGGATCTGTCTTTCCTTTTGACCAGGTCGGCATCCATTTTTTATAGAAGAACAAAAGAAGGTTATGTGAAAAGAAATTAATAAAAGCCGAGAGGATGATTTTAACATGAGTTGTTAAGGAGGAGGAAGATAGAGGAGTGACAAGAAGGCCCCCACAATAGCCAACAGCAGAAAAAGGATAAAGCTTGATTAATGTGTGCCCTCCCGTGAATAGTGCCCTCCCCCTGAGGAACCATTAGCAGGGCCTGTTAAAACATGTGTTAAATTCATCCTGGCATGGCTCTACCGACCCCGTGTTCAGGGAGGGGGAAAGACTGGAGTGCTCAACGCAAGACACACCGGATCAAGGGCCGGCATAGTCAATTAGTGAGTTAAAAGTTATTCTTTTTTCCAAAAGGCATCTGAACAAAACTCAACCCCATTTAAATCTTGGAGTTAATGTTGACCGTTGAGAATATACCATGGAGAAGTAGGTTGGGACTGAGGTAAACCGAGAAAAACACACTAATAAGATAAACTTATATTACGTGCCAACGTTTTGGCCTACATTTCGGGCCTATGTCAGGACTAAGAAAAAAAAATCTGGGCGCGCAACACACTACTTTCAATTACCTCTGTTATTAAAATCAATTTAAGAAGTTTTAAATTTAGTTAGACTTAAATAATAGTTAAAGAATTAAATTATAATTCGATGGAAAATATGTGTATCTATTTAATTAATCCAAATATATATATATATACATACAATCATTGCTTAAGTCTATACTCTTTCTGCACTACGTTTTAAACTTTTGTAAAAATGAAATTATGTTACTAAAATCATTCCCTTGTCAACGGTATATTATACTATGTATATTAATATTATTGTGTATTAGTATTAATTATTAATTATGCTGGAGTAAGTCGAGTTGAAAATACAGATTAATATAAAAAAAAAAATCAGTTCGAGCCTTCAAATAACAAATTTTCATTATTCTTATCATAAAATGCAACATATAGATACTAAATAAGTGAATATGTATTTATTTTTTATGGAAACAATTAATTTATTCTGGTTTAGATCGTATAATGAAGATGGCATCGAGACCGTCTAGTTTAAATTATCCCGCGGAGTGCTGCCAATGAGCATTTTCTCTTCATGTTTATTTCATGTATTTTAGCTAATTTACTTGATGTATTAACTAATATAGTTGTAAATTTCAATAAATAATTATTTTAAAAAAATATCCTAAAAGATTTTTAAAAAAATGACTAATTAATTCGTCTTAAGAATTCATTATTAATTGAAAAATAGAAATTAAAATAAAATAAAAAATATTAGATTAATTTATATCTATATTGTATATATATATATGTATGTACATCTATTAATATACATTATCATATTTTTTTCTATTAGATTATTCGATATTGTTCTCAAAAAATTCTAGTTTTCAATGAATTTTATAAACGCCAATTTATATATATTTTTTCCATTCGAGTTTTGAAGTGAATACACACGTTTAAAGGTCCATGAAATCCATAAAAACAAGTCATTTTGCTAGGCCAGTGTGTAATTTGGAATCCCAACATTACACGTCGTGAAAGGAACGAGGAAGTTTAGGCTGAACAATTTCGCCATCATAGTGTTATACTTTAATTTATATATAATGGATAACATAATTGATAGATTTAAAAAAATTAGATTTGACCTCGCAGTATTTAAAGGTCAAGAATACAAGTTTTTTTTTTGCTGAAATAAGAAAGTTAAAAAATGTACTGTCTGATAATCAGCAGGAAGCCAAACTAGCTTTAAGTAAGAGATAAAATATCAGGAAACCAAAGTAGTCGTTTAATTCAGGGATAGAGATATTTCAGTGCGATTATTTAATAAGCATATCGTTAAGTTACATTCTTTAATGTAATATTTTTAAGAACAATTTTTTTTTTTTATAGTAATTTACAACTGCATTAAAACACAATAAGTAAATATGAGGAATGAAAAAAAAAGTCATGAAAATTGTCTTGAGAAAGAACTACCCAGTGGTAAACTTCACTAACTATTTTAACTTAGTAGTTCCCTGTGGCCACCTTTTCTGTCTCCTTGGAGGGTTATCAGGGATATCTAATGAAGATAAATTACGGACAAGTGGGTTTGTATGGGCAGGGAGTTTAGAATGAAAAGAGGAGTATCTATCACGGGCTATGCCTGCAACAAATGGGATGCTAATGTCATTATGAATGAGCTGATTTGTAACAAAATAAGAGGCATTCAGGATTTTTTGAAGGATTTTGGATTGCAAGGCTGGATGCGGGAGGAATTAGATGGTTTCGTAGAGCCCCAAAGCTCGATCCCATATGTCCAAATAGGTCTGATAATAGTGATGTAAATGAGTCTTTTGTAATATACTGGATGTTTTGAACGTTTTGTCAGTAAGTGTTGTAGTAATCGATATCTTCGAGCAGTTTCTTGTCGTTTTAGTCTTGTGTGAGATAAGAACAAAATCAATTTGTTTAAAGAATACTTTAAGGTTAAACTTCAACAATACAATGAGTTGTCTATAAGAAATTCAAAGGGATTTTTATAATACTTTCATCAGTGAGGAACGGCGTCAGCATCAAACAAGCAAGTTACAATTTGCTATTGATAGCTGAGGGGTTGATTTGGAGATGATCTGAGCCGATACTGATTGGAGATCAGAGGGTGCTTTTGGATGGATATAGATCAGGGGATCCTCGAGATGATGGTGTAATCATAAGCTATTGAGGGATCATTTATAATTTAAGAAAAGTATTCGAAATTCATTGATATATTCTTTAAGATGAAAAAAAAGGTTATCTTTTTTCCTTTGTAAAATTTGTAAAGTATTGTAGTGGATGCGTCATGCGCTAGCTCATAAGTAGTGCCAGCGGTGCCCACTTAAGTCGCGCCCGAAGATTGATGATTTATTATTTAATGATATTTTTATATTGTGATTTGTACATTATTATTGTAAATATCACTGTTTATGTTACTGATTTTAAGAATAAATAAGCCATTCGAGGTAATTTGACCTAGTGCCAAGACACTTGTCTGGTAGAGAAGCTCTCGCTATCAATTATTAACATTGTAGACTAACATCCCAAAGAGTTAGCTCAGCTCTTCAGATCTCCAACCTGCTTAAACCAGGTGGTTCTTCCCTATTTCAGAGTATCTTTACCTTTATATCATAATCAGGTCTATCTTTATTGTACATCCTAAATCTACCTTTTTATCTCCTTCATCCTTCCTGTCCTCCTCGTAGGGTAGGATGCATGGTTTATACTCATGCGCACCTATGAGGAGTCCTATCCGCTGCTGTTCAACTTCTGCTACACGGGAAATTCCTTTCTCACCAGGCCCTTCTGCTAATTGGTAGGTACGGGTTCGCCCCTTACATGGCAAATTATCCTCATATTGGTGCTGCAGTGCATGACTTCTACACTTCTACAACGACATGCACCGATCTTTATCTTACTACATGAATACGCATTCGAGTCCTTCTGTTACCCTATCTTACCTTATTAATAACCTTACCTCGACAGGAGATTAGGCAATATGAACATTAATTACATGAGAATTCTTTTTTTTTAAATTTAATTAATGTCACTTTTTGCTACAATGGTTTATCGGGTGATGCTACATGCATATATCTTTGCTTGCTTTACATGCCTATATTTTGCCAACCCAGGTTTAATTAGGATAGTGATCTTTAAGGAGAAATTAATTATGTTAGACATCGGAATTTTTGAATAATTATAATTTTAAAGATGCTTACTAGGAAGGAATAATTAATATTATAAAATATCACATTTGGAAACAACAAAACTGATTATAATTATAGGATGTTAAAAAAGGTTTTATTCTGGTTCTAGTTCCTATAAGAATAAAAAGCTTTACAAAAAACAGACAAAATAATATGTCTAGCTAAGGAACCGAAAAAAGTTTTTCTTTTTTAAAAAAGGTGTAAAAAAAATATTCAAAACTATGGAATATAAGTAAAGAAAAACAAAAGAAAGTCCTTAAAAATAAGTTAATTAAGTAATAAAGTTAGAATTGGTATGCCATAAATAATTATATCTTACATTCATTGTAAGATAAAATGAAACTTTCACATACGGTGAGCATATGTTAGGGTAATAGAAGGTGTTGAAAAAGGTAGTATTCGTTTGTTTGTTTATTTATTTAACGTCCCTTTGTGCTGCTGTGGCTAATCGGACGATGCTACAGTGGAAGTCCTAAATTTTCCAATTCTGGTTTAATTAGGATAGGGATCTTTAACGAGTACCGGACATCACACAGACTCGGAGCCACCTTTTAATGGCCTATCCGAAGGACAGAATAACTAAGGATTTTTACTCCCATTTAAAAATCCTAGGCTGCGGATTTGAATCCGTGACCTTGTTCATAGTAGGCTGTTATGCTAACCACCATGCTACAGGTAACCCCAAACGTGGTATTTGAATGAGAAAAGAGTATGTGTTCAACTAATATGAGTATTCAGGGAATCGCAGAGGGCAGGTGAGTGGATAAGAAAAGAATAATCATAATTTTTAGTTCCGTGAGTTACAATTTAAGATCAGAATGGTGTGGTCTAGTCTCAGGTGAATAAGCAGAGGATTTGAATTGTTGGAGACAGTGGAGATTTGGAGGGTGTGGCAGTTAATGTTTTGTTGAATGTACCATTTGAGGAAATATTTTCTTATGAATCACTTAAAATCGCCACGTGGTACGGAAAACGAATCTTAAAAACCTGTTCAATATCAGCTACAGTTTGTAAAGTACAGTCGATACACCATTGTTGAGTGGAGAAAATTAATTGACCGGCGAAAAAACTTAAGATAATTTATAGTTTGTCTGGAAATATGGGTAATATGGTGTTCCCTGGAAACGGTTTGGGTAATGGTAACAGCAAAGCTTACCGTTATTTTTGTATACTATACAAGGATTCATAAATATACAATGTATAGTTATGAATTCAAACAAAGGAATTTCTCCTAATTAGGAATTATTTTATGGCACTTTCATGAATTATCTCAAATTCCATTACTGACAGTGGGATCGAATAAATAAAATAAAATAAACTGAAAACGTTACATTTTTATTGCTAATTGACGTTGGCATTGGATTCGGGCAGTGTCCTGCGTGGTGTTTGAAATTCAGAAAATACCAACTTTATTTGAATATTGTATTATAAAGATCATCGAAGGCCTTTTTCGTTCGAGCTTTGAGACATTAACAGCTCGTTATTAGTGAAATTGTTCTTTTAAGACACGAACCTTTGTGTGAAAAAGGTGGCGGAAAATTAGGATGCGTGGGGGAGACTTGACTGTAATATTCACTTAGAATTAGACCGCAAGAAGAAGGCTGGTAATGGGCCCTCCAGAAGGAACAGTTGCCGGTGCGCCAACTTCAGAGGTGAAATACAACCTGTAGTCCCCTCTGCATATTCCACTAATTAAGGTATGAGCCCCCTCATGAAAAACCCCACTTCTTCCACACCTTGCCTTATCCCACTTTCCGAATAACATTATCGCCTACAATGTTAACACCTTAAGGCATTATCTATTTAACGTAGACGAAATTTGTGTCTGCCCTCTTTAGAAAAATTACTATCACAATAAAAAAATCTGGTGCGGGCAACACACGACTTTCACTTACCTCAACTATTAAAATCAATTTAAAAACAATTAAATATACTTCAATTTGAAAAATATTTGAAGTTGATTGATAAAACGTGTATTTATTTGCGTTAGAAACATATAATTTAGATTAAATAATATAACTATATTAAATTGTTAATCAGTAATAAGTTGATTCCCCATTCGTTACCTTAAATTACCTTTTCAACTTTTCGTATCAGATAATATTTTTTCTAAAATCATTCTCTTTCCAACGGTATATTTTACGTCTATGTTACTTTTCTTATTATGAGTAAGCCAAGATTAAGTTAAACAATAGTTTTGCTCTTTTATCCTTTAGTTGGTCATCAAATTCTTCTAACTTATGTTTAGCCGTTCTTCATCAATGTCATTAAGATGATATGGTTAATCTTTTGGAATGTAAAAAATTAAAGGTAGTTTAGAGAAATAAATTTTGAAATATCGGCATTTAAGCCCTGTCAGACTATTTCCATCAGAATGAAACCTACATGGTATTAAATCCCATTAAATTTTACATCAATATAGCGAGTTTAATAAAAATCATTAGAGCCGTTTTTGAGAAAATCGTAAAAAGATACAAAATGCATTGTATAAAGTGGCTCTTCTGGTTTTGAAGAAAAAGTTGCAGTAACATCTTGGGCGTATTTTTGTCTTAAATATGAAATTTCAGTTTCGTACGACTAATCGTTTTGGCGCTACACTTACTACGCACACACACACACGCGCGCGCGCGGACGGACACGCACACAGACTTTTTTTCGGGACTTGGTTATTTGGACTCAGGAGACCCTCAACTTGTATTTTCGTCGAAAACTAAATTTCGAACATTTTCACGATCGCTAAGTAAATTTTTTTTTTTTAAATCATTCACAAGTACATCTATTAAAATTATTAGTCTATTTGAAATATCTATCTATAGTTATGTTTAAACAATTATTTAATTTCCAAACAAGGACGTTTAAATGGCTTTTTTAGGTGCTAAGCACTCTGCTATCCTCTGGAATTCCCTACCTACTCATATCAGCCATGCTTCTTTTCTATCATTATTTTAGTCACGTGGTTTTCCGACACCATAAAGGACACTCACAATTTTGATATTGCAAATTAAATATCTGGCTTTGAGTAGAAGGATATTAATTAGTCTTAGCTCAACCCATTTATCTAAGAGAATTGGGGTCAACTGTAGTGTAGTGGCTGTCGTAACAGCCTTTTATGTCCAAGGTTGGAGGTTCAAACCTGGCAGGCATCACTAGGATTTTTCAATGGAAATAATGTCGACTTCGGAGTAAGCGCAAAAAGGTGGTCCCGACCTTGTATGATGTGAGGTACTCCTAAAAGATTCCTATCCTAATTAGACCTAAATGGGCAAAATGTAGGATTCCAAACTGCAGTATAATCCGATTAGCCAAAACAGCATAAAGTTAAATAAAACGGAAAATATCTACAATAAGTTATTTATTTATTTTACTCTTTTTTTTTGTACTTACTTTCTTCTCGCACTTTTTATAAAAATTAATTTCCTCAAGTTCCTTTGATGTTCTGGCCAGACACATAGTATATTTTAATTGTACATATTTGTTATTCTAAAATAGAAGTTTTTAATTAAAAAAATTCTATTCTTTGTAAATGTACGATATTTATAAAATAAATCTAGAATAGAAATATAAATTTGAAAGTTTTCAAAGATACAGATTTTATCCTAAAAGCATATTATAATTTTTAATGATGTATTTCAGATATTTTTAATAGACCAAGCAATTTTTATAGAGATGAATGGGAGGGGAGGTTGCGCTGACTTCTTGATTACAGGCTCAGATTGTGAATAAAACTGCAAAATATCGTAATTGATTAAAAAAAAAAAAAAAAAGAGATTTTTTTTTTTTGTGATTTTGGTTAAATTATAATAATTTGGGTCGTGAAACTAAGGTTTGTTTTATTCCTATTGCAAAATCGTTTTGTAGAGTGTGATTTGGTTTGCTTCTTGAGGTAATCGTCTAGATGGATTCTTTTTTATTTTATAGGTCATATGTTTGTAATCCGATTACATGAGTTCTTTTTATACAACTATTAAAACTTGTACTCATTGACCTATAACTAATTTTATGAAGGCTCTGAAATCCTCCATATCTATTTCGTCCGCATTTAATCTATTTTAACTCAAATTGTATATTACGCTTGGTCATTACTTTACTGGTTTATTAGTGATGAAAGATTTAGAAAATGGGTCAAATTACAAGCATTAACAGTAAATAGGACTGTTAAGGCCATAGTTTTAGAAAATTTAATAGTGTGCTATAACTTATTGTGGGGAAGTTTTATTAGACATTTACTTTACGAGGAGGGGAAGGCGTTTAACGACAATAAATACTATTATATCTGAGTGCTATTATTGATCTGATTAGGTCGAGGAGATAAATTATTTACGATGGCATTGTAAGTTGTTAATCGGGGACCTCGCTCGGCGCGACAAACAAATGATCACTTAGGGCCATTATCGCGACCCAGGAAAAGGGCGCTATTTAATGATGGCTTAAAATATAGATCGTTAGGCAGAACAAATTTCCAGGGGAGGGGGCCCTATCTCTTTTCCATTATAAGGCACCATTCCATTACTGCCCACTATCACTCCCCTTTTTCATGGCTGTCTTGTTCTAACAGCCCGTGCTTCTCGGTTCCGAGTATCGTACAAGCTGAGGAATCGAAAACATGTTTGGCAGAAATCCTGTCATACCTCACGACTAAAACAGTTCTTCCTAAATATTCTTTTATCACATATTGAAATACGAAAAAAAAAATCCCCCAAGTTTCAGCTGATAAACTTTTCTTATTATTTTGTCATGTTATCCTGTTAGTTGTGGTTTCTTATTTTTCCTGTACCTCTAAAACATATATTGGAGTACATTTAGAGACTCGTAGACTTTTTAGGCCAACGACCGTGCAATTGTTTCAATAGACCGAGCACACGCTCAGCCGCTGGTTTCATCTCCAGTTTTCGGATACCCATATTATAACGGGTAGGTGTGCCGCTGGATGGGCTCAACACTCCAGGATAGCTCCGCAACAAAAAGATAGAATAAATATTCTTCGGAAACCGAGATCAGAAGAACAATAGACCAGTGTGCTATCTACTAGACCACAACACTCTCCTAATGCTGTTATCATAGTGACTTACAGTGCAACCATACCGAAATATATACATTTTTTTAATTCCTTCCATTTTTTTAATTCATACCACAATAAATAAAATTTTTTTATTTATTAATTTATTGAAATTTTACAACGGTTTTAGTAAATACATCAAGTAAATTGGCTGATTATATAGATAATATACATGAAAAGACATGAAGAGAATATGCCCATTGGCAATACTCTAATAGGTAATCTAAACTAGAAGGTCTCGAGGCCATTTTCTTTTCAGGCGCCTCGGAGGATAGTCAGGAAAGGAAGAGGAAGCAAGGATTGAAACTAGTGGGTTAATGTGGGAGTGGAGTTTGCCATGGAAGGAATGATACCTCATACGGGCCAAATCAGCAACGTATGAAACATTAACGTCTTTATAGATGAGTTTGTTGGTGACAAAGTAAGGAGCATTGAGGATTTTTCGAAGGATTTTGGATTGTAAGAATTGAAGAATTTGATACTTTAGTAGAGCCCGAAGCTCAACTCCGTACGTCCAGATAGGCCTTATGATGGTAATATAGATGAGCCTTTTGTAGTTAAGTGGAAGGTTAGAGCGTCTGTCCAGTAAGTGTTGAAGTAAGCGAATGCGGCGGGCAGTTTCTTGTCGTTGTCGTTGCGGATTCCAAGTTAGTCGTTTTTCAAGTAGGAGTCCTAGATAGCGATTATGTTCAACTTGGTTTAGCGGAATATTATTTAAGGACACTGTATGCCTGTCCGGATGTCATAGGTTTACCACGGAGGGTAACAGATAAGTATAAAACAAATTCGGCCAAAGGTTTTGGGTTGTGAGTTCGAATACCAGTCTAGCCTATTCTTTTTCAAGCGTATAAATAAATGAGGATTTACGCGCATTAGCATATTAACATTATTCGTGGTGCCTAAGTTTGGGGAGACACATCCCACGGCCGAGAGACTACTACACGGCCTGTCGCGCCAAGATATTAAAATATTTAAATTAGTAATTTATCGAATAGAGGGACGGAAGGTAAATGAAGGGTCATCTCTCAAGAAAAACATTTTAGGTTGTTATAAAAACTATGGAAAAGAATATCTATAACATAAAGCAGTTGGGGGGTATACGATCTTTAATTGCTATTCATATATGTTCGATTCAGTAAACTATAATTATTTTTAAAAAAGTATACGTAAATTAACACAATTTCAATATAAGTATAATATAACACATTTGACAATAAAATATATATATATAAAGCTTTCAATGTTGGATTACCGAACTTGGTTTCCGTTTTTTTTTAATTCGATTTTTGGTTCAAAATCAAATTAGTTTGTGTTAAAAATAATATTGAAATATTTAGAATAACTTTACTTTATTTTTTTTTCTTATGCCTATGCTAATATTTTTATTAATTCTTAACCATAAACAATGAAACATATTTCTTTCTATTGGTTCATTCTCTCTTTTGATCCTCTGGGGTAGAGACAAAAGAAAAACGAAAAATATTAATTCTTTTGGATAAAAAAAGTATTAATTAACACGTGCTGTTTCTACAAATTAATTTTGCTTATTTTTTTTTAATTATCTTTTCTTATAATCATACTCAATGGTCTTTTGGGGATCGCTATTGGGGAATGCAGAGCGAAAGATAAATATAATCACAAAAAATTGTCAAAAAAATCCCTCGAAAGACTCTTAAAAGAATTTCTGGTTGAATAATTCGGAAATAAAGTGTTTTTTCTAATTAGAGGTGTGATAAAGGACTGAAGGTTCGGTTTCAGCCAAGAGCGAACTGATCTGGCCATTTATCAAGCACGTGGCCTCCTGCCAGCACTTAGGGGAGGTTTTGTATAAATCAAACATCCACAAAGGAAGAATTGTTATGATTAATTTCTTATTTTTATACACGTCAGATGAATTATAATTCCAAATGTTATAAAGTATTCTGTTATTCCGTAAGTTATTATAATTTTATTATTTCCTTGAATCCATTTA
This sequence comes from Piezodorus guildinii, assembly GCA_023052935.1. NCBI lineage: Eukaryota > Metazoa > Arthropoda > Insecta > Hemiptera > Pentatomidae > Piezodorus > Piezodorus guildinii. The sequence goes on from CM041292.1 coordinate 168,751,055, forward strand.
CATAATTCTATTTAACAAGCTTCTTTTCGCATTGAATTATCTTAAAAATAGTTAATGATGCTGAAAAAAAATATATGAGTACTTTTTGGTTGTGTATGGCTGTCAAACAGCACTCTGTTAATTTGAAAAAAAAAACACTTTTATCTCTTCAATGCGTGAAGGATCTTGGATTCAATACCTATTGAGATTCGTACTGTTTCACTGCTAACGGCCGTGAAATAAGGTGATTGGGCTTTGATCACGATACGTTCTTTCCCCAATTTCAGGGTGCTCACTTTATAGAGGCTGGGTTTGCCCTAGGTCTCAGGATCACTCCACGGCCGAAATAACAGAATAATTATTATTCAGCTTAGGCCGAGATTCGAACCAGGACCCGGAGAAATGTAGACTAGTGCTCTAACTACTAGATGCGCCCCAGGTTAATTTAAACATTTGTTAAATTTTCTTCTGTAAATTTTGATCAATAAGCTTTTTATAATGATCAATTTTTTTTTTTTTTTTTTTTTTTTTTGTGTACTAAACTAATATAAATTATTACTAGTTGTTTATTACAGCTGAAAAACATTATGCCTGTAGGAAATTTTCAATTTGTTAAGATTATCGCCACCATGATTGTGCGAAACTGGATGGCTATAGCACAGGAAAGAGAATCGTGGTGGCGGTTTCAACTAGAGGTAGCCAACCTGCATGGATTGTATTGCTAAGAAGACTATATTAATCATTTTATAATTATATAATCAATTAAAACAACAAAAAACTCAAAATTAAAAATTTTGATTCATTTAATGTATCTTTAGCCTATTATAGGAAAAATATTCTAAACGAAAAAAAAACCGGCTTTAGAAATTGATATAAAACAATAATTTAACCCTTAATTTAGTCAATAAGAATAACGAATATGTTAAATAATATAGAAAAATATATCTTTCCATCACACGTTACAAAATAACTAATTAATAACGAAGTTGTAAAGAAAAAAAAACTAACAAAGTAAATAGAACCAGAATAAATGAAATTAAAGGCTGACTTCTGAAATATGCAAGAGATAAATTTTGTCATTAAAGTGATTTTGTTCTTCTTATAGAAATTTTAAGTTGGAATTTTATAGTCAGAGTGGGTCTGTAATATTAAGTGATAACTGGTGTTGAAAAAAGTGAGAATAAGAAGGAAGCATGAAGTATATAGGAAGAAATGGAATAGCTGAAGGCAGTGTGAAGTACAATTTAAGACTGATCAAAGGTCTTAAGTCTACTATTTCGTAAACAAATCTGGTGCACTTCTATTTCTAAAGTTTGTTATTAAAAGATATTAGCTAATTTATTATTATATTATTATTTATCGTAGTTATTAAAAGAATATAGTTAATTTATTATTTGTTTCCTGAATGTGAATAAATTTGTTTAAATTGTTTTTGATTTTTTTTTACTTTGATTTCACCGCAATCAGTTTATAAGTCAACAAAATATCATCTATTTTGGTTTTTAGTCACTTTTGTAATTTCATGTGGAGTCCTAAGTATGAAATTAACAACATAACCCCTCTTGTTAATTGAAAACTAAAACCCTAATAATATGAAACATACTGTATAACATTTTGTACGAAATTGGGAGATATTTGTTTCTAGTCTACATTTAAATGCATTAATAATAAAATTAATTGGTTAATGAAAAATCAATCATTTGTGTTCAAAATTTTCAAAACTGATATGGAACCTACTGAAAATCATCCTCCACATACAGAATGTTGACAACTTATTTTTAACAGGAATATAGTGGGATTTTTAACTGACTTAAAAAAAGTTATAGGCCTAGGAATCACTAAAGAACTATTAATAATGTTAACAACTTAAATATCTTATATTTACAATACCAAACATTGTAAATTATTTAGAGAGGATTTTTTTGAATGAAATAAATAATAAAACTGTAATTATAAAATGAAAATGTTTATTAAAATTTTACGAAAATAAAACAAAAATTAAAATACCTTTAGTAAATAAAAACTTGAAATTAATTAATTAATAACAAGTTAATAATATATTCTTCGTCATCTGTCAAGTGTTCAATGTTAATCAAATCCATTTCTTCGAAATAGTAGCAGATAAAACAATAACATAAAACAAAAGTGATACTATTTCACAAGTCCCTGGATGGTTAGCTCTTTACTGGAGATTAAACGGTGAGCCTTGCCCAGTAAAGTTTACCGTGGATTCAGCATCCCTACCCTAGATGGTGAATCCATCAAAGGTAGTTGCCGGTTGACGTTGCCGGTGCAACGGGCAAAGGCTGACTTAAACGGAGGTTACCCTTACCGTACTTCGACCTAAGCTAGTGCAACTAGCCCTAAGTGTTATACTTACCACACACACACCTTTTCGAGCGACTAGTCTATTTGGACTCCGTTGAAAAAAGTTTCAGTTGAACACTGGAATTGGAAAATTTACACGGTCGTAATTTATATTTCATATATAGTTAAGTGAAAGTAAAACTAACTTCACAAATCATCTCACAAAGATTATCGGATGTGTATATCAGTATACTGTACACTTATATACTGTATACTTATACTTCCCGCAAAAAAAAAAAAAAAAAAAAAAAAATTAACAAATTTCCATTAACTATAATAAACCAGTTAAAAAAATGTATATATTTCTTTTGTTTAATTCTCTTTTAAATTATCTTTTACTCAAGTTGAATATAAAACTATGGATAGTAATCTATTATTATATTTGATGGGCTGTAACCTTATGATGGTAGCTATAATATAATTACAACTAGCACATTACCACTGGCCTTATGGGGCTGTAAAGCATAATTGAAACAGCCATTGAACCAAACGAAAATGTCATTAGAATGTCGAGATGAGGTTGGTAACATTGTGTTGGATGAAAGGGATAATTATCGGCAATCTAACTACAATCCTATCAAACTAGGAGCTTGTCGCTGGGGAGGGCTAACCAAGAAGATTAGCTTTGTACCCACAGGGGCTATTGTTAATTAATTAAACTAATATTATTTATATGCAATATAAGGATATCTTGTCTTCTTTTTTTTTTTTATTATTGATAATATCTATAAAAAAAGGAAGAAACAGGAGAAGTAAATCAAGAAGTTCTTTTGGAAATAAAACAGATTATTATTATATTATTTTGTATTATTTATGTAATGATATTTACAACTGTATGGCTTAAAACATCTAGTAAATTAGCTGTTAGATAAAAGACATAAAGAGAAACTGAAACACTGGTAGGACTCCAATAGGTAATCTAAACTAGAAGGTATCTTTTTTTTAGACGCCTCGGAGGATTGTCATGAATAGAAGAGGAAGCAAAGATTGAAACTAGTGGGTTTGGAGTTTGTCAGGGAAGGATTGATACCTGGTTCGGGCTAAATCAGCAACAAATGGAACATTAAGGTCTTTATGGATGAGCTTATTTGTGACAAAGTAAAGAGCTTTAAGGATTTTGGATTGGATAAGGGAAGAGTTTGATGGTTTAGTAAAGCCCCAAAGCTCAACTCCGTAAGTCCAGATATGCCTTATGATGGTGATATAGATGAGCCTTTTGTAGATCAGTGGAAGGTTAGAGCGTTTGTCTAGTAAGTTTTGAAGTAAGCGAAAGCGGCGCGCAGTTTCTTGCCGTTTCATCATATTATTTAAATGGTAAACGTTTCAAGTTCAGGAAATTTCCTTTTTAATACCTACAGGAATACGCGGCTTTCTCTTTTCATAATATTTTTTTTCGCAAATAAGTATTTTAAACAGGTATATCTACATAATAATTTCTAAATATTTTAAACGTTTTTAATTTGTAAATCAATGAAGTGCTAAACTTTAGATTTTTTGCTGGATATTACAAATAAAACTTGCTCTGCACTAACTTGGTAGAAGAGGAATGGAATATCATGATGACAAATAAAACCGCAACTATTTATATTTTTTGTGTGTTTTATGCCAAAGTCGGGTTAAACCAGGAGGTGTGAGTTGACAGATTAGATTTTTTTTTTTGCTACCTCGAAAAACATTTTCTTCTTCTCGGTCATTCTTGGATCCTTGGTATTCATTCACGTTGCGATTTAGTTTCATTTACGATTTTTCACAAGGTACCACATTCTGTTGACTATGCGATTTTTAAGAATAGTCGTTTGCCTTTAAACTGGGATGACCTTGTAGAACAGAATAAATTTTTAATACAAAATTATTCAATTAAAAAAGATATGGAATGCATATGTAGGTTAGTCTTGCGCTTTTATTTTATTTGTAAATATAGTTGTAAGGGTTAATAGAAAATAAATAAATTTGACTGGTTAGGAAAGTGTGCTGAAACGTTTATCTAACATAATTCCAAGGAAACCCATATTTATTTTTACTCAAGACCTAAACGTGTGGCAGATTGATTTATAAATAAATCAATTTTATTTATAAATGAATTTTATATATGTACGTTGTTTTTTTTCTTGATAGTTTAGTCGATAGTAATTTAGTAAAAGGAATTAATCCGGGTGGCGGCTAGTGAATGAAACAATTGAGTAGTTTCAACAGTTTATTTTTTGCCAACGTTTCGACCCCCATTGTGGGTCTAAAAAATATTCCCTTATAATAAGATTGTACATTGAAATATAAAATTCAACAGAAATGTCGAAAACACCTCGTTCATGCCCTGTCAGACTTCTTCAATTAGAACTGATATTAATATTAATTACACTTCATTAAAAAGTTGTATCTAAATCCTTCGATCAGTTTTAGAAAAAGAAAAAAAAAGTTATTTAACTGCGCCTCAGGTGTATTTAAAAAATACATATTAAGCTGTGTGGTTGATTAGGGTGAATAAGTTGATATTACACCGTTGGGAATGTTCATTATGGAACTAGATTCCATATTTCAAGGCATAAACCTACGTATACAGTTGAAATTATTACATTAAATCCAGAATATTTTCTGATTCTCCTTTGGATGTATTACCCTTTTTCACGTTTTAATTATCTGAAGATTTGTACAAACACTCTCAGCCAGTTAAACCTCTAAAGGAAGAACACACCGCCGACGAAGCAGTTATTCTGTTGCAGGTGACATTAATAAAGATGTTCACGTAGCCAGCCCACCGGCAGATCTAGATGAATCCTTAATATCCGCCGCTACAAGATGCGCACTCGAGCGTAGGCACTTATGAGAAAGATACCCAGATGGAATCCCGGGCCAGATTCCACCTCAGATACGACCTAACTTCGTGCTGGCTTACATAAATTCATGCTTCGCCTTGAGATAAAGACGTAAGATTGAGAAGACGCCTCACTTTTTTTTCTTTTTTTCCCTCTTTTACATCTTCTTCTTTCCCGCTTTGGTGACACCTGCAGAATCACGTTTCTCCCTAGAAAAGAAAGTACCATCTTTTAACATCTCGACGGTTTGTGAATACAAATGAAAATCCTTCACTTCACTTACATCCATTTCGGTTCTAATAGAGCGAAAGAGCAACTATGAAAGTTTTCCGCATATTTCGGTTGCAAACCAGGAGGTATGACTTTTTCTTAAAGTTTCACCTCATTCAGTCGAAAGTCACAATCGAACCATTCTTTTTTTTTTAATTTCATTTCCTTTTGGTACTTGGTACCTATCTAACTTGTCAATGGATTATATAACTCAGCTTCATAAAATACCCATACATGATGGTAATTAAAAAAAGAATGTGGTGCGGGCAACACACGTCTTTCACTACCACCGTTTTTAAAAACAACTAAAGAATTTTCAAATACAGTATGATATCACAATGAATGAAACCATTAAAGAATTAATTAAATGGAATTTCTTTAGAAACATGAGTTTTATTGAAAAATCCATTATATTATTATCTAAAATAATTTTATCGGCTTTTCATCACTCTCTATTAACTTATAAAAGCTTATGTATGGATAATATTTTTTCTAAAATCTATAGCTTTCCAACGGTATATGTACATGTATATTACTGTTCTTATGTTCAAAAACAAAAAATTGCGTTAAAATATTTTTTCAGTTTTCTCCTTTAGTTAGTTATCAAATTCGTTCAACTTATATATTTATGTGTTTTTCGTCGTTGGTAAGAAGATAATATATTTATTTTTATAAAATCTACGAAATTAAAGGTACTTTACAGGGAAAAAAAATGTAAAATATCGACATTTAAGCCCACTCAGACCATTTTAATCAAAATGAAAACTACATGATATTAAAGCCCATTAAATTATACATCGATATAGCGAGTTTAATTAAAATCGTCGGAACCGTTTTCGAGAAAATCGAAAAAAGATGCAAAATGCATGGTATAAAGGGGCTCTTCTGGTAAGCTCATTTTAATGAAAAAGGTATTGTAACGTCTCAGGCGTATATTTGTCCTAAATATGAAGTTTCCGTTTCATATAACTTACCGTTTCCGCCCGGGAGTTACCACACACACACAACAGACCTATTCGCGGGACTTGGTTATTTGGACTAAATGGGAACCTAAAATGTGTATTTCTGTTGAAAACTGGAATTCGAAAATTTTCAGGATCGCAACACTTTCCCTTACTATATATATAGTAAGTGAAAGTAACAAATGCCTTGCCAGATGTTTCGTCTATGGAAAACTAAAGCGAGAAAAAGTTCACGACTTATTTAATTTACGTAAATAGTATTATATAATTATGTATTATATATTATAACTTTATAACATAATAATAAAGAAAATAATTGAAATATCTAAGAGCATTTGAAATATTTAAATCTCTATCATGGACCTCGTGGATGGACAGAAATAATCGTAAGATATATTAAATAATGAAATTTTTCTTAATATAACTAAAAAATATTGACTTGATAAAAATTACTAAAAACTACGAAAAAAGTGAGGAGTCGATTCATTCTGCTTCCGGTACAGCCTAGTGCAATTCAAATGCACTATTCATTCCTAGGAAACGAAATTTCGTCTTCCCGACCTCTTGGCGCCTTCCCATAGAACCAAAAATATGAACATGGTTCGTTGTTTTCTGGAATATTCTTCCATCCATCATCAATCATGTTCCTTTCCCAAACTTCATACAAATCTATCGTTTTCAATCCCTTTCTCCCAAACCATATGCTGACGGATTTTATTTTACTAATTAAAATGAAAAATGTCAACACTTTTTAACACTAGTCGTCGTTACTTAAAGATATTATTCTATTTTTTTACCATATAAACATAATTCTGTAAGACAAAAAGTAGCAGACCCTGTAGGTATATATTCATATCTACCGATCCCTGGAAAAGGAAATCACCAAATCATTTTCCTCCAGAAAGCCAATCCAATCTGCTGGAAATATTGGTTGGGGTGTTTTATTAGTATTGAAAGGTCAGGGTAAAATCTGGATTATAAGCTTTGTATGATTAAATATGAATAATAAGGTTGAATTATTTCTCCGGCTAAAATCTCATTCAAAGTAATTATTTGAGAGAAGTTGGCTCAGGGTGCAGTCAATTTAAGACACAATTAAGCGTGAACTTAATTTATTGGTGCCGACGTTTCGGCCTAAATTATAGGCCTTCTTCAGGGTAGTTGTATGAGCTGAGAAGGCGTCAGTCAACAACCTAACAAAGTAATTATTGAGGATGTATCGTCGACTGTTGAAATTATCATAGCTAAAAATAATCGGAGCCAATCGTTTGAAAATATTTTTATTTTGCTGAGGATTCGGCTCAAGGATTTGAGCTATCATTAGGGCTGCAAACATCAGAACAACAAAAGAGATACGCATCAATATAATATGACAGTGAAAAATTATTATTATTGTTACAATGATAAAAATATAAATATTTACATTATTATTATTTGTATCTATATTATTTTTTGTATATTTGTATTTTAAATTTTAAACATTGTCACTACTTTCATTGTCATATTGTATTGATATGTATCGCTTTGTTGTTCTGATGTTGAAGCAATGATGTTGGCTAATGAATGTGCTTGAGCCAAAACGTCGGCAAAATTAAAATAATTTTAAAATACTGCCTCCCGATTATTTCCTATGATCTTACTACATTTATGTTGTACTGAAAACGGTTCGTGTTAATTTCATTTTCAAACGGTAACATAAAAATTTTTTTTTTTATGAGTCTGATACCGGCTGGTTAATTGGAAGTTACTCGCTGTTTGAAGAAGATAACTATTGAAAGAATATTAATTGAATGTCACTCAACTTTAGCATGACTGTTGAAACATCCATACTTTAAAATAAATTAAATATATAGTTAATATTACTCTGTTTTTGAAAATTAATTATCACAATTATATTACAATAAAGTATACATATTTTTTTTTATTGTTATAAGAAAGGGTACATTTTTATAATAATCTGTCTGTAACCCACGTTTCTGTTGCAAATATTTCATTTTGGATTTATTATGTATATAATAAACTAGCACTAGCCCGCGACTTCGTCCGCGTCAATTTCTGTTTTTAATAGAATATATTTTAAAGTAATTCTGCGTAAATGATATTTTAAGTTTTATTTTTATGTGGCGGAAGAACATACTGATTTCTCTGCAATCCGATCTTGACAACGCGCGACATATAGTTGGCTGTGTGAAAAGCAGTCTTTACTTTAAACCGATTCTAAATCTTTGCCCCAGGGATTTATTAATTGTTAAGGAAAAAGATAACATAACAGGAAATTGAATTATTTAAAATTTAAAAGGTAAATCATTGGGATGCAAGATTAATTTCCCTCATTTATTTCCACATTTTCCACTGATTCTTCACTTCTATTGGTCGCAGCTTGATGTTAGATAGCCTAAAGCCTTCCTCGATAAATGAACTATCTAACAATAAATTTTTTTAAAATTCGATCCAGTAGTTTCTAAGATTAGCGCGTTAAAACAAACTCTTCAGCTTTATAATATTAGTATAGATTTAAGATTAGATTTACTATGATAAATTTACCTTCGTTGGTTGGTTGGTTTTTAAAATTTTAATGGCACAAAACATCGCGGTCATCAGTGCCAGATATATTCATTTTATAGAAGATTAATTTAAGATAAAAGGTATTAGTTGAAACATTTAAAGATATATTCATTAAAAGATATCATAATATATGTTGAATGAATAATTTACCTTCGTTATCAATGAGTAAATATCTGTAATTCAACTATATCCTATATATACAACGAACAAAGTGTAAACATTGCCGATCTTAATTTTATTCCGTCTATTTTACAATTCAAGTAGTAGGTATGCCTATGATTGGTCAATACGTTAGAGCTGTGTAAAACGTTTTCGTAACGTTATATATCATAATAGCACGTATGCTGCATAAATGCGTGGGTGAGTGAACCTTTCCACTGAATAACACGCGTTTGTGATTTCAGAAATATGTTCATGTTTAGAAATAAACTTTTTTTAGCTTGAAATCATTTGTAAGAAATCAATAACAACCAAATATGTTTCCAAGGGAACACAATAAGCATATTAGTTATAAATTTACTATCTGGCAAATGAGTCCTTATAATTCTGTGCTTAGATGGCAAGATGTTATATAGTATTTTTTTTTAAATGAGAGTCTTCAAATTATGGAATGTCTATTTGTTTACGTTTAAAAGGTAGGTCGTTTATTTGCACTAGCTACAGTTGATGCCTTATAAACTAAAAGAAAAACATGACATTTTGCCACCTTCCAAACAAAAAAGAATAACACTCCAGAATGTTAAAACTCAGATTTCTTTATAAAGTGGCATGTAATATTTTGCAATCTGAGCAGAGAATTCTTTGGGAGTTATATTGTTTTCCAAAAAAAAAAAAAAAAATTATTTTGAAGGTTTTAGAAAAAATAATTTAATCGTATAGAGAAGAATTTTCCCAAACCCAGCTTACGCACATCTATACAGTCAGAGTAATTATCAGCTTTACAGGCATTTTCAGTCGTTGTATACTGTAATGACCAAGAAAGTGAAGCAATGTTTACTTGCTTTTATAAATATAGATAAATCCAGAATGAAAAGCTTTCTTAAAATGATTAATAATCTTCCAATTTTTGCTAGAAGAAAGTATTCGTTATGCTGGAAAACTTCTTCGTTTTTAAGGAAATAAAAATTATGATCTAAAATTTCATAAGCAATAAAATGTTTATGAACATGCTATTAAATTAATGAAATATAAAATGATTGTGCATCTTTAATTACAGAAATTCAAGTATAATTTCAAAAGAATTATTATTAACTATATTTTCAATATAACTAAATTTTAACACGCTTAATCATTTGTGTTAGTTTCATAATGAATATATTAAAAGGATGATAATGAAGCGACTGTAGAGAATCGACCACGCCTGATTCCGGCTCTAATTTTGATCAGTTTACTTATAATATTACTAATATTAAATATTTATATTTATTTAAATTGAGTATTCAAAACCAGGAAAATACTGGTAATTTAACACTCATTAAACTCCCTATTATAACTTTTCCTGAAAGTTAATGATTTTAAAATATTTGATTTATTGACAGCTTTCCTTTCTATACCATAATTTTGATTTCCACGAACTCTTTCGAAACCACTCGACGGATTTTGATACGGGACCTTCTTTCCTGAAGGTTCTTAAGTAAAATACATTGCTATCTAGTTTAAGATAATATTTTTTTAAATCATCAGCTTTTCAACGGTATATTATAAATCTATATTAAACCAATTGTTTTCAAAATTACTTTAAAAAAAACTAATGTTTGCTCTTTTATCGGCGAGTTTGGTTTATAATTTGTTCAACTTTTATATTTACACGTTTTTTTCATATTGACATGATGATGTTGTCAAGTTACTTAAGGGTACGGAAATCTTAAATATCGGCAATTAAGCCATGCCAGACTATGTTTATTAGAATTAAATCTATATGGCATTTAAATTTACATCCATATAGCGAGTGCAATCAAAATTGTTAAAGCTGTTCTTGAGAAAATCATAAAATGGTGCGAAATGCATAGTATAAAATGGCTTTTCTGGTTAGCCGATTTTGATGAAAAATGTTTTAAAACATCTCAGGCGTATAGTCATCTTAAATGTGAAATTTAAGTTTTCTATTATTTTTCGTTATTGTGCTAGACTTACCACTCACTCGGACACACACACCTTTTTGCTATCTGGAAACAGGAGAACCTAAAAAGTGTACATTTTTAATTTGACCTTTTTAGTGCTTGATCTTGATTACTTTTATGGTAATATGGAAGTAGATATGATTATACAAAACCTGTATTTTACATTAATGATAAAACTAGAGCAGTACATTTAATTAAATCCCTTAATTAACCACGCTGTTACGTAAATATAACTTAGTATAAAATAAAAATAATCAAACAAAAAAATATATCTGAGCACATGCGGTGGGAAGGGGTATACATTCCAACATACTTGGGAAGAAATATTTCAAAACATTGCCGTGCATACTGGAACCTGAGGTAAATTTGTGGTCACCCCTGACCTCCGATAATCCGATCAGTCCGTCAAGAATGCATACTCAGAATATTCTGAGAATGTTTGTCGTTGCTTGGAGAGCTGTCTGGGACCATAGCTGCCCTTGATTGTCATAGTTCCCTAAGAAGCTGAGACATTTTATGAATTTCGATAATGATAATAAACAATATAACAGTGATCTAGCTCATTAAATGACTAAATAGACTATGCCTAAACCGAGTAAGATAATAATGATGGAGTTTTGTTGACCGTAGAGAAATTAGATGAGGAAGATGGTTGGGGGTGCGGTCATAAATTAAAAACACACAATTAAAAATAAAGTGAGTAAGATAATAAAGTGTCACTATTATAAGGTGATCAAATTTTTTGATGGGTAAAGCGGGACAACTCTGAAGGAGGAGAGGGTATCAACAAAAATTGTCATACAGAATGAAAATAATATCGTAATATTTTTTTTATTTTTTAACATTTTAACAAGTACAATTCATGAATATAAAAAATTTATAATATTTTATTTCTTGACATATTTTTTATTTGAGTGAATTCGTTTCAGTAGATTGTTGTCATTTTTTAAAATATTGTAAAAATCTTCAATAGAATTTGTCAAATTATATTTGTCACATAAAATGGCTTTCAAAGTTTCAATACTTAATTTTGATTTTTCTGATGTCCACAAAAAACGTATGATTGTATGTTTTGATTCTTAAAGATAAATTCAAATTTTATATTAATTTGTGATTATCTAACTGTTCTTTTCTAACTACAATATTATATTTCTGTAAGAATTAAAAAAAAAAAAATTAAAATGTTATAAACACATACAAGTATTCGTTTCACATCAGCAAAATTTCGGCGAATTAATTTGTCATAAACATAATTTACATGAATATATTTTATTGTTGTTTATAAAGAAATTAGTTTGATTAACTTAAAATATTTATATAAAATTTTATTCGTATATTTCTTTCTAAAATTTCTTTTAGGGTTAAGGTAGGTGATATACTTTTCTCATCAACATAAAATATGAAGACTACAAGTATTTTAAACTAAGTTTAAGAAAATGTATGTATTTATGAAATATATAAACAAATTACTTACCTTTATTTTCTATGATAAGTAGCAGATTTGTAATACTTATTTGTTTAATTAGCTTGCTAGCACGCAGTACGAACACGAAGTGTATCACCATCTGAGAGACAAATAAAATATAACTGGGTAGCAGAAGCAATATGTTAGTCGTCGTAGCCCGTAGGATTCTTAGAACGCAAAATAAATTCAAGGATTCTTAGAAGTCAAATCAATGATTTTCATAAATGTAAAATTTAATTTAGTTTTAAAAGTCAGGATTTATGAGAAACGGCGCGGGACGCGGGACCAATTGTGAAAAATCAGGACAGTCCGTTCACCTTTACATTAGTATAAATTTTTATAAAAAATGTACAACTTCAGCCATAGACCGATCGAGCCCCGCCGTAGGAAAGGAGTTAGTTAGGTTGATGCCTAGCTCAACTGACAGGCTTCCCATTTTTTTTTTTTCAATTTTTCGGTATAGAAACTGGGGATGTTTCAGTGGCGCAAAGCTCGATGTTAATATTAAAATTAACGATTAACGCAAAGGCCGGTTGATTTAAAAATAAAAATAACGCAGCAGAGTTTGTTCAGGGATCCAGAGGTTCGTATAGTATAATAATAATTTAATAATAATAATAATAGGCTTACAGAACCCGAAGGTTCGATGCCGATACCAACAAACTTCGCCTGCACAGACTCGTCCAATGTTCACCGGTCAAGCCCAAGCTCCCGAGATCAGCCTTAATGCAATCCTCCTATCGACGCTTCGGCCTACCTTTTGGACGCCTACCAGTCGGTTCAGCGAATACCAACTTTCTCGGAATCCGTTTTACTTCCGGACAATGGGCGTTTTACCTCAGAGGAATCCATGACTGTTTGTGGTATTTTGTGAACTAAATTATGTGAGTAGGGCGTTCGAACCTACGTCACACCCTGGAGGGCCGCTCTCATTGTTGGTCAGCGAGTCCATCGGACTTAGCCGGAAGGAACTTCCGAGAAAATTCCACTAACCATCCCCACATCCACCACCCGTGGGACGCTCCCCATACGCGGTAATGAGATCCGCGCGAGGATAATAATAATTTACAAACTTAAAATAGATTGATTACTATTTAATTAGGCACCTAGAAGTTATTGCTTAAGGAACTTATTGAATCTGACAGTGATTGAATCATGATATATCAGACTTTTAAAATATGTTTATATATACTCCCTCTTTCTCTTAACATCTCACCGAACCTGTCTATGAAGTGATTTGTGACTTCACAAATTATGCATTTCAAAATTTGTAAAGTTTTTCCTATAATTAATATAATTTCCCATACACGGGCTTGCCTAAGAGGGATAGGGACTTCTACTTGCACCGTAAAATGTCTGTATTTTTATTCAAATAAAGAAGCTTAAAAAATATATACGAGTATATATATATATATATATATATATATATATATATATATATATATATATATATATATATATGTTATTTAAAAAAATCCGAGAAAAGAAAATAAAGAAATATTTTCAGGAATGGAGAGTTTTGAATTTCAGTTGTTGTTTCTTCTTCCGAGAAAATATGTCAAGTGGAGTTCTGGCGTTGAATTTTGAAACTTGTTTTAATATAAAGGTTTAGTTTATTGCTTGTTCTGTTCCTATCCCAGTTGGAAAATTGAACATAAATAATAATAGTGCTATAAGATCACGTTTATTGAATATCTGCATATGATTTATGTTAACATTAAAATCATTTACCTCGACATATTATGGAAGTTTTAATGCACAAATGTCTCTGTCTTCATATACACAAGGATATATAGAAGTTTGATACACCATCTAAGGACTAGTTTATGCTAGAAGAGAATAAAGGGTCGAGGTTTTGAAGGATTGTTTAGTTTCTAAATATTACCTCAAAATATATACCAATAAGACTTATATTCCGTTACTTTTTCCTTATCAGATTACTGAGATTGTCATGAGCTGTTATGAATAAAATTCCTTCAAAATTATCGGTTCAAAAAAGGTGAGATTATAGTGTTTTATATAAAAGGGAAGAAGAAACTGAGCCATATATCCCTGTCCGGCGTGGTGGGGTAATGAGAAGGGCTATTCTGGGGTGGCTTTGGGGTAAAAACAAGAGGTGTCTCTGCGAGGCAAAAAGCTAGCAGCTAAGTCCCCCGCTAATGTATTCAGATATCTTAATTTATCTTGGCTCAGCCCCCTCCCTCCTCTCCCCAGCCATTCCTATCCGATTCCGAACCCGGTTGAATGCCAACCGAAAAAGCCCTCAAATAATGGTCGCTATTGTTTGGCCCCTGTCCCGGAAGGCTTTTAATAACGTTTCCGTTTTCTTCGGTCTCTGTTATATATTTTATGGAATGGAGAAGTCTAGGGCAATGTATTGTTTGATATTTTTCTGAGCATTACTTTCTTTATTTCTTTTTGTTCGGTACTTAAAGCTTTCAGATTTCGATAATGGAATATGTCTCTAAGATTTTGTTATTTTTTGCCGTCTTTAATATTGAAATTCAGGCATCAATCTACCATAAGAAGCATCTTGCGACTCTTTCAGCCAAGAGGCACAAAACTAATGTGACTACTCCATTCCCTCTCTCCTCCCTCCCCCCCAAAAAAAAAAAAATACTATATACCTATACAAATCTTTTAGGGTCTTGTGCTCAATGCATAAAGAGAAAGGGAGAGAAAGAGTGGGAGATAGCTTATTAGGCCGGAATCACATTTTGGGTACCCACTTTATAGAGGCTGGGTCTCTACATCTACGGGTCGCCCCGCAGTGGATACAGGAGAATATATAATATCCTGCCACACTAGTGAATCTAGGACATAGATAACAGTAGACTAGTGCTTTATCTTTTACGCCACGCCGCTCTATACTCCGTTCATAAATGGACTGGTAATCTCCATCATGAGTCCAGCTGTTGTAGAACAATTATTTATTAGACGTTTAATAATAATAATAATTTATTTATTTATTTTGGGACAAGTCCCTTCAGAATAATACACATGAAAGTAAATAAAGCCTTAGATGCTTTAGAGTCATAATGGAAGAAAAATGAATACAGTGATAAAGTGAAAAATAAATACAGAATACAAAGATAACACAGAAAACCAAACTGATGGATATAATGAATCGACTTCTCATTCTAATGAGAGAGAGAAAAATAAAATAAACAAGATACTATAATAATAATATATATGTACATACAACTAATTTAGATGATAGTTAAAAAAAAAAATAAAATATACAATTATCCTTCTGTTCCTCTACAGAGCTTTGATCGAAAAATAATTAAATACAATTCCTATCTAATTAAAAAAAAAAACGGGAGAAAAAAATAAAAATAACTTCTATGTTAACACTTCTATGATTTTTTTTTTTTCTATTTGAACATTTTTATTTAAAATTGGTTATTGTCGAGATTCCTAGGAAATTTAATGGATAGGAAGTAATTTAATAGACGGAATTTAAAGGTTGGAAGGTTATCAAAGATACGGATATAAGAAGGGATAGAGTTCCATACTGAAGAGGATCGGATAATAAAAGATCTGTCGAAAGCTGCGGTTCGATGGGGCGGAATATACAAATCAGAAAGCCGTGTATGAGTGCGGAATGAATCAAGGATTCGAACAGTAGGAGGTCAGGGATGCATGATGGACGGCAGGATCGGACTACTTGGTAGAGGAAGGATGCCAAGAAGTAATTGCGACGATAGGAAGGATAAAGCCACTTTAACTCTTCGTAGAATCGAGTGACAGATTATACAGATACTTACTTCTCCTTGTTCTGTCAGAAACAATTTACATTATGAGATTAAATAAAGTGGAACAATTTTCACGAAAAACAGCGGTGACACAAATCAACAGTGGCTATAAATTCGAAATTAATATTATAATTCATTTTACGAGAGAACTTAAGCTCCTTTTTTTTTTTTACTTTCACTTACTATATATAGTAAGGGGAAGTATTGCGATCGTGAAAATTTTCGAATTCCAGTTTTCAACGGAAATACACGTTTTAGGGTCCCCTGAGTCCAAATAACCAAGTCCCGCAAAAAGGTCTGTGTGTGTGTGTGTCTGTGGTAACTCCCGGGCGGAAACGGTAAGTCCTATGAAACTGAAATTTCATATTTAAGACAACTATACGCCCGAGACGTGACAAAACTTTTTTCATCAAAATGAGCCTACCAGAAGAGGCACTTTATACCATTCATTTTGCACCTTTTTTCGATTTTCTCAAAAACGGTTCCGACGATTTTGATTAAACTCGCTAATCGATGTAAAATTTAATGGGCTTTAATATCATGTAGGTTTTATTTAGATAAAAATGGTCTGACAGGGCTTAAATGCCGATATTTTAAATTTTCTTCCCCTAAAGTACCTTTAATTTTGTAGATTCAATAATAATAACTAGATTATCTTGTTAACGCTGATGAAAAACTGGTAAATATATAAATTGAATAAATTCGATACCCAACTAAAGGAGAAAACAGAAAAAATATATTTTTAATGAAATTTTTCGTTTTTGAACATAAGAGCAGTAATATACATGTATGATATACCGTTGGAAAGCTAAAGATTTTAGAAAAAATATCATCTCATACACAAGCTTTTAGAAGTTAATAGAGAGTGATGAGAAGAAGATAAAACTAACTGATTATTTTAGATAATAATGTAATAGATTTTTTAATAAAACACATGTTTATATATAAATTCAATTTGATTAATTCCTTAATAGTTTCACGTATTTTTATCTCTAACTGTATTTGAAAATTCTTTCATTGATTTTAAAAATCGAGGTAAGTGAAAGTCGTGTGTTGCCCGCACCAGATTTTTTATTTTATTTCTGTTTTAATAATGGGACTCGGAAACTTCTTGATGGGAAGTAATTTAACTTTTCATCTAATGTTGGGAGTAAATTATCTCCTCCTCCCTCTCCCGTTTCTCATTTTAAATTAAAGTTTAATTTCCTCAAAGGGAAACGTCATATCATTTTTTTTTTTTTTTAAAGTAGGTCGTGTAGTTAATTTATGTTATTGGAAAGTGGTTGTTTTATTTTTTTTAGAAACTATGTCATGTTATTGTGTCGTTATAAATTATGATTTGTAGAAATGGTATAAATTTTTAAGAATAACATTTGAAGAAGAATAAAAATTGGTCAAGTTAGATTTTAACAATTTCGTTTGTGAACAGCTATATGAGGTACATATGTTGTAAAAAGATTGCTTGAATAAAAATATGATTACTGTTAAGTATCACGTTGATAATTTGACACGTCTGAATTGTTCCGTAGCTAGTGTGTACTCCATGGACTAGGTCATTGTTTGCCATGCATATCGATTTGGAATTTGCCATTACAGAGACAGAAATCTCAATAGAGAGAACGAGCTTCGAGAAATCGTGTCAAATTGTTGAGTTTATATCGTCAAACTCATTTTTTTTTTAGTATATAGATCGCTCACATTTATATAAAAGTAAGGGAAAGTATTGCGATCGTGTAAATTCACCGAATACAAATGAAAATAGATCCCCTTGAGTAGAAATGACCAAGCCCCGTAATAAGGTCTGTTTGTGTGTACGTACTCAGTTCAGCTCTAAAACGATAAGTTTTGTAAAACTGAAATATACAATTTTAACGAATTTGAGTACCAACTGAAGAAGAAGGGGGCGTCCCACGAGAGTCGGATGGTTTGATGGTCGGTGTGATTTCATGGGAAGTTCCTCCGGACCAAGTCCGATGCTCTCGCTAGCAAACAATGAGAGCGGTCCTCAAGGCATGCTGTAGGGTGCGACGTCGATTCGAACGCCCTGCTTACATATTTTAGCTTACAATATATTACTAACAGTCATATATTCCTCTGAGGTAAAACACTCATTATACGGTGGTGAACTGATCCTCTGTTCGGGCCCCGGGTGTGGACTGTTTCAGTTGAATCATGTCGCAAGGAGAAACTAAAGAAGAATATAGGTAACATTTTTGTTGACGATTTTTTTAAATGTTAATATAAGTCCAATATGGACTTACGCTTCACAGATTTTTGGTTCAGCAAAAAAGACTCACATACAAAAACTACCATCATTTTAATCCAAAATTTTAAGACTGATAACGACAGCTCCTTGGTACGTAAACAACAGAACCCTATACGGACTTACAACAACCAACAGTTGACCAACATATACGAACACTCCATACTCGTTTTCACAGTAAACTTAACGGACACGACAATAGACTGATTAACTACATGTCAATAGCTGAAATGCCAGTCAGAAGAAGGCTAAAGAGAAGCTGGATGAGGGACCTCCTTTGATAAAATAAAGCCATGGAAGGGATGCTGCTGGGATGCTCCTTCTTCATGCCTACCATGCCTGATCTCAATTTGTACAGCACATTTGCTTATTGTCGGATACAATCTGACAGGCATGAATATAACATATAAAGAGAAAAAATATATACATATAAGAACAGTAATATATATATATATATAATATACAGTTGAAAAACTAAATGTTTTAGAAAAATATTAACCCATACAAATAGTTAAAAAGTTGTAAAAAGTAATGTAATGAGTGATGAAAATATGGATATGAAATGATAATATAATAGACAGTTTAAAGATACTACTGCTTCTGTCGAAACTGAATGTTATAACCTTCTTTCAACCATATTTCTTTGATAGATGTGGGTTATAGAGCATTTATTTAATTTTGTTTTCCTAATTCGTGTATAGACCGCTGTTTTAGTTATTAACAGCTGATTAAAGAATACCAGCTTTTTTATTCATGAAATCATGCATCCATTTTGAAGTAATAAAAACATGTATATAATGAGATCTGAAACGATCTGATAGACATAATGAATAGTCAAGATGTCCGATTGCAAATGTATTCACTGTTTTACAGAAATTTAAGATCTCGTTTCATCATTTACCTAATTAAATTTAAAATTTAAGAATGTAGGCTATTGACAGCGTTTGGATCAATATAACGTGGTTAAAGAGACGATATTATAAAGTAGAGAGTAAAACTGCGTTTATAGAAAAATGGAGCTCCGTTGGGACAAGCATCAGATAAGAAAGTTTCATAAGGCATTTTATAATCCCAGCTGGCCAATGCTTATATTTCTCATTTTAAAACGTAAGATTATAACATTAATTGGGAAAAAACTTTATTTCTCAGGAAAAAATACACTACCAGAATTGTACATAACTCCTTCCACTATAAAACCTATAAACCAGACTGAAAAAGAAGTAGATTAAGCACCAATAAAATTTAACTTTTTATTGTAATGTACGATTGAGCGTTTAACAAAAAATTGCACCGTGACTCGCCCATGCATTTCTCTACTTGTGACCAAAAAAGTAATATGTAAATCCCATCAGCGAAAAAAAAAAAATTCCCTTTGAAAAATAAAAAACAGGGATTAAAAAAAAGCTATGACTGTTCATGTTCCATTAAGTAAAAACGTAGGAGTCGTCCATTTAAAAACTGGCAATGATCAAATACTGTCCTTCACTCGCCCCTAAAGACTAGTTTTTAGTCCAATTTACAAGCATATATTTTATTTTAATGTCAATTTATATATTTTTAATGTTAATTTATCATCGGTTTTGATTCTAAATTAATGAATTCAGAAGTTACTTTCATTTAAAAACCGCTGCAAATTATTGAACTATGGTTTATTGTTTCCAAATAACTATATTACTACAAAACATTTTATATAGCTGTTTAAAGGCAATAATTAAAGGGAAATGTCCTATGACCACTACTAATTTTAAAACGTTCTATCTCTGCCATTTTAAATCGATTTTAATGTAATGTACGGATTCTGGTTCTATATCGGTTAACGCTAACAACATTTATATATTTTTACGACGGACAGACGGATTTTTTAAATTCGTCATTAGGGTTCTAGATATCTTTAAACGTAGAACCTTAAATTTGAAGGGGATGGGGGTTATTTTATTTAAGATTATTATTTATTATTGAAAATAATAAACCTAAATTACTTTATACTTGCATTACCCATTTCATTAGTCATTCAAATATTCGCAATCTACTACCTTAACAAATAGTATATACTGAAAAAAAAAAAGAAAATTTAATTCTTTGAAATATTCTAAATTGCTTTAAAAATACGTATATCATTTTTAATACAATCATTATACGTAAATTTTAACATTCGACAACTTTAAAATATATTACAATAATATTTTTAAACGCTACCTTAAAGTTTTCACCTCTTCAAGAAAATGAGTAAATGAGTTCAAAATGTATTAAGTGTCTCTTCTGGTTTGCCAACTTTAATTAAAAGTTGATGTAACCATTCTAAAATATGAAATTTCAGTTTAATACTACTTACCATTTTCGAGCTAGACGGATCATTTGCGGGACATGGTCATTTCGACTCATGAGACCCTAAACGTATATTTCCGGTGAAAAGTTTGATTTCGAAAATCTTCACGATTTCAATGCTTTCCGTTACTATATAATTTATATAGAGGTAAGTAAAAACAAAAAGATGAATAAAATTATTTAAGGTTCAAGACGTATTTTTATAGTGAGCTCACTAAAAATTTTAGAGATGATTATTTTATTAAAGTAAACTGACAGTATGGGAAACGGGGGTATTCAAAAATACATAATGTTACCGGAGACGTATATGTAAACGGAGAGATGGCTTTTAGATCTCTTCTCCGTGGGAGAGCATATGACTTGAAAGGTAAATATTTATTACCCGGAATGATGTAAACATAACCAGCCAACCAGGGACAAAAAATATCATCATGTGAAAAAGGTTTGTTTTTAAACACGATCCGTGAAATTGTTTGTTCACTTCCCACTTTTATCCCTTTTACCTCTTGTTTTTGGAAAGATTGTAGGTTAGAGTCAACCGTATTTCGTTTCTGAAGTTCACTACGAGATGTGACGAGCAGAAAGAACCTTCAAATATCATAATTGGTTTAGTCATAGTTTAAATTCAAGCTCTCATGGCCCAAAAAACAATTAAATCTAGAAAAATGTTGATTGAATTTTCCTTCAATAGATTTTTTTTCCATAATGGTTTTTTACTTCCACTTACTATATATAGTAAGGGGAAGTATTGCGATCGTGAAAATTTTTGAATTCCAGTTTCCAACGGAAATACACTTTTTAGGGTCCCCTGAGTCCAAATAACCAAGTCCCGCAAAAAGGTCTGTGTGTGTGTGTGTGTTTGTGTGTGTGTGTGTGTGTGTGTGTGTGTGTCTGTCTGTGTGTGTGTGTGTGTGTGTGTGTGTGTGTGTGTGTGTGTGGTAACTCCCGGGCGGAAACGGTAAGTCCTATGAAACTGAAATTTCATATTTAAGACAACTATACGCCCGAGACGTGACAAAACCTTTTTCATCAAAATGAACCTACCAGAAGAGGCACTTTATACCATGCATTTTACACCTTTTTTTCAATTTTCTCGAAAACGGTTCCGACGATTTTGATTAAACTCGCTATATCGATGTAAAAATTAATGGGCTATAATATCATGTAGATTTTATTTGGATAAAAATGGTCTGACAGGGCTTAAATGCCGATATTTTAAATTGTCTTCCCCTAAAGTACCTTTAATTTTGTAGATTCAATAATAATAACTAGATTATCTTGTTAACGCTGATGAAAAACCGGTAAATATATAAATTGAATAAATTCGATACCCAACTAAAGGAGAAAACAGAAAAAATATTTTTTTAATGCAATTTTTCCTTTTTGAACATAAGAGCAGTAATATACATGTATGACATACTGTTGGAAAGCTAAAGATTTTAGAAAATATATCATCTCATTCACAAGATTTTAAAAGTTAATAGAGAGTGATGAAATGAACATAAAACTAACTGATGATTTTAGATAATAATATAGTAGATTTTTTAATGAAACTCATGTTTTTATAGAAATTTAATATAATTAATTCCTTAATAGTTTCACGTATTTTTATCTTTAACTGTATTTAAAAATTCTTTCATTGATTTTAAAAATGGAGGTAAGTGAAAGTCGTGTGTTGCCCGCACCAGATTTTGTTTATTTAATATGATGATCTAATTTATATTTACAACTTTAAATAAGATAATAAAACGAGAAAATGAAAAAAAATCATAGTGCTATGATTATACTCTTAGAACACGGGTTAAACTAAAGGAATATAATTGGAAATCTTTCCAAAGAGGTATGTGTTATCCAATTTATTGAGAAACATTAAAGAATAGATAAATGGTTCATTTAGGTACAGATTATCCATAATAAGATCAAGGGACTGTATAAATTACTTAACTAAAAAAGATTAAATGCTGTCGGCGGTTTCCGGATATGTGTCCTCTTCAAGATCTTCTCTCTGACTCCTCTGTAGGTGGCTCTCACTGCACCAGGAGTGGCGGGGTGCATATTTTTTGCACCGTCCTTCTAAAAACCTTCCTGGCTAGAGCCCGACAACACTTCTACTCGTCTTTTATACTTTTCAATATTAAAGGTTTGATACATAGCAATAGCCATGAAAAAGTGTAGTGAAAAACTATGTAGAATTAGTACTGTTCATCTATTTTTTTTAACATTTAATTTAGTATTGTTTATTTAATTTAGAACATTCCGAGGCCATCGTCTTCTCAAGCACCTCGGAGGATTATCTGGAAGAAGAGATGGAGATGAGAAAGTACGCATTAGTGGGTTTGAGTGGGTTGGTAGTTAACAATTAAAGGAGGTATGACACTTTCGGGCTAAGTCTGCAAGTAATTAGATGTTTTCATCAGTATGAATGGTTTTATTTGTTACGAAGTAAGGAGCATTGAACATGTTTTTAATTTAAACGTATTTATTGATATTTACAACTGTAATATTATATACAAGTAAATGTGATGGGCATAGTAAAATAACTTGACATGATGTTATAATAAACAGTCCTTATGTGGGATTACCATGGAAGGAAAAAAAAATTATATATATATATTGGAGTAACCAAAATTTTTCTGCGTCCATAGCTGCTATAAACATTGTAAAACAAAATATGTAAAATTCTTTTTTACAGTTAAGGGTATGCCGAAGCGACCGAGCGAATTAAAAAGTGCCCCTGGTCCGCCAGCCAAAACGGGTTCGATTTCCGCTAGGAAAAGCTAAAATTATTTCTCACCTAATAAATCTTTCCTTGCCCCCGGCAGAGAATCTATTGGTACCCTTTCCTGGCCGTGTCCAACAATGGATTTCAAAGCAGAATAAGTTCATCAACTCCAAGAACATTTCAATTTGATTGTTTACTTAAAAATGTTGGTTAAATATGCTACTTCGTGTTGTTCAAATTTGATCTATTGTATCATAGATATTACGAGCTCATAGAACGAGATATAATTTAAATAAATGATTAAAGATTTTCGATAATATTTCACGTGTTAAATTTGAAGACTTTCGTCTTACTTGCTAAAGCGATTTTTTAAAACATAAAAATGAGAAGACATTTAAGTTTTAAAATTAGTTAAATAATTCAATGTAAGGGTATTTTTATCTATGTATAGCGATTGATATAGAAGGATAAAATATGTTTTTATTTATAAATAGTTTAACTGCTCATTTAATTAATTTTAAATTTGTATTTCAGGTAAGTGGCGCTGTATTTACTGGATTTATTGTACAATTCAGGATTCAGAGGATTCATTCGTGGCCTTTGCTGAAGTATGTTATGGTTTATTTATTCTAGCTATAACGTTTTGGATAAATCTTCTAATATCCCTCACATTGAAATGTGTAGATAAAAAAATAAAAAATAATAAGAGCCATTGTTGCACAAGTCAAGTAGCACAAGTTGTGGTTTTCATGGGGGCTTCATACCCCTTACGTTACTGGTACTGTTGAGGTATAAGTTGTATTTTTTGACAACCCATGATAATGCTAACACCCCTTAAGTTACCTTCATTTTACCTGTGTAAAAGTGTCAAGATTTATTCTCTGTGGTTAACCTGAAATAAAAATTGACAGTAATGCACCCCTCTTCTCAGTTTTATGGTATCTACCCGGTTACCTTTAGGTCAATTCTATCCGTTAGGTTGTTTATTTATTTTACGTAACTTTACGCTCCCTTGTCTAATCGGAAGATGCTACAGTGGGATTTAAAAATCTTTTCTATCGAGGTTTAATTAAGATAGTTATTTTAAATCAGTACCTGACAACGCACAGGCTTAGAACAACCATTCACTTCCCCTCTGAAGGACGGTGTAATCTTCCTTTAAAAATTCCGATGTCCATCTGCTGGGTTTGTAACCACGACCTTGGGTTCAGCAGCTGTTATGCTCGTTATTAAACAAGACGTTACTCCTACTCGTTAGATTACTTTTAGATTGTTGGTTAGTTATTTTTAGAGGGAGTAATACTTGTATAATAACGGTTTATTCACATAATGTTTTAGTTCTTTGGGAAATTATATACTATAAGTTATGCTTTTTTAGCCAATTATTCACAATAAAACTATTCTTAATATAATATCGTTTATCCTATTTAAATTTTTTTTTTCATATTTCCACTATGCATATTTTTTTACTTCTTAATAATTACATCTGAAAACGTCTATTGTTAATTTCATCAAATACTTATTTCATTAAGTTTTTATCAATAAACCATATTAAAAAAATGAATCGTAAAATGTTTTCATATGTAGAATTATCATCTCTAAAGTTATATGAACCTACATAACATTTCTGTGAGAGTGAACTTTTTCCTAAATCATTGGCTGAAAATAAATTATAAAAGCCCTTTTGGAATTCCTAATTAAAATAGAAGCTATTATTTTTTAAAATTTGTTTACGATTTATTTCAATTTCTATCTAAGGGTCAATAATAATAATGCTATAAGATCACATGCATACAATATTGAGAGTATAAACAATGGTAATGTCAAATCACATTAAAAATGAAAGGGAAAAAAAGTAAATGAACAAAATACAATCACACATATATACAATACTTACAACCTGCTAGTGAACCCTGGACGGAACTTGTCTGAGGGATCCCAGCGCCTCCCTCTCAGCCGCGTCACTGGTGTGAACCAGCGGAAGCTGGGTGAGGGCTTCATAGCCACGTATCATGGGAGGAGAATGTGACTAGTGTCAGAACTCCGACATAAGTATTGAACAAAATGTTTCGGGGCCACTGCCGTTTTAATCTTCGAGGAGTTATATGGATGAGTGGAGCTAAATAGCGATTGTGTTAGAGGAT
This sequence comes from Piezodorus guildinii, assembly GCA_023052935.1. Taxonomy (NCBI): domain Eukaryota; kingdom Metazoa; phylum Arthropoda; class Insecta; order Hemiptera; family Pentatomidae; genus Piezodorus; species Piezodorus guildinii. Next base: position 168,776,805 of record CM041292.1, read on the forward strand.
TCGGACAAGAGGTTCTCGCGGAATTCGGAAAATTTTTATGGAATCAGGTCGAAAATAAATGGAACATTAAGATCCAGGAGCAAGATATAGTTAATGATATAATAAGAAGCATTTACTTTTGTTCGGGGACTTCGAATCGAAAGGATTGGATGCATTTAATGTTAAAATGTTTAGCTGTCCCCCGCAGTTCAAATCTGCAGGTCCAGATAGGCTTTAGAATTTGGGTTATAGATTAGTAATATCTTGTCAAGTGTAAGGCAGCTATCAGTCTTTGATGTGGAAAAAAAAAATCATGTTTCATTTTGTGTTTTCAAGAAACTATTATTGACAAATCTTCCTCTGTTTCAAACGTAAGACCACACCTCGAGTTGTTAAAGTCATGTTATTCATAAGTAGAAAGCAGAGCGCGAGGGACTTTGCACTGAAGCCGGTAAACTTTTGCAGGCGGCATTGTTGCTGACTGCTAAGGCTGTTGCTACCTGAGATCATTCCCAACTAATCTGTATTGTTTCGGAGCGGAGAAGAGCCGCGGAAGAAGCTTTAATATCTTAGCTCATCCCGGGCGCAATCTGGGCGCGGCGCCCTTCTTCACGGCTGGCCACCCTCCCTTCCTCAGGGCGCCATTGTCATCAGCCGCTATCTCAATATGAGGCCTTTTCTACCGCCCGTGTTTCGTCAGCTCTCATAAGATAACAGTTAAATGAAAAATAATCCTTTCCCATCCAGAAGGTATTTTCGTCAGGCTTGCATTGCTCTTTCTTTTCTTTGTTTTTAAACTTTATTAAATGTACATTAAGTACTACTTTATTTTTAAAAATAACCCATAGTGAACCATTCATGCATTTTATATAAAATAAAAAGGAATGAGGTAGCGTCATTTTTTTTTTTCTTAAACCACAAGGAAGTTGATTTGTTAACAAAACGATATATTTAAAAAACACATATTTATTGATATTTACAAGTGTATTAAAAAATGCATCTAGTAAATGTGACAGGTTTATAATATAATGCATGAAATAAATGTTATGACACCTCCCATTGTCAGTAATCTAATAGGAATTGTAAATCAGGTCTCTCGGCCATCTCATTCTAAGAATCCTCGGAGGATTATTAGGAATAGAAGAGGATGCTAGGATAGAAACTAGTGATTAGAGTGAGAATGGAGTTTTTCATGCGAGGATTGATAACTAGTCTGGTCCAAATCAGTAACATAAGAATCATTAAGGTCTTTATAGATGAGTTTATTTGTGTCGAAGTATTGAGAATTGATGATTTTAAGAAGGTTTCGGATTGTTAAGATTGGATATGGAAGGAATTCGAGGTTTAGTATAACCGCATAGCTCTACTCTGTAAGTCTAGATTGGTCCTATAATAGTCATGTAGATGAGTCTTTTATGGTAAAGAGGATGTTTTGATCGTTTGTCAACATTTCACCCTTATCAGCGAACGAGTCCGCAGAGGGAAACAGGGAGAGACCGGAATCATTGACAGTCGGTATTGCAAGTTCAGGAGAATACTGTGGGTGTAACAAAACATCGCAGTCAAGTTTTACTTATTTTTTATGTAATTCAGCTCACTCAGCTTGTCTTGCAGCAAAACATCTAGTCGCTGGGACACGTAGTTGACTTAAGCATTGTTAAATGCCTATAATCGGTTCCAAAACCTACTTTTAGTGTTTCCCTAGTCTATCGTGTTACTACTGACCGCCCTTCTTCTATCACAGCCTTGATCTATCCTGAGTCATCTGCATTGAGCCGTCAGCTATTGATTTTTTTTTTATCGATTATTTAGATTCTATATTGAAAATAATAAACCAAAGATTCCCAACAAACTTAAAGATCCACTAAAAATATATTTATATTAATATAGAGGGTATATTAAGTCGTTTTTATACTGAATGATCTTTGATGAAATCGATAGCTATTAATTCCGTTTCTTACTTTTATAAAATAAGCAGTAAATTGAATTAAATATACCTTAAATTGCTGTTGAGAAGGATGATGAGTACTTTGCGGTTTGTCAGGGAGCTTATCCCGGCAAATTGGTGGGGAGGGGAACTCAAGCGATTAGGGGTGGGATGAGGGGTATCAAGATAAATTATAATGCTACTTGGACGGTCCTAGTCCTCCCTACGGTTCTTGTCATTATCCTGGATTCCTAAGGGTTCTTTTCCTCCACAAAATATCTTCATGTTCTATAATAAGCTACCAGTATACCACATATGAATCTGTAGTAATTGCTTTGAAGGTAGTCGCTCTTCAAATCCCACATAAAATATATTATTATGCAATAATTTGAAAAATATGTATAAATTGTATGAACGAAAGCTCCGTTTGCATGATTCCTGGATTATATTCCGGCCGTCTCTGGTTAATCATTCATTTCGTCGTGGATTGACCTTGGTTTTAAAGCTCTATGGTTAGGGTTAGGGTATTGGAAAAGAGGCTCAACTTATTGGTTATTAGCACGAAATATATTTATATTAACACTTTATTATTATTTTTATATATTTTTTAACACGTTTAAAATAACACACCACTTTTTCATTTATCTGTTCTTTTTATTAATTTGTATGTTTTTTTTCGATTTAAAAAAAAAAAGAAGAAAATATTTCAATTTTTGTCTTATTATTATTGATTTTATGTTTTTGATTTATTATTATTTTATATTATTTTTTGGGGGGGGGGGAGCTCTATTCGGCTACCCAGTCTCAGTAAAGTGGGTACCTAAAAATCTAGGGAAAACCCTGCGGTTAAGAAGGATCTCCGCCAAGTCATCTCTTGAACCCTTCATACCCTGAAGAATGTTTAGTCTAAGTCTAAAGTTTAGTCTATTTTTTCTTATATTTAAAACAAAATAAGGTTAAATATAAAATATTATTCAACTAGCAAAATAAAAAAAAAGATAGGTTCTAATTGGAATTTCGAATCGCTATGTAAAAACATCTGTATATTTCATAACTATCTCGATAATGAAAAAAAAAAAAATTAAATGAACATACTTCATTATACTATCGTATTTTGTTATAATAACCTTTAAAAATGGTTTATATTATTATTTTTTTTTTAACACGTTTCTCGGTGAGGAACGGATTCCGAGAAAGTTGGTATTCGCTGAACCGACTGGTAGGCGTCCGAAAGGTAGGCCGAGGCGTCGATGGGAGGATTGCATTAAGGCTGATCTCGGGGGCTTGGGCTTGACCGGCGAACATTGGACGAGTCTGTGCAGGCGAAGTTTGGTGGTATCGGCATCGAACCTTCGGGTTCGGTAAGCCTATTATTATTATTATTAACACGTTTAAAATAACACACCTCTTTTTATTTATCTATATTTTTCTTTCTTTTTTTAATTTGTTGGGTTTTTTCCGATTTAAGAAAATAATTTATTTAATTTATTTTTCTTCTAAAGTTTTTAGAGAGGGATCTCTATTTGGCTACCCAGCCACTATGAAGTGGGTATCCAAAAATCTAGGGAAAAACCTGCTGTTTTTTGTGTTTAAGCAGGCTCTCCGCCAAGCCATCTTGAACCTTTCATACACATGTAGGTCTAATTTTTAGTATAAGTCTAAAGTTTAGTCTATATTTTTATTGAATTTAAAACAAAATAAGGTTAATTATAAAATATTATGCAATTAGAAAAAAAAAAGGTTAGATAGGTTCTGATTGGAATTTCGAATCTTTATGTGAAATATCTACAAATTTCATAGCTAAATACTTAAGGAAATTAACAATTCTATAACATATCTAAATACCGACAAATATGAATGCAATCGTTTGTAATTAGAAGTCAGCTCAGCATTGTCAAGTACATGAAAGAAATTTTTTCACTTGAGATTTCAATTAAATTAATTAATTTCCATTTTTAAAGAACAATTATTGTCATTGTTGTATTTCTTGATCATTATTTACCTCGTGTATCTCGATAATAAAAAAAAAAAAAAAAAATTAAATGAAGATACTTAATCATTCTATTTTGTTATCATAACCTTTAAAATTGATTCATATAACATCAGTAAACGATCAAACCTTAGAGTATGATTGTTTCGGTTACATCGGTCTGTATTCCTTACACCTCAATTGGTTTGATTTATAAAACATCTAGCTCCCCTTGGAAGCTTTCCGCCGCCAGTAACCTGGAACAAATCAAAATCGAGTTTCATTCAAATTGACTAACGGGGCTGAAACGGCTAGGTCGCTTTGAGCCGCGTTAATAAAAATACAATATCACTTAAGAGGGATATTGGTTTAGAGGGCGGATTCAAAGGATTGAATAATTCCAATATTAGCCAATAGCCGGGGCTTGGGGAATAAATAAGATCCGATGTTTTTATTAACGTTTGCTATTGTCTCTCAGTGTTGGGGCTGTTCGTGATATCCACACAAGTGGCCGATTTTGCCCCAGAATTGTGGCCTGATATCCTCAGTCAGCCCCTGGACCGAGCAATATTGCCAGCGATGGCTGCCCCTGAAATATAATGTTACGGGCTACGGGGTGTGAGAAATGAACTACTCCAGTTTACAAATTACAAATGTTTATTAAATACAGAAAACACAAATACAAAGGGAGTACTAACCACTATATTAACAATAATAATGGAATTACTAGCTTAACTACTAAACAGTATACATATAAAATGAGGTATTCCTAACGAATAAACTACTTACAATCTGCTAGACTTATTATAAGACTTACAACTATAAATTATATACAAACTACAGTCTTCTAATTTCCCACCGACCGATTATCACAATATTGACACACAGTTTCACTACACTGTCACACTGTCACGAGTTGTTCACTGTCACTGTTCACTGATACATTGACTTGAGCAAGATCAAGACTGACTCACCCAGGCTCAGGGGACCGCTATTTGTACCACCGCCGAATCTTCTAGACCCGGGCGCAGGTAAGGCGGTGGGCCTTTCCAGGCGCTTCGAGGACTGTCCAGGTCCAGAAGTCTCTAGCCTCATCTAGGCCCCTCCAGGCGTGGTCCACCCGTCATTGTCTTGACCGTAGCAATAATCTTCCATCTCGAGTCCTGAAGTGGCTGTTGTTTTATACATCGTTGGTAATATTCGGTTCTGTTGGAACGGGTGTAGAAGTTTTATTCGGAATTTATGGTAAAATGTTTCTGTAACATTTGTAATTTCCACTGAAACTCGATGATTTCAAACCACCAATTTTACTTTATTATAAAAATCTTAAACATTAAAAAATTACTTATGCGAAAGTGTAAAGACCGAACTAAACTGAGATTAGGAATATATGTATATAACCTCAGCTCAGTTCACGCTGTGAAAAAAAAAAATAATCATAATTAATTTATATGCTAATCTCCCGTCCCAGACAGCTATGTTTTAATGCTATATTTTAAAAAATTAACATTTTCTTTCAATTAATAAAATATAACAACAACAAGTCTCCGGTAGCTAATAGTTTCAGTGACAGCTTAGAGAGAGGCACTGGGATTCCTTCGAGTCCTACTTTTTCATCCACATCTCTGAGCTCCCAAGAGCAGATTATATTTTATTATTTTGTATTTACATCTGTTGTGCATATTTAGAATGAATGGTTTCTTGCAACATTGCTTTTGGGTGTGACATATTTAAAAAAATAAGACAAAATAAACAACATCATTTATCAAAAATTAAAGGAAATCAAATCAGATGAATAGAATAAATAGCAGATAACTAAAACTAAAGTTAAGGTAAAATGGAGTATTATATCTATACTTATTAAAACACAAAAAAGAAATATAAATAAAAGAGAGAAATATATGAAAGCGCTTAAAGTTCATTTTATTTTTCTAAATAAACTTTTGTTTACTTAAGCAATAAAATATATTTGTGAGTATGTAAATTTTACTAAGAATTTCAAATAAAACGATACAAATTCTATCTTTTGTTTAGTTTAGAAAATACAATTCTTACAAACATCTGGTCTAGTGGAGTTATAATAAAATTGCAAAGTAGCAAAATAGATAAATAGTTTAGCAAATAAATAATAATGCCATTTATTACAAGAATAAACAAAAATAACAATCAATTTCTAGATTAATTATAATACAAATATATACATAAAACATATTTTGTCTCCTGCTTGGACCAAATCTACTCGGAAGTAAAATACCTTTTTCATACTTTAGTTAAATAGTTTAGTATTGAACATTTAACAAAGCTAACCAATAAAAATGTATGTATTTTTATTATGTAATTAATAAGCATAACATGAAATAATTATATTGAAGAAGTTTATTAAATGGGATCACTTATAGCTGAATGGCTAGCATAACAGCCTCATATGCCAAAGGTCACGAGTTCAAACCCGCAGGTGGTCCTAGGATTTTTTAATGGGAGTAAAAAATCCTTAGTTATGCCGTCCTTCGAAGGGAACGTTAATAGATGGTCCCGAGCCTGTGCGATGTCAGGTACTCGTTAAAGATCCCTATCCTATTAAAACCTGCATAGATTAAATTTAGGACTCCCACTGTAGCATCGCCCGATTAGCCATAGTAGCATAAAGTGACAAATAAATAAACAAACAGTTTATTAAATTGTAAATTAACCTTCTATGGAAAGTATCCACATTATGGTTTATTACTTATTATACGTTTATGGTAATTGATAATAAATGCTATTTAGCAATTACTTGGTTATTTAAATATATTTATTTTAAAGTGTTTACTGTGTTGGATTGCGATTTGTTTATTTATTTAATGTCAACTTATGCTACTGTGGCTTATCAATCGAACAATGCTACAATAGTAGTCCTAAATTTGGTCTTTCCAGGTTTATTTAGAATAGGGATCTTTAACGAGTACCTAAGATCGGACAGGATCGGGGCCACCTATTTTCGTCCCCTCCGAAGGTTGGCATAACTAAGGATTTTTTACTCCCTTTAAAATACTAGGGACACCTGCGGGTTTTAACCCGTGACTAGCATGGATAGCGAATTGAAGCAGGTTAAGTAATAGCAAAAATATCACGTTTTGGACTAATTATTTTTATTGAACTAAGTTTCAGAAATTATTATACTAATAAAAATTACATTGGAATTATTTAGTTCTTTACTTCCTACAAAACTTATTCTTCTTCAGATCATGTATGTTACTAATTAAAAATACTGATTGGCCACCCATCTAGCTGTATAATGTTATAAAATGTCCAAAACACAAGAAAATAGGGGTGAATAGCAATGATTTATAATTTTGCTAAATACTTATTACTATTTAAAAATGACAAAAACCATTGTTTAATAATTTTTAGTGTTGTTATTATGTCCGTTATAATTTTCCATGATACCACTGCTATAGATTCGTTTATCAAATGTTAATAAAGCTGCTTATAAATTATAAAAGTTCAAGTTAATCTTTGAGTGAGATAAATCCCTTTATAAAAGAAATGATTTATACTGTTCACTATCGCGGAATAATTCCTCCCTCCCTTCCCGGGCCATGTATTGCTAAAGCCATCTTCAGAGCGGAATTAAATATTCCATTCAGAGAAGTTTGTCGGAGCTTTATCTGCCCCCGACTCTTTCTATGACTTCATACATATCCTCTCCGCTTCCTTTGTAGATTCAGCGGCCATCGGGATCGCTTAAGTCAGAAGTTTTGTTTTTCTGCAATCCGTGTTTCGATTATTCGATAGCACTCAGAGACCGCCTTCTGTATCAAAACTTGGAGGTGATATCTTCATTTCATGCATGAAAGGCTCCCACCTCAAAGGTTCGGAGCAGCCTGGAGGTTATTTCGCTCTTATCTCTACCATTGATCTCCATCTGCCCCTTATCTTCGTATCCTGAATTGTTAAGCTTTTTCTTTTGTTTGTTTTGTTTTTCAGAATTGCGCCACCTAATTCCATTCAACGAATTCCGAAACCTTAATGGAATTCCTGTTATTTTTTGGATTTTTACCTTTACTTACCTATGTATGGAATATATAAAAGGGGAAGTATTGCGATCGTGAATATTTTCGAAATCGAATTTCCACCGTATATTTCTGTTTTAATAATAATAATAATAAATTCTTTATTTATTCTAGGACAAGTCCCTTCGGAATAATGTTACAGACAAATTAAATTAGAGCTTCAATGTCTTAGAGTAAAAAAAAAAATAAAAAATAAATAAAAAGCAACAGAAATGACAAAGAAAATGAATAACAGTTATAAATTCATAGGTAGCTTCTTACAATAATATAGAAAAAATAAATTAGACGAGAATACAAAAATAAAAATATGTTCATATATACATTGCAAAATAAATTATGCATAAAATAAAATTCATAAATCTTTAATATACAAAATAAAATGTGATAAATAATCGTTTCTCTCTGCCGATTTTTATTGAAATTTGCAAATCACTTGAGATTATTTCCAAATTGGATAGACAGGAAGTATTTGAATAAACGGGATTTGAAGATAGGAAGAGTATTGGAATGACGGATATAAGAAGGAATAGAATTACATATGGACGAAAATCGGATAAGGAAAGATCTGTCGAAAGCTGCGGTTCGATGAGGCGTTATATACAGGTCTGAAGACCGTGAACGAGTGTTGCGGGAGTGGATGGAGGATTTAAATGAATGTATATCAGAGATGTACGATGGAAGTTGAGATCGGAGAACTTCGAAGAGAAAGGATGCCAGGAAGTACTTTGAACGGTAGGATGGGTAAAGCCAATTTAACTCTTCGTAGAATCGGGTTACAGAGGTGTGTGTCCCTGGATATCCCAAAGATGAAACGTACCAGACAGTTAAATAATTGTTTTAGTTTAGCTTCAAGATCCTCAGAGACACCCCCATACACCGAGCAACAGTAGTCAAAGTGGGGGAATATTAGTGAGCAAACCAAAAGCCTGCGGGTTTCTAATGAAAGAAGGTGACGATGGTGATTTAGGAGTTTCAAGATGGAAATTGTGCGTCGAGAAATTTCGGAAACGTGGTTTATCCAGGAAAGAGATTGGTCGAGGGTTACTCCAAGGTTTTTGACGGTTTGATGGAATTTTATAGGTTCATTATTTAAAAACAATGTTGGGATTAAGGAAAAGATTTTGAAAAGTGGATTGGAACCTATTACAATCGCCTTAGTTTTAGTGTCCCCTGAATCCAAATGATCAAGTTCCTCACAAAGGTCTGTATTTGTATGTGCTCAGTCTAACTGGAATACGATAAGTTTTATAAAATTATAATTTCATATTCCAGGAAGGTAGGAGTATATACCCGAGATGTTACTTTTTTTTTAAATCGATGAATCAGAAAACCACCTTATACTATGCATTTTGCACTACATTTTCTAAAAAGCTTCTTTAACGATTTTGATTAAACTCGCTATATCAATGTAAAGTTTAACGCGTCCTAATACCATGTAGGTTCATTAACGTGAGACGGTTAAATTGCCGGTATTTTACATTTTTCCCCTACATTTTCCTCCTTTTATTTTTTATATCTGTAAAAATGATCAATACCCTCTTGTTAGTATGTTAAAAAACGGATGAATATAATATTGAACGAATTTGATTACCAACTAAAGAATAAAAGGGCAAACATATTTTTTATGTTTTTTTTCGTTTGTTTTTTTAAAGAACAGTAATATAGTTGTGTAACGTATAGTATAGTTGTGTTGTATATAGCTCTATTAGAGATCTATAGATTTTAGAAAAAAAAATACGTTATACAGGAAGTTGTTAAATTTAATAAAGAGTGATGAAAATCGGATTGTTGCAGACAATAATATAATAGATTATTTAACGAAGCGCATATTTCTGTCAAAACGCAATGAAATTATTATTTTCCTCTGACTTTATTTAAAAGTTCTTAAATAGATTAAAACAACGAAGGTAAGTAAAGGTCGTTTGTTGCGCACACAAGATTTTTATTTCATATATTCTAACTTTTATAATACAAATATTTATATCCATACTTTTTCTGATTTATAATATTTTATTCTGTATTTTCTCTTCTGTTTTATTAGACAATAGTTCAAATTTTATTTAAAGAATCCTTTTTATTTAAAGGAAAACAATGACGTTATGAATGCCATTCGTTACTATCTTAATGACGAGGGCGCAATCCCAAAAAGTTGGTGGAAATATAATTGAAATTAAAACATTGTTTTATTCATGTTAAATTGTCCTTAATTTAATTGGTATGTAAACCTAATAATTATAAGTAATCTAAAGAGAAAATTTATTTCAATTGAGGGCCGAACAAAACAACTGTACCTCTTCAACTTATGAAGGCTCCACTATATATAGTTATTAGGACTGTTAGTAAACCAAGGGATGCTAGGTTATGATTTTCTTTCAGTATAGTTAAATATTTTTCATTTGTTCTCCCTTAGTTGATTTTAAATTGATTTATATTTTATTCTAAGATATCCTTTCAAATTCTTGAACATAAAAAGTAAATTTTTAATTTTATCCTTGAGATTTTTAGTGTACATATTTAATTTTTTCTAAAGAATCCGCCTCTCCCCTAATTTTATTCAAACATGTTTTGTTTTTTTAAAGTAAAAAATTAAGCATCTTATGATCAGACATTAATCAAAGTAGCATAAAAAAACTTCAGATATACATAAAAGATTCTATATTAGGTAAGAAGAGTGAAAAATTCTTAGGGAACTGTATATGCATACAAAAATATGTAAAAGAATATTAAATCCTTGAAAATACTAAATATTCCTATACTATGATATAATAATAAAGATAATTTTAAAAAGACAAACAACAAAAGAAAATATATAAGAAGAGAGGTGGCTAACCTGATATATTTTTCGAGAACTTAAAAGGACTATAGAAAAACACATAATATACACAATTAATCAATAAAAAGAAGTAATAGGACAAGAAAAACAACCCATATATCCTGTAAAGAAATCAAAACGAGCCGTAAATCCATGATAGTGTCGTTAAGCCACTACATGGTTGTCGTTAATGAAGACATAATAGACTACATAGAGACATTTATCAATGATAAGAGCAATATAGTTTATAAGACAACTTTCTTCTATAGCGATTTATAAAGCATTATAGAAAAAAATAAATATTATAAATGTGAGGATAGTCCACCGATTGCAAAAGCAGAAGGAAAGATACCGGAAGGTGTGGGTAAGGCAATATTATGAGTGAGATTCAAAAACATTATAATTAATAATAATATGAGAAAAAATATTAACAATTATATTCTTACCTATTTATATCAATTAATAATTTTCAAATGATGGATTAGCCGTTTTATTTTCGCTTACCTATATATAAAATATTAGTAAGGGGAAGTATTGCGATCATGAAAATTCATCATAGTTTTCATTATGATTGAAATAGTCTCTCAGGGCTTAAATGCCGAAAATTTAATTTTTCTTCCTCTGAAATACCAATAATTTTGTAGATTCTATAAAAATGACAATATTTTGTTATTAAAATTGATAAAATACGGATAAAGATCAAGATACGAAATAAAGATAAAGAAGAGTTGATCGGATTTGATATTAAACCAAAGGAGAAAATCACTAAATAACAAAACACACACACACATATATATATATATATATATATATATATATATATATATATATATAGTAAGCATTTTTGTGTTTTTGAAAATAAGAACATTAAAATAGATGTATAATATACCGTTGGAACGGTCAATATTTTAGAAAAAAATGTTATAAACAAAATTGTAGGTATTTGTTGATTTGGGATGGTTTTTTTTTTGTTTTTTTTTTTTTTTTGTTCTTTTCGTGTTAAACTTCCCATTACTCCGTGGAGGCTAAAAAGTGTAATGTTGCAGGTAATAGCCATTTCGAGAGTATAATTGTGATGTAGATTCCTGAAGGGGGAATTTTCTCATTATGATAAAACCTACAGGATTATAATTCAGTTTCCACTCCTGGCTCGCTTCTCTCATTTGCTATAGTTTTATTTAACTGCTCACCCTCTTACTCGACTCATTTGACCAGAATCATTGCTATCTAACCTAGTGATATAATTATGTTTTCATTTAAGTTATTTTTAAATCTGTTTTAATTCCATACTAGTACAGAGCTGCGCCATAAAGGGTACACATTCTGTACAGTAATCATTATAGAAACTAAAAATTATTGCAAAAATTATAATAACGAAAATTTATATAAATGAATTATGCTATATAAAAATATTATAAGCAAACATTTATGACCTATAACCTCCGATGATTGCCCCCAAGAAGCCTTCTAATAAGATTCACTATAAAACCTTGCATGTTTTTCTCTCATAACTTTATCAGGGATTTTTTTAGTTCTTGTAAATTATATGTCATAAATCAGTATTTTTTGATGTGATTTATTAGGTTTTATAGAATGTGCATGAAAATATTTTATAATAATTTTTTTTAAAGATCTGGTGCGGACAACAGGCGACTTTCACTTACCTCCGGTGTTGAAATCAATTTAGGAATATTTATAAACCGATAAAATTAAAATATAATGGTAAGTGAAAGTGAAAAGATTAATTACATATATTTTTGATGGAAACATTTGTTTTATATTATATGTTTTATATTATATTATAACATTAGTCTATTATATTATTATCTTCAACAAGCAGTTAGTTTTATCCGATTTTCATCACTCTCAATTACCTTCTTCAAATTTGTGTATTAGCTAATATTTGTTTTTCTAAATTCTTCAGCTTTCCCATTGTTCGACAAAAATAATGAAGAAAAAAAAATATGTTTATACTTATATCCTGTAGTTGGGTATTGAATTCTTTCAACTTACATGTCTATTTAGCCGTTCTTTACCAATGCCAATAAGATGATATGGCTAATCTTTTATAATCTACAAAATAAATGGTACTTTAGAGGAAGACAATCCGCCATTGAGCACTGTCAAGAATAAAATCTATATGATATTAAAGCCCATTACATTTTACACACACACACACACACACACACACACACACACACACACATATATATATATATATATATATATATATATATATATATATATATATATATATATATATATATATTAATTGTAAAAATGTGCGAAATGCATAGTATAAAGTGGCTCTGGTTGTCCGATTTGATTGATTATGTTTCTGTAACATCACGAGGGTTTAAGGGCTCTTCATATAAAATTTCATTTTCGTACGACTTTTCGTGCTACTACACAGACATACACAGGTGCTCCTTGGATTTGTTTATGGGAGTGAAAATTCCTTAGTTAGACCATCCTTCAGAGTGGACGTTAAAAGGTGGTCCCGAGCCTGTTCGATGATTATTAAACCTGGATAGGTAAAATTTATAACTCCCACTGTAGCATCGTCCGATTAACCACAGTAGCATAAAGTGACAAAGATAAACAAACACACAGATCTTTTTGCGCGACCTGGTTATTTGAACTCAGGCTATAAAAACCGTCACCTGTAACTACAGATTTGCTAAACTTAGCTGGCTAGCAAAACAGCCTTCCATACTCAGGGTTGCATCTTCGCAGATAAAAATGATTTATTAAATCAATGTTATACCGTCCTTCGAAGGGGATGGATAATGGTGTTCCGAGGCTATGCGATGTCATGTTTTCTTTAAATACTCACTTCCTGAATAGGCAAGATTTAGAACTCACACCGTAGCACCGTCCGCATAGGAGCATACACACAAAGTGAAGTTAAATGAATAAACAAACAAAAAAGTTTTAAAAATAACAGGTTGAAACAACCAGGAGTCATTCTGGTAAACAATAATAAGCAATAGACAGTATGTAATAGTAATAAGTTGGCAATAGACAGACCTATTATCATCTCAGCAGTCGACCATATACCCTCAATAAAATAGATAAAACTATGAAAAATGATTCACTGATAAGTTACTGGAGAAATTCACCTAATTATAAAAAAATTTAAGAACTATCGAAATAGCGGTAGCTAATTCTCTTTAAAAATAAACAAATCCGAATGTGCGTTTTGCTCAGAGTAGGTGGATATAGTGTTTATTGCATCTAACATCTGTTGTATGCATTATATATCTTATAATTGTTCTTTGCCAACTTGAAAAACTATATTTTCGGAAGTGTTTTTTCCGGGCACTTTGTATTTTAATACATGATATATTTTTTAGATGCAATCGAGCGGATGATATAAGTATTAGAGTAAATAGAATTTTTATGATTGCCACACATGAGTGGACTTTATTCTCGAATGTGGTGGGGTAAGATAGGCCGTACTTCCCGCCAGATTGCTGCTATCAATTTCCCCGCTAGTGATCATGAAAAGCGGCTTCGGCTTTGGTTTTCCACATTTTTATCTAAAATTATTCTCGATTAAGCTGATATTTTAATGGAGCGAATTTTTATGGTACAGTTATGATCTACGGAGCTAAATATTCACTAAACGAAAACCAAGTTAATTTAAACAAACAGTTAAAAAAATTGTTATTTTAAAACATGCGTGGATAAAAGTTGGGGAGAGGCGGATTCAGAATTAAAACTGTTATATTCGGAACACCTCAATGCCCTTGCTTACTCCAACAAATCTGGTTAATATTTACTTTAACAATCAATGTTTGCTAAATAATTATGAGACCATCATGACCGAGTGTGGTTAGACGTTGTAACCCTTGTAACCTATAGGTAACTTGGCAACAGTTCAAGCCAAGGAACAAAAAAAAAAAAAAAATCTTTGAAAAATGAAGAGGGGAGCCCGTGGCTGAGTGGCTAGCGCGCTAGTCTTAAAGGTGCCTTAATGAATAATCTATAATATTATTTTTAAAAAAAAATAGTTTACTACGGCTTTTCCATAACAATTTTGAGTATAAGGTAATATTTTTTCTAAATCTTTAGCTTTCCAAAGGTATGTTAAACACCTATATTATGTTCTTATGTTCAAAAACATAAAAAATTTATAACAGATATTTTGTAGCTCTTTTCCCCTTATGGTTACCAAATTCGTTCTACTTATTTATTTACCTTATTTATGTTTTTTATAATTCCTAATAAGATTATATTCTTATTTTTTTCTAATCCACAAAATTAAAAGAATCGGCATTTTAGCCCTGTAAAATTATTTTAATCAGAATAAGACCTATATTATATTAAAGACCATTTCATAATTTTATTCATCGAAATGGCGATTTTTGATTGACAGCTGTTGTAGTATAAATCGTAAAAAGGTGCAAGTTGGTTCACCGATTTTTATGAAAACGTCATCTCGGGCGAATAGTTGTCTTAAAAATGAAATTTGATTATCGTAAGAATTTTTGTTTTTGTGTTAGACATCACAATCACGCATAGAGTTTTCGTACGACTTCTTTATTTGGAATCAAGAGACGTCGAAAAACTGCAATTCGAAAATTTCCACGATTGTAATACTTTCCCTTGCTATATATTTTACACATAGGTAAACGTAAGAAAAAAAAAAAAACGCCGTAAATTATTACACAATGGTTTATTATTTCCAAATAACAATATTGGGGTATAACTGTTTATAAGGCTGTTGATAGGCAATTAAATAATACGAAAAGCACTAATTCAAAGCATCATATCATAACACTACCACTGATTTCAAAACGCAATATCTAAGCTAGTTCTAAACCAAATTCAATAATTCTTTTTTCATTTGGTCCGAAATTTTTTTGGAGAATAGCACTGGGATCTCCTGGAACCCTGATTTGCTATCTACCTGTGAATGGCAAAGTTTAGTTTGTCGTTACCGAGTGTATAACGTCAATCATTAGTTCAAGATAATTGTATTGATGCTAATAAAGTTTATATTCATTTTCATTGAATTATTGAGTTTTTTTTTTTTGTTGATCGAGCTTTACTGATTCTAAAACTCTGTACACACTTTTCCTTATCTTCAAAAATAACTGAGTTGTAAGCGTATTTATTTGAAAAATATCTATTTTTTTCTTTTCTTTTTTCTCTATTATATAATTATTAAAAAAAAAATAATAATTTTTTTTTCTATCTTTGAAAATAACGTAGTTACAAGTGTATTTATATGTTATAAGCGAGATTTCAATTTGTTTACTTTTCTGTTTTCTCTTTTATATAATTATTCGCGGTTTTTTAGTTAAAAAACAATTATGATTTTTTATTTCTATCTTCGAAAATAACGTAGTTACAAGCGTATATATAGGCGAGATTTAAATTGTTTTCATTTTTCCTGTTTTTTTTTGTTTATCGCGCTTCACTGATTATAAAACTCTGTACATACTTTTCTCTGTCGTCAAAAATAATGGAGTTATGAGCGTATTTGTGTGAAAAATATAAAAATAAAAAAGTCTTTTCTTTTTTCTCTTTTATATGGTTATGTGCGTTTTGTTTAATTAAAAACACTAATATTTTTTTTTCAATCTTCAAAAATAACTGAGTTATTGTATAAAATCTTTTTAATCGTCCGCCATTTTAAAATGAAAAAGGTGATATCAACGTCTAGGTGTTAGGGTCATCGCTGAATGTACTAGTATTTGTGGCGAATTACAAAAAAATTGGTCCAGTAGTTTCGGAGATATGCCGCGGACGGCGGACGGCGTACGGACAAAAGAACTTTTTTTTTAATTGTTAATGATATATATATATATTATATATATATATATATATATATATATATATATAAGAAAACCATTCATATATACACACGCATATATATATATATATATATATATATATATATATATATATATATATATATATATATATATATATATATATATATATATATATATATGCGTGTGTATATATGAATGGTTTTCTTGACATTACCGCCGTGGAAAGCAGGGAATAAGCTAAATTCAAACACAAACTTTAAGTATTTTCAATTTTAAGTAACCTTCAGCAATTTTGATATATGTGATAATGCATTGATAGGAAAGAAGGAAAAAAAATAAATTATATCAATATATTCCAATCTAGCATAATATTTAAGGTAGATATTTGGGCTGATTAATTTCTTCCAAAAACTTAATTTTTTTAATAAATTATACATTCAACGTTTTGGGATCAACTCCCATCATCAGGACTCTACAAGTAAAATTAACAATTACAATTACATTAAAAAACAACTATAGTGAAGTGAATCATTAAAACATTTTATAAAAAAAAAAAAATTATAAGTTGTCCCTTATTAACAACATTTAAAAATGATTGTACAACAATTTTAAAATCAATTTGAGGTATTAAAAAACAATAATTACCAATGTTACATAGTAATAAGTTAAGGCAATAAATTCTTTTTTTTTTTTTTAAATTAAAAAAAAGAGAAAGAAAAGAAAAGAAAAAATAACGCTTCTAAATCAGCTCATGGAGACATTAGCTTATAATACCATTATAACATATAGGTATAACAATTATAACATAGTAGAACTTATAATACCATTAACCCTTTCCCCTCCTACCCCTCCAAAAAAAATACAAATTGGATATCTCTAACGTTTACCCTCTATGGTATACACCTTGGATTGGCTCTCCGTCTAAGATAATCCAAATGCTGAGGAGATTCAAGGATTTGGGAGTATTGATTGTGAGGTGGGAATGCACTACCAACCGGAGCTGACTGATTGGGGTTCCCTTGAGGTAGCACTACACTACTCTCTGCTAATTCTGTCCGGGCGATCTGTTGGAGCCACAGTGACAATAGTTTTGTCAGCTCGGGCTTCTCAAAGGGGACGCTCAAAGCAGGGCCATTTTAACTACCTTCCCAATCCAACAACTTTGCTTCATTATCCCTAAGGGTTTAATTTATATTCAAAATTATTTCCCTAACCAACTCTTATTTTTGAAGATAAAAAAAAAATAAATTATTGTTTTTTAACCAAAAAACCGTGAATAATTATATAAAAGAGAAAAAAGAAAAGAAAACAAATTGAAATTTTTCACATAAATAGAATATCTCTGGTGGAATAAGGTGCTTAGTTGTGTCTCCTGTTATTTTGTTTATTTCAACAGAAAATTTTGGACGTTTTCAGTGAAATTTCTTCTTAACTATCGACTTACTGAACCAGGTAACATTATAATTAACTATAGTTGCTATTACATATAAATATAGCAATAAAAACTCGTAAAGTGTTTACGAAGTCAGAGTTATTGTGTAGTGGTTAGTGGGGATAGTTCTGTTTACTTGCGCTAATACTAGCAGGCTTTACGTAAATACACTCAGTTTATTATTATTATTATTACGTTTAATATTTTATTATTCTTTTACGTAAAACTTATAAAAAAATTCAAAATGGTCAATTGTAAAATTTGCAACAAATCAGCCGGTCGAGACGACAAATTACGTTTGGCGTGTACGATGTGTCTAAACGTATTTCACACCAAATGTATTAAAATAGAATCCGCGGACCAAGAAGGTCATAAAAAATGGGTCTGCACTGACTGTGAGTCGTCATCGTAGGCATCACCAGATACTGAGTCCAGTTCCGTGATGGACCTGCTGAGGGCGCTGACGGAAGAGATTAAAGGAATGAAGGCTAAGCTTCAAGCAATAGATGAATTAAAAGATATCAAGGAGACGCTTGAAAAACATTCAGAATTATCTTTCGAAAATATGGAAAGATTGCAAAAAATTGAAGGTCTTCTAGAACATCAAAAAAATCAGGTTGAAAAACTGACACTGGAAAACCAAACATTGAAAAAAAAAATAGTTGATCTTGAAGGACGTGTAAATAGTGCTGAACAAAATCAGTTGAACAATACAATAGAAATCAGAGGAATCCCTGAAAGACCGGGTGAGACCGTCGTGGGAACTGTACTAAGCGTCGGCGCGGGCCTGGGCGTCCAGCTCAGCCCTGGAGACCTGGACCACGCGGTACGCCTCAGGCCTAAGGAACCTGGGACCCTGGGGACCATCATTGCTCGCTTCATCAGACGGACGGTGAAAGAGGACTTGGTGAGACAGAGAAAAGGGATTTTTCTACGCGCCACCTCGGATGGAATGAAAACGACAGCCATCGCGTCTACGTGAGCGAGGCAATGACAGCCACCAACAGGCACTTATACTGGCTGGCCAGGCAGAAAAAGGTTTCCGCCAATATTAAGTATGTGTGGTTTAGTGGGGGCCGGGTCAGGTGCCGGAAGTCAGATGGTTGCCCAGCGGTGATTATAAACAAACCCTCAGACT
>CM041292.1:168800899-168828399 GCA_023052935.1 Piezodorus guildinii
AAGCTCCTCGTTACCTCTCTAATATTCCCCCACTTCGACTACTGCTGTACCGTATACGGTTGTGTTTCTGGGGATCTCGAAGTAAAAATAAAACGCCTAATTAATTGCTTTGTTCGATTTATCTTCGGGGTCCCGAGATACACCTCCGTCTCCGAATTTTATTGCGAGTTGAAGTGGCTTTATCCTTCCAATCGTCGGAAGTATTTCCTTGCATCATTCCTATACCAAGTTATTCAATCCCGGCGTCCATCATACATTTTCAACCTTTTACAATTCAAATCCTCTGTCCATTCCCGCTGTACACGCTCTAGGCCTTCAGATTTATACACAACGGCCCACCAATCTGCACATTTTGACAGATCGTTCCTTATCCGATCCTCAATCCTATGGAATTCTATTCCTCTTTCTATCCGTCACTCCAACTCTCTTCCTGTATTCAAATCCCGCTTATTCATTCATCTCATGACCATCCAGTCAGAACAAAATTGTAATTGACTCTATTTTATTCTATTTTCAACATATTTGCATATGCCTGTTTTCTGTTAGTTCTAGTCAAATTGTTTATAAATAATTAATTTCTCTAAGACTCTTAAGTCCAATTTACATGTTATGTAGATGTTATTCTAAAGGGACTTGTCCCAGAATAATAAAGAATTTATTTATTTATAAATACGCTTATAGCTCAGTTATTTTTGAAGATAGGGAAAAGTGTGTAGAGAGTTTTAGAATCAGTAATGCGCAATAAATAAAAAATTAATAAATAAATAAAAAAAATTTATATGAATAATCATGTAACAGATTATAATAGATGTAATTACACCAAAAATCTGTTATTATTAAAGATAGAGAAAAATCGAAAAGATTTGCGTGATCAAGAACAATGTGCAAAAAAAACAAAAAAAAAAAAAAAAAAATCATCTAATATGGTCAAGCCACAACTTATTAGAGATATGACTTGGTTATTATTGATGATAAAGATAAAATGTAAAAGGTTTTCTGGAATGAGGAAATTTTATTTGAATGAAAATAGAAAGAAAAGAAAAGGAAATGACGCAGTCCTGTATAAATGCTCTTAGTTTATTATTTTCAATAATCAACATTTGTAATCGACCAAAAAATAAAATAAAAATTACGCGTGCTCAAAATTTGAGAACTTATGTTACAAGATGCGTATAATCCAAATAAAGAATAAAAAAAATCCCTTTCTTCTAATAAATAAATGAATAAATACCAAAAATTTGATATGATGCTTTGAATTAGTGCTTTTCATATTACTTAATTGCCTATCAACAGCCATTAAACGGTTATACCCTAATATTGTTATTTGGAAATATTAACCATTGTGTAATAATTTGCAGCGTTTTGGTTTAGTCAATTACTGTTTTTTACTGTGTAATGTTTTACTGTTTCCTATAATTGTTTTTTTGAGAAGTTTCAGGCGAAGTGTCGTCCAAATTTTTACACCAAGCTTCTCATCATTATCTGGTATGCCTCTGTTTCAGACCCGAGACTGAAAAATGAGTAAAACTAGATGAATAGACGGACTAAAAAAAGAAAGACCACTTTAATTTGATCGAGTCAAAATAAAAAATATATATATGCCAGAAGTTGGTGAATTAATTGTGTTAGTATAAATATGAAAAAAAAAGAATTCTGTTAAGCTTACCTCCGTTGTTGAAATCAAATTTAGAGCTTTTGAATTGCGTTAGAGTTGAAAAAAGTTCAAAGAACTACATCGAGTTTCGATGAAAATAGTTATTTTAGAGGAAATATACTAAAAATAAGAATACACTATGTTTTTTCATCACTCAACATTACCTTTTACAATATTATGTATAACATAGTTTTCTTAAATGTTTAGCTTTCCAATATATTCTACTCGGAAAAAAAAAAGATTTATCTAAAAACAATAGTTTTGCTCTTTTCTGCTTTAATTGATTATTAAATGCTTCCATCTTGCAGATTTATCCGTTTATTGTCAATACTAACCATATGAAACAGTTATTTGTTTCGGATCTACAAAATTGGAGGTACAGTATAAGAAAAAAAATTAAAATATCAGTATTAAAGACTAGTCCCACCATTTTAAACATAATAAAACCGACATATCGACATATAAATCGATATAGAGAGTTCAATCATAATAGTTAAAGCCGTTTTTTAGAAAATAGTAAAAATATGCACGATACATAGTTTAAAATGGCTCTCCTCGTGCGCCGATTTCGTCGAAAAAAGTCGTTGTAAGATATCATGCATTTTCGTTTCTACTTTATTGAATTTCAGTTTCGTATGACATCGTTTTCTCGATGTTTCGAATTACTATATACCACCAGAGAGACCTGTTAGCGGGACTCAATCATTTGGACTCAATGTACCTTAAAACGTGCATGCACCCTACCTAAAACGATTACAATACTTCCTTAATATATATTTCATATATACGTAAATGAAAGAAATAAGAAAGCTGCTTTTCTAGTTACTTAATCGGTTACATAAATAAATAAACACTTCAGATATATATATATATATATATATAATATATATATATATATATATATATATATATATATATATATTCTAAAACAACATTTGTGATTAGTGATATTTCTGATAATTGATATAATGATTGAGTGGTATCCTTTTTGTGTAAATTGAAAGTATTATTGCTTTCACTTACCTGTATATGAAAATATGTTGTTAAAGGAATGTGTTGCGGTCGTGAAAATTTTCGAATACCAGTTTTCAAAGGAAATACACGGGTCCAAATGACCAAGTGTGTGTGTGCGGTGACTCCTGGGCAAAAAAAAAAAAAATTCCTGTAAAACTGAAAATTCATATTTGAGACAACTATACGCTCGAGATGTCACAGAAACTTTTTCATCAAAATCAGCTAACCAGAAGAGCCACTCTGTACCATGCATTTTGCACCTTTTTAAGATTTTCTCAATAACGGCCATGAGGATTTTGATTAAACTATCTATCGATGTAAAATTTAATAGGATTTATATGATGTAGGTTTCATTCTGATAGAAATAGTCTGGCATGGCTTAAATACCGATATTTTAAATTTTCTTTCTTTGAAGTACCTTTAACTTTATAGATACTAAAATAATAACAACATAATCTTGTTACCAACGCTAAAAAAATGGTAAATATATAAGTTGAACAAATTCGATCCCTAAGTAAAGAAGAAAACTCAAAAAATATTTTTTTAATGGATTTTTTCGTTTTTGGACGTAAGAACAGTAATACAAATGTATAATATGCCGTCGAAAAGCTAAAAAGTTTTGAAAAAATATCAAAAGTTCAAAAAATATCAAAAATCAATTGAAAAAGTTAATAAATAGGGATGAAAAGCCGAAAAAACTAACTGATTATTATTACAAATAATAATGTAATAAATTTTTTAATAAATCACATGTTTCTATAGAAATTAAATTTAATAATTTCTTTATTATTTTCACTCATTTTTATCTGTAACTGTATTTGAAAATTATTTTACCGATTTTAACAACGGTGGTAAGTGAAAGCCGTGTGTTGTCCGCAGCAGATTTCTTTATTTTATTTTAGCAAGTGTTAGTTTATGATTTGTGATGGGAATCCAAAAATTTAAAACAGGGAGGGATGACAAACTGTTGACCAGAGACTGTTTGTTCAGTGTTGTTGCCCAACATAGCTCTGAATGATGCATCAACCCCCTCTCCCCACCACGTTTGTTGATATAGTTGTTTCAACAAACTAATAGTCCCCTCATCAAGTCTACGCTCCCATTTCTCGCCAGGCTTTGATTTGAAATGTCGATGAACTCATCGCAATGCAAATCGTATGTAAGTTGGTGTTTCTGTACGGCCCTTGAACAGAATTTCACAATTATTGCCTCAATCTACCATGACTGTTAACATTCAAAATAATTAATTTACTTGAATTTTGATACTATCATAAGAACAGATGATTTCTGCTCTCACATCTAATTTTAAAAATTATGATTGTGTTTGGTAATTGACCACAACTAGAGTTCTTAAGACTTAGCATGTTGATACGGAGCATGTCAGTATCCAAACTTAGAGCTGTCTAAGAATTCCATCAGGAAAATAATGAGTAGGTTGAAATCACTTTAAATTCCGGATTGAAAAACATATTCAATTGGTCCTTCAAAAACTGTTAATTTCTACATTAAATTTTACATCAAACCTAGAAATTCGACGTTCCTAGAATTTTCGTCTGCAAACGTAACTATTCAAAAAAACGTGCTGGTCTGGCTAAAAATGAGTAAACATACATGTTGGACAAAGTTGATTACTAACTAAACGAAAAAATAGTACGTTCTTGAGTTTAAAGAGAAGCCCCTCGTGCCTGACTTTTTCAAACGCTTGGGCAACATCCAAAATATCCCAGTTGCGTGTTGCTTTTTCTCTAGTGCTCCTGCAATGAAGTCAGTAACTCTGTGTAATTGGTGTGTCGTTGAGTGTGACATGAGAAAACCGAATTGATGGTCAGGTATTATTCATTATCATCATTCAGGTATTATTATGGTCAGTATCTCTAAAAATCTTAAATTGACTTTATGAAGTTTTCTCAAGTGAAAATAAATATTTGAAAAATAAAGAAATGTTGCAACGTCCTATGTTTACCATATCAGGTACCATCAACTCAATTTGAACTCTGAAAAATCAAGACTGGGACCCAATTTGGACTATTCCTCCCAACATGCAGTAACTTGCAGTCTCCTGGGTCCTTCTATTAATAGCCCGGTGAAATAAGGATATTTGTGGTAATAAATTCGGAACAATCGTTTTACTACCTCTTAATGGTTCTCAATAAAAGTAATCTGGGTTTGCAACATCGCAGGTGGTGAAATTTTCTTTTTGGAGACGAAATATCTCTAATATTTCGCACTTTTTTCTGTTTTTCACCTGTAACTCGAAATTGATGCCTCATATAAAAAATATTTCTCCTCTCAATTTTCAAGTTAAATTTTCTTTTCCAAAATTTAACATAATCATTGAATTCGGTTCAGTGATATTGCCGCAATCGTACGTCAGAAACAGGCGTTTTCCTTTTTCTTATTGAAAAACCCACTTTGTCACTAAACAGCAGCTATAACTTTGAAACAACTATCAAAATCGAAATACGTCATTAAACAAATGTACAGCATCAAATTCCAAGCTTCACTAAATTTTCAAATTGGGTTGGTGCGATGCATAAAAATATGTTTTTATTGGTTTTCCTATACCCCATCTTAGGGCTTGCAAGAAATATTTGTTTAGTACGTCTGATTTAAAACATGATGCAATAAGTGATTCCGTAAGTTTACTGGGTAACGATATTTGTAACGAACCATATCATGTTTATAACCATTATCATAAATAAGGTCCATTTTTATTGGTTTTTAAACAATATGGATTTGGAATATATCGTTGAAAAGATAAAGATGTTTTAAATAATCTGGTGCGCGCCAAACACGACTTTTACTTACCTTGGATATTAAAATCAATGTAAGAACTTTTAGATACAGTGAGAAATAGAATAAGTTTAAATAATTAATTAGATTATTTTGGAAGCAACATGTATTTTATTAAATAATCTATTTTATAATTATCGACAGCAATCGGCTTTACACCACTTTCCATTAAATTTTCAATTTTTTGTATGAGATATTTTTTTTTTAATATTTAGCTACCCAATGGTATATTATATATCTGTATAACTGTTCATAGGTTCAAAAACACAAAGAATTCATTAAAAACTGTTTTTGCTATTTTCTCCTTTAGTTGGATAACGAATTCGATCAACTTATAAATTTACCAGTTTTTTTATCAATGCTAACAAAACATAATGTTTAATTTTATTAGATCCAGAATATTAAAGGTACTTCAGTTAAAGAAAAGTAAAAATATCGGCATTTAAGCCCTGCCAGACTATTTCAATCAAAATGAAACTTAACATTTTCAAGATCGCAATACTTTCCCTTACTATATATTACATATACATTGGTAAGTGAAACTAAAAAAAAAAAAAAATTATAAACGAAGTCGTGTAAGGTAATAGAGTACGAAAATCAGATAAATCTAAGTCATTTCTGTAGATAATAATTTATTTTGTCAGATTATGTAATCTAATACACATTATACACATTCCATGAAAAAGTTTTATTTTTTCTCTTCAATTTAAGATAAAATTTCCATAATTTTCTTAAATTAACTTCAACAACAGAGGTAAGAAAAAGTCGCTCAACAGTTTTAAAAATTTGACATTTCAATTTTATACTAACCATTTCCGAAATCTTGAGCTTCATTGATTTAAGAATTGAGACGTTGATTTCCATAACAAATACCATTATAGGTGGAAATAATCAGGAGTCAGTCTTTTTTAAATATTTTAATTTTGGCGACGTTTCGGCTCAAGCTTGTGAGCCATCATCAGGGTATTACTGAGCCTTGTCCAAGTATAAACTGTTCAGTTCAGTTTATGCTTGGACATGGCTCAGTATGCCCTCGGTATAGAATTTGAGAGTTTATCAGATAAAATTAAATAGAAAATTTAAATAAAGTTAAATGATGAGAATCTAAATATGTCAAAATATTAATTTCGTGAAACATTGCTATAAGTACCTTTTGGAAATCAACTAAATTATTAACAACAGCATGGCATTTTTCGCAAAGCCATTTCCAAGTAGGATATTTCTTTAAATTATTAGTAAAAAGAAATGTTAAACATACTGGTCTGTGCTAAACCTCAATTTATAAAATTGTCATACCCATTAACTATCCTTACTTCCACCGCTATTTTCATACCGTCACCCATTATTTGTGATATTCAGTACGAATTATCATTACTAACTCGAGCGTTAATTTTATTTAATCTTCCTCGGCCGTTCCAGAAAATGAATACGATGACAATATCCGAAAGACTATTACATCGGCAGCCGTTCCGTGACTACAATTACGATTATATCAATTAATGAAGGCTCGCTGCTCCTTCATGCGATAACATGCCCTTGGACCCGTCCGACTGGATACTTCTGACCAATGGCTTTCTTTAAATAGCGTTTATTATCATAATGACCGAAGCGTTACAATATGCTAGACTGATTTCCTTCCATAGACAATACCCTTTTCAAAACCCCACTTTTCGCCCACGTCCGTCTGAAAAGTATTCCCTTGACTGCCGCTGTTTGAAAGAATTCGACTGAAAAATATCTTACATGTAATTTATTATTCAATGATTAATATTTTTTCATTCTCTCTATATATAAAAGGATAACGGGATTTTGGTTAAAGCTGACTCCTTCTAAACCACTGGGCGGATTTTAATACGTTTTTACCATCAATTAGGGCATTCGTTCCTGAAGGTTTATAAATAAAATCCTTTGCAATTCAGCATTTCTTTGAACAGCAAAACTAAATTGTCTGTGGCCAAGTCATTAAGATTTTATTTCTAAAATATAAGAAGTAATATAGACATATAGTATACCGTCGGGAAGCGCAAGCTTTTAGAAAAAATAATATGCAATACTTCAGGCAATTTAGTACAAAGATGTTATAAGCGCATAAACCTATGCACAGATTTAATTACTTTCACTTACCTATATATGAAATATATAGTAAGGGAAAGTATTGCCATCATGAAAATTTTCGAATTCATGTTTTCGACGGAAATACACGTTTTAGGGTCTCCTGAGTCAAAATGACCAAGCTCTCCAAAAAAATCTGTGTTTGTGGGTATAATTAGTTGACCGTTGAGAATTACTAAAAATAATTAGTCCAGGTGGCGGTCAGCGAATGAAACAATTTAGTAGTGTCAACACTTTTTATTTTCTACCTACGTTTCGATCCCCATTGTGGGTCGTCATCAGGATTTAAAATATACAAAAGAGATACATTTAAAATAACTAAATGTATTATTATATATATTATATATTATTATTATTAAAAAATAAAATTTATTGAGCTAGAGAAAGTCAATATTATAACATAAATAAAAAGTGTTGAAACTACTCAATTGTTTCATTCACTGTCCACCACCCCGGACTAATTTCTTTTAGTAGTTTTAAATAATAACTCGCGCTTTCTTGGTCATTAAACTCTAATATTTTTTTCTCTGCCTTTAAAAGTAACAGTTATTGGATGTAATCACTTTTTAAAACGAATTGCCTCCATTTTACAAATAATCGTCTATGACCATCGTTGGATGCTCTGGTATTTTTGTGCCAAATTAAAACAAAAAAATGGTTCAGTTGTTTCGGAGAAAAGCCGCGGACGGCGTATAAAATACGAGAGACGGGGGACGAACGGATTTTATTTTTTTATCAGTTCGATTGCAAAGGTTCATTATTGAAAATAATAAATTATTCGTTTTGTTTGCCAGTATGATTCATAACTTGGATATTTTATTAAATTCATTAAAAGTGCTTCAAAACCAGAAAGTCACTATACATTTTTCAGGGAATAAATACAGAAAAATCAATAAACGCCAATGACTTCTGGAATATAAGCAGAAGCAATATTGGTTTAGCTTTTTGCAGTAACCAGGATTATTTTTCCAACTGAGATAGGGAATAGGTTGAGAGGTGAGAAGAAAGAATTGATAGGACGGTGGGGGGTAAAAAGCCTGATCGTAAACGACGTTTGTTTTTGAGATCGAAACACTGCCTACCGATATGTCAGTTCCATCTGATACCATTCCAACTCGGCGCACAATTCATACAAGTCAGTCTGAAACAGGAAAATAATAACAGTGGCATAACGGGATGTTATAAAGAAACTGCACAGGGTTTGTTTTTGTTTTCTGCTCAAAAAGAATAAAATATAAGGAAGTTGTACGAGTCAATCAACTTTTATGTTTGAACAAATAAAAAAATATTTTTTATTCTAGGAAATTTTTCCCATAAGAATAATAAACAGTGAACAGAAGAAGTCCGATTTGGCTGGCTTCTCTAATACATGATTGTTTATTCAAATAGTAAATTAAATTAAGTTTAAATGACTAAAAGATACAAATAAAAACAAATAATGTCAATTACGTTTTTCTATGTATTAACAAAGTCAAGGTTTATCATATGTGTGTGGAAGATTGATTTTTGAGGACTTAGATAAATAAATGGTATTTAAAAGTGGTTATTGATGACACTTTTCGGAGGGAGATAGGTAAAGAGTTCCTAAGTGTATTACTACGGATAATAAAGGACTTTTCTATGAAAGCAGTTCTATGAGAAAAAGGTAGGTATAGATCTTGTATTTAGGGTGTGCACGGAAGAACGATGAGTAAGGAGGTCAAAGATGTAGGGAGGTTTTCTGGCTCGCAAGGATTGGAATAGGAAGATGCCAAGTAGATATTTTTTATCGGGATTCGGGATAGAGTCCCCTTTTACCAGAATACGATTGAGGGACATGTGATTGTCTGGAGAGGCCGTAAATTAATCTTGTAAGGCTATTCATTAATATTTTTAGTCTCATCTCGATTCCGCTACTGATTTCCGCATATACTAGGCTTCCATGGTCAAAGTTGGCGAGTTCCAGAGAAGATACTAAGAGACGAAAAGAGTCTTGGAAACGTATCAGCTGTTTGAGGATAGGAATGAATTTTCTAGTAATTTTGGAAATATGGTTACACCACGTTAACTTTAGATCAAACATAATTCCTAAATTTATGTTCTCTACAATTACTCGGTGCAATATTTAGGTTATAATGTTTATAGAAACAATTGGGTTGTCCGAAAATTATGAGGGATTACGAGTTTTTTTTAAAATACCTTCTATATTACGAACTGTTTACGTTCTCAGAATTATTCATTTATATGAATATCGGCATTTACAAATTCCCTTCCAAACAATAATGTTTAAGTTAAAGTAATTTTGTCTTTACAGAGAAGTTAAAAGCTTAACTTCGGCCAGAAACCATTGTCTTAATAAAAAAATCTCAATTCTTAAATATGGAGAAATCTGACACGATACAAATACGATAACTACTGCTGTACATAAATATTTTTAAAAAGTCTTTTGGTGAAGGAGGATTAACAACTTTAGGATTTCAGGTAATTATAAAAGAAAAAGAAAAATTTCGGTCATTCCGCATGGTTGTGGAATTCATCAGTATTCTAATGTTCAATTAATTATTTAACAGTTTTCTCCCACCCTCCTCCCTCCCCCCCAATAAAAAAAACAATCCTTGCAAATTATTAATTACACGATGACTTATTGTTTATTAGTAATTAAATTTAGGAATAACAATTTTTATTCCTTATTATAACAATCAAATATATTTAGATTATGTAATGTGCGCATCAGAGGTCTAAATTATAAATATAGTTGCAGAGAGAAATAAAATAAAATAATGCAAATAACTAAAAGAGAAAAAAAAATGTAATTATTATACAAGTGTCTTAGAAAAAAAAAAATGAAAATGTATGTAAAATATGTCCAAGGGATTGAGATACTATGCTGTTATTTAATCAACCCGATGTATTTGGGCAGCATTGCCAAATAAATAAAGCATTTCTTTCTGTTTACACGCAATTATAGAATTGGAACTCAAGCAATTTTGGAGAAAAGCCGCGGCTGGCATACGGCTGACAGATGTTTTTTCTTTATTTGTTGTTCGGATTGTACGTATCTTGAAACGCAATCTCAATTTTTGAGGGTATGACGGTATTTATTTTTTTTTTTTTTGACCTATAACTAAGGTTTATTATTGAAAACAATAAACCAACATTTCAAATAAACACATTTTGTCCTCTCTATATAATTTCATTTGAAAATACACGAGAACATGTTTCTATGATATAAGTTAGACAAGAAGCATGTGAAATAATTGCAGTGGCCTTTGTATAGCCGGTAATGAAGAATACTTTCCCTGAAGAAGGGCGTTGAGTGTTTACAGAGGACGGAACGTATTTTAATTGAGAGGTCGTGGCGGGGGGACCACCCAGCTCGGGCCACACCGCCGCTTTGCCTTCACGGCTCACTTTCTATTGTGCCCTCGCCGACCTTAAATCTTGCATCTTTTGTCCTTTCTCGCTTAGAATCTTGTATTTTTTTCAAGAAGATATATAATCATGTAATGTAGCTATGTCCGGTTATCAAAGACAAAAAAAAAAAAAAAAAAAGAAAAAAAAAAGTAACTTATTACACAATGGTTGATTGTTTACAAATAACTATACTAGGGTATAACTGCTTATATTGACTCAGGGGTACTCCGTACCTCCAACTGCTTATAGGCAACTTAATAGTATAATAAGAATAAGGAAATCTAAGGAAAATGATATTTTAGGGGTTTTTATGTATACGATATCTCTCCCCATTTTGATATTGTATACATAAAGGCATAAAAGACCCTAAAATGTAAAAAGTGCATGCAGCGCACCTAGAAATAAAAATGTACCTTAGAATACCTTCAGGTAATAGGTCGGATATCCTGAAATGTATGTATATATTGTATTTGTAAATCATAATAAAACCGGAGAGTGAGAAAAAAATAATAATAATAAGGAAAATGACCTATTACATGTGATAATTTCAAAACGTTGCGACAAAATCTCTGTTCTTTTTGAACCGATTTCAACGATTCTTTTTCGTTTTATAGGAAATTTAATTCCCCTTTTTTATGTTTATTGCGCTTTATTGATTCGAATAATTTTCATATTTTTTTTTATAGTAAAACTCTTCAAAAATAACTACGTCATGGTCGTATATGTTTGTATTTCATTTTTTTCTGTATCATAATTGAAAGCGGTGTACTGATTCTAAAACTCCATTGATTTTTTTATTCTATCTACAAAAATCACTGAGTTACAAGAGTAAATATCGGCAATACTTTTTTTTTTTTTTTTTTTTTTGTCTATTGCGCTTTGATGATCCTAAATATCTGTACACATTTTTCTTTTTCTTCAAAAATAACTGAGTTATGGACATACTAATGAGTAAAATTTCATTTTTTCTTTCTTTTTTTTTGTAATTGTATTCGGTTTCTTGGTTGAGAAAAATTGTTTTTCCCTATTTTCAAAAGTACAGTGAGTTATTTAATTTATTTATTTTTAATCGGCCACTCTTTTTAAAACTAACCGGCTGATATCAACATTTAGGTGTTGGAATTATCGCTGGATTGCCTTGTATTTTTGTTCAGAATATAAAATATTGCGTTTCGAAGAAAAGCCGCGGACGGCGGACTAATGGATTTTTTAAAAATTTGTTATCTGGGTTTACCTATCTTTAAATGTAAGCCCTCAAATTTTGAGGAGGGGAAAGGGATATTTTTTTTTGGTCGATTAAAAAAGTTCATATTTGAAAACAATAAACCAAAAACCATTTCTCCTAATTTAAATCATTTAGTCAACATAAATATATTACCTGTAAATACTTTCCATCACCCTTTAGTGAAAATAATAATAATAAGTAATCAGTTTCAAATATTTGGCCTGACATCTAAGTCATTGATAAAAATAGAAAGCAGTCACAGGTTATAGAAATAGATGTCCCATCGGATGATAATCTTCAAAATCAGTTGCTGAAAGAAAATAAAGTTCTTGGCTGGCATAAGAGCTTAAGCAACAGTACGGATTGCAGAGCTGTAGGGTTTATCTGATTATATTACCTTGTAATCCATCCACCGACTTGAGCTTCCTGCGAAAACTTGCGGGGTTCAGCAAGGAGTTGCTCTGAGAACGACTGAGATAGTTATAAAATTGCTATATATATGTATATATATATATATATATATATATATATATATATATATATGTATGTATATATATGTGTGTGTGTGTTTTGTTTTATATATATATATATATATATATATATATATCGTATATATATAATAGTCTGAACCTAACGTTTGACTGGGTGAATCCGCGTAGGTGGTTATTCCCAGCAAAGGCTGAGCAAGCGCGTAATACTGCTACTAATAATTGTTATTACTTTTAACATTTACATATTTTACAAAGAGATTTTGGCCTCTATTATAATTTAAACAACATTAATTTAACATTTACTAACCCATTTATAAAATACATAGTGAGGGAAAGTATAGCGATCATGAAAAGTTTCGAATTCGATTTTTCAAAGAAAATACTCGTTCTTTCTTCTGAGAACAAATAGTCAAGTCGCGCCAAATAGTCTGTTTGTCACTCTGTGTGTGTGTGTGTAGGTCTAGTACGAAACTGAAAATTCTTAATTAAGACAACTTTACACCTGACGTATTACGGTGTGTTTTTCACAAAAATCGGCTGTCCTAGGATGCTCTTTAATACCATGCATTTTGAACCTTTTTACAATTTTCTCAAACAATTTCAATCAAATCACAAAATCACATCTTTTCCAACGCATATCATCTCAAACAGACTCATACAAATTTGAAAATTACAAATCTACTTTCCTAATTTTATAGTAAGGCATAATTATTTATTTTACTAAAATACTAGCGATTTTTTTATTTTTCGACTTTCATACCTTTTTCCTATGTTTATATTCTACATTTGTTGTAAATATGTATATAAATAGGTTTGTTTTTTTTAAAGGCTTATGGATTTAAATTAATTTTATTGGTCCCTTAGGCAGACATGTATATTAAAGTGTATACTTACTGCACACAATTGTTATTCTTAAGGGATATAGTCCTAGAATTAAGTTATTTTGATTAATTAAAAAAATAATAATAAAAATAAATTCAACTCAATGACACAGAGGAAAACAAGCTTTGCCTAATTTTGAACTGAAGGCCAAAGAATACATGTGTTGCAAGTTACTTCAAGGCCAAGGTTGGCTTTTGAAATAGATATGTGTGTGGTCTCTGCGGTGATAAATCGGACTTTCTAAACAAGAAAAAGTATGTGAATAAATGACTATGGCTGACAGTTAAATTTATTATTTTTAACTTGATATTAGTGGTACTAATAAATATTTATTTTTTTGGTCGCATAAAAAATAACTAAATGTAAGTTTTTTTATTATTATTACTTATTTATTTATTGGCCTAAACTACAGTGTACCCAGAGAGTATGGCCCAATCAGTGTCAGTGAAGAATTTTTTTGTTTTTCGCAGTTTCATTAGGGATTGGCGATGTTCCTGTCTCAGCTGTTATTGAAAAATCACTATTGTTACAATAAATGTATATATCGTTTCCAATAAGAAACAAACTATAGGCATGTATATTCATCGAAGAGGAACCCTTTTGACCGAGCAAGGAGACCTCTTCCTATATGCTTTGCATAATTATAAAATATCATCGTAATAAAAAAAAAAAAAAAAATTCATCATAATAAAAAAGAAATTTATATATTTACTTATAAAAGTTACAAAAATATCATAAATACTAAGATTTAAAATGACAGAAAATTTACTAGTAAGGCCTACATGAAAAAAAAATAAAAATAGTGGAATTATAATAGCAAAAGTAATATTAATAAAATCAAAGAAAAATAAAAAATGGACATTTTATGCATACTATAAATTATAAGTCTAATAAAATTGATTATTATTTCCTCTACCAGAAAAAAAAATATTAAGAAGGTTATAACTAAATAAAATCTTTTAATCTAAGTTATATTCTGACATACCTGTTGTGTTTCTGGACCGACAACGATATACGTAATTTTATTTACATTTGTTAACTTAACCATTTCAAAGTTAGTTTTTAAATAACAGGTAAATCACAAAAAGATACAAAGACTCATAGTAATAATAACAAAATAACATAAACCAATGTTGACTATATAAGAAGAAAATATATAAAATAACAAGAATTCTACTGATCCACAATTGAGACGTTGATTTCTAAAGGTACTTAAGAGATAAATTTTTACGAAAATGATATTTTAACATATTTATATTCCTATCATTTAGTTTTATTAATATCTTCTATTTGACTTTATCTAATGAACAAGCTCAAGCGTCAAGCTCTTTAAAAATACGAATTAGAAATGACATTATTTTCTAAAGGTACTGATTACTCATTTAGTTTTGTTTAAATCATATCAAAATATTTCATTCCATAAGTTTATTATGGTGTTATTTTATTTTATTTATTTATTTTATTTTTTTTATTCGTATGTATTACAGTTTGTCACAATGGACAATAATAATATTGCTAAAGAATCCCATTCGTACAATATTTACAATATAAACAAAAGAAATGTCAAATTACATAAAATGAAACCAAACTAAATAAACGTATACAATAACGAAATTTGTAGATAAAATAAATACAAATAAATGAAGTCAACGAATAAATAAACAATCAGCTAGGGAACCCCGGACGGGGCTTGTTCCCCCACTTGTGGAAGGACAAGCAGAGTCCAAAGGATCCCAGCGCCTCCCTCTCAGCCGCATCACTGGTGAGAGCCAGCGGAAGCTTAGTGAGGGCGCCGTAGCCACAATGACAATGGTGTTATTAATGCATTAAAAAAAATCTAGATTCTATTGCGAAAAAAATCAAATAAGTTGGTATAATAATATAATAATGAGAGATGTTTGAGCTTACTGTAAAATTTCCTAGAGTGGATATAGTACTTTTTGGAACTCAACTTCTCGATTAAAACAAAAAATAGCTTTATTAAAATAAGTTTAACTGGACTCTAACAAAGTAATGTGTCTCATTTCTCTAATTTTTTTTTTTTTTTTTTTTTTTTTTTTTTTTTTTTTTTTTTTTTTTTTTTTTTTTGTGACAAAACCAGAAATAAAACCATTAGACCCCGCAAAATATTAGGGACTAACGCTCTCTAAGAAAAAATCAGAAGTTTTGCACGCTACAAACACATCTTATTTAATATATCTAGTCCTAGCTAAATTAAAAAAATAAGTTTGGTGTGAAAACTATACTATTTGAAAGTGGAATAATTAAAAAATAAGCCATTGAAATATTTGAGCTTTATGGTTTAAACTTTAAAAAGATAAATAATGTCGTCAACACAGAGCTTTTAAAAAGTTTTCTTAAAAACTGTGTTCCTCAATCCTAAAAAAGAATCTTAATCTGAGTACAGTTTTAAAGAAACACTATTAAAAGTACTGTTTTGAGGAGATTATTTATATTATTAAGGCTTTTAATAAGCTTAAAACTTTTATATTTCAATATGTTGCGTTTTCTTAGTTATTTCGCCTCGAAAAAGGATAGTTCCGACACCAAACTCTACCGTCACTAGAACTAGATATATTAAATAAACTGTGTTTTTCTAGCGCAAAATTTGCGATTTTTGCACGCAACTCCTGTAGAATGTTGGCTACTATTATTTTGCGGAGTTGAATGGTTTAATATCTAATTTTACCTAAAAATATATCATCACAATAGGTGAAACACATTTGCGATCCTCTTTTTGTAAGTTAATTTTTAATTTTAATCCAACGCATCTCCTTCCATATTCAAACTTTCTTGAATAATTTCTTCACAATGAAACCTAATCAGGGCCAGACTCTTGCTATCTTGCACATCGAGAAAGTCAACAGTTTATATGTTATTTAATTATGCGATTATTATAGTAGGTATAAATAAATGTTATTGACCATTTTCGTTGAATTATTATTTTCAAACAAACATTCGTTTGAAATTCGCTCTCCCTCATCAGTACCAGTCTATATTCTCATTATCATCCACTTCTCAGAATAAAAGCAAACTAATTTTATTATTGGACATTTTATTCTCACTTATTGGACACTTATCGGAATACTAAAAATGTGCAGTTACAGTTACCATTTTCGGCGAAATAATAATTTTAAAAATTAATACATTGTGTAATGAAAGGCAAATATATGTAGGTACTACAACAAGTGTACAAGTTATGATTAAATATTTATCAGGTATCAATTTCTGCAGAAATTTAATTTTTTTTTTTTACTAACCCTACAAAATAAAAATATATATATACCCATATTCACAAATATTGGATTAGACGAAATATATGATTAGTAGCAGATACGGTGTCGATCTTGGTGATATTGATGTATCAGGTCATACTTATGAACACGTGGAGAAATTCAAGTATTTAGGTTCAATGATAACAAGAAAAAATGAAATCCAGGAAGAAATAAAGTCCCGGTTAAAGGTGGGAAATGCGTGTTATTATTCAGTTGATATGTTACTTAGTTCGCGGCTTCTATCTAAAAACTTAAAGGTTAGAATTTATAAAACTATTATTCTTCCAGCGGTTCTTTACGGATGTGAAACGTGGCCGCTTACTTTGAAGGATGAACAACGGCTTAAGGTTTTCGAAAATAAGGTATTGCGTAAAATATTTGGTCCGAAGAGAGATGAGGCCACTGGGAAGTTTAGAAGGTTGCACAACGCGGAATTGCGGAACTTGTATCCTGTGAATATAATTGAGCAGATTGCATCGCGGAGACTCAATGGGCGAGTAAAGTTGTTGGGCTCGATGACGAGCGGATTCCGAGAAAGTCGGTATTCGCTGATCCGACTGGTAGACGTCCGAAAGGTTGGCCGAAGCGGAGATGGGAGGATTGCGTTAAGGCTGTGTAGGCGGACCTTCGGGTTCGCTAAGCCTATTATTATTATTATACACAAATATTGATAGATAGAGAGAGAAAAAATGAAGACAAGATTTTCCGAATGAAGATGGCTAAGAAATTTCTAGACGGTGTAACGGGAATGTTTTTTTGAAGGAAGCGGTTCTGTGAGAAGAAAGATCAAAGTTTATGAATCACAATCTCACGTTTAAAGAAAAACCGAGAATGACGAGAAAAACAAATTAACTATATAGTGAGAGTTTTTAAATGAATTTTTCGAAACAATTTCTTCTTTTTAAATATTAACCATTATTACATTAACGTTTCGAGGCATAGTTAATAAATTTTATATAATTAATAATCCATATGTATAAATAGAAATGGTTTGATATCCATATTTTGCCACATTTTAGTTATCAAATTATTCATAGTGTACTCCTCCCATCGGCAAACGAATTATCTG
The DNA here is from genome assembly GCA_023052935.1 of Piezodorus guildinii. NCBI lineage: Eukaryota > Metazoa > Arthropoda > Insecta > Hemiptera > Pentatomidae > Piezodorus > Piezodorus guildinii. The sequence continues at coordinate 168,818,808 of CM041292.1, forward strand.
GAATAAATGAATAGATAACAGAATTTAAAATATAAAAGAAAGAAAATAATTAAATAATTAGTAACATTATTCTGGTACTTAGTATTCTAAGAATAAAATTAGCTTTGGAATAATAAAGCATCTATATCTGGTCAAGAATTAGTGAAAGATAAACCAGGCAGCGTCATTTTGGGATCCTAGAAGGCGCTGAAAAAGAAGGAATTTAGGGAGGAGCATGACAGATGTTTGATGGGAGGGAATTCCAGAAACTTGTGAAACGGGCTAGAAAAGAGCATTCGTATTTTTGTTCTGTGGGAAGGAATATAAAGATTGGATAAACGGGATCTAGTCTCTAATGGATGAATTGAGGGTTTGGACTGCAGGAGATTATAGATATAAGGAGGGTGTTGTGAGTTGATGGTTTGGTATCAGAAGGATCCAAGGAAATATTTTATAATAATAAAAATATACGGGTCCATGAAAAATAAAATTATGAAAGAAGCTCTTTTCAAAAGCACGTTCAATTTGTTTTAAGAACTAAAACTCTTTTAAAATACCCCTATTAAATATTATTATATCGCTAATAGGATTTTTATTATTTGTCATTTACCCAGACTGACCATTACTTAAAACAATAACAAACAGTAGGTGTGCTATAGAGTATGAGTGTTTGGCCACTCCATTGTCCCTAAAGCCCTTTGGCTCTGTGTAAATAAAAATGGGGCACTAATGCACTAACCAGGGCTTTATCTTGGAGCGGACTCATTGTGCACCAGCGGGCAGCCATTAGGAAGGGGATTCCCCTGATGAAGCGGCAAACACCGGAGCTGAAAGCCTTTGTATGGTACCGGCCCAGGCTTATATTTACTGCCTTAATATAGGATCGATATTTTCATTGGGCTCTGGAATATAACGATCTGCAATAACCTTTTATCGCAGGCTATTATTCATTTATTCAATAAAACTGTTCATTGGCTTCCGGGAGAAAGGCCCCCATCATTTATTGTGTTGACTGTTCTATTGAAAAATATGACATAACTCACGCAAAACTTTGTTAATAGAAAGCACAGGTATATGCTCTGGTGAAATCAAAACACATGATAATTGTTTTGGTTTTATTGATTTTGAACCTTTATTTGATGTGCATATTAAAAATTTCTTTTTATTATTACTTATAGCCCCCCTCTCAAATAAAGCTATACTGATATTAACTATATCTGAATTCTTACGAATTTTCACTCAGGTAAAACAAAGTTTATAATATGTTTACTTTTTCTACTCAGAAGTACCAATATATTTAGTTTTACCATAGTTAGTATGATATATTTATATTTACCAGAAGATGTATATTTCTTGTCTCCTATATATCTTATAATTGTTTAAAATTATATTCCAGCTACAGATAATCCTGAAACGTCTGTAATTTCCCCCTAACCTCACAGAAAAGTGGTTATAAATGCAATAAATATCGCAAGGTTACATCAAAAGTGCTTTTTTAAAGGGCTATTTCGATATCAGAAATACTTACCTCCAGGTCTGGGGTCAAAGACTTGGATATTTTACATAGCATTAATAGATATGATCATCAAGAAAGTCAAAATGATTGACAAAAGATCTGGGAAAAACTAAGAGGTGCTGTGTCTAGATTTGCTGCCACCTCTTGCCTCAGAATCACACGTATGTGTCGTCAGCTTTAGCTTTTAGCCTTTAAGGTTTATCTTGTTCATATTATATGTTTATCAAAATTGTTTAACATAGCTTTCTACACTAAGAAATGTCGAGGGTTATACAGTGTTGGTTAAGGGCACTGACTAAAATGTCTTTTTTTAAGGTAATTGTCTTTAGAAAATCTGTTATCGTTTATTATTTAAAAAAAAAAAAATCTATTTCCTTGAATTATAGGTGAAATAATCCGGAGTCAGTCATTTTTTGATTTTGCTAACGTTTCGGCTCAACCTTGTGAGCCATCATCAGGGCATGCTTGGATATTTCCTTGAATGAATATAATCTGTTATTCTACTGTTGGATCGAATAATATCACTTGATCTAATAATTTAATAATAATAATAATCTAGAGGAAATAGATGAAGAGGAAAATTGTAGGAGGATGAAGAGGGAGTGTGGGGAGAAGAAATCACGAACTGCATTAAAGGTTTCGAAATGAGTTTCATTTGAGAGTGGCTGGAAGTAATCTGTTACCGATCTTTCCGGTAGCGGTAGCAGACTGGTCTCGCAGGTTACCTCCCTAATCAAATTCACCTCCCTCCAACTCATTCCTCTCTCCTACCTTTCCTTCCACCTCCTCCCTTCTCCTTTCTCCTCCCTCCCCCTTCTTTCTTCTCCTCTCTTCCCCTCCCTCCTCCTTTCTCTCCTTCCTTCTTCTCTCTTCCTCCTCCTCTTTCCTTCCTCCTCTTCCTTCGCCTCTTCCTTCCTCCTCTTCCTCCCTTCTCTTCCTCCTCTTCCTTACGCCTCCATCCTTCTCCTTTTCTCCTCCCTCCTGCTTCTTCTTTCTTCTCCTCTCTTTCCCCTCCTCCTTTTCCCCCTCCTCCTCTCCTTTTCCTCTCCTTCCTCCTCTTCCTTCCTCCTCTTCCTCCCTCTTCCTCCTTCCTCCTCTCTCCTTCCCCCTCCTTCCTTCTCCTTTCTCCTCCCTCCTTCTTCTTTCTTCCTCCTCTCCTTCCCCTCCTCCTTTCTCCTCCTTTCCTTCTCTCTCCTTCCTTCTCTCTCCTTCCTCCTCTTCCTTTCTCCTCTTCCTTCTCCTCTTCCTCCTTCTCCTTCCTCCTCTTCCTTCACCTCCTCCTTCTCTTTCTCCTCCTCTCCTCCTCTTTTTCTTTCTCTTTTTTCTCTTCCCCCTCCTCCTTTCTTCCTCCTTCCTTCTCTCTCCTTCCTCCTCTTCCTTCCTCCTCTTCCTTCCTCCTCTTCCTCCCTTCTCCTTCCTTCTCTCCCCTCCCTCCACACACTTCATTTCTCTCTCCTTTAGTATTCTTTTTGTTATGGATCATTAGGCAGGCAAAACATACTCGAATATACCTACCTCTTCGTGATAAGGATCAATTATTTTTTATTCAAATTTATATTTTTTCTCTCTGTTTGTCAGCTAAATTGCCTATATTGAGTCCTATTCTACAGATAACCATCATATAAAGGATAAACATCCATTTTTCTCAAAGCATCTGTTCTTTAACCCTTGAGTTCTGATATCAAGATTTCTTTTATACAATAATATACAGTTTCATAAAAAATATTTTTAAAGATGATTCCTTCTAAAGATATTCCTTTTAAAGATGATTAGGATGAGGCATTTCTAAACTTAACATTTTCAAATCTAGTTATTAGTGCAATAACCTAAACATTAAAAAGAAAAAGAAACTAAAACCATTTCAATATACTTTCCGTAATAATAATGAAAAATGTCCATGTGTTTTCTATTAATATTTTGTAGGATGGCGGGGAAGAATTATAGAAATTCTTGTGTGCGCAACACACAACATTCAATTATTATTTTCAAAATTATGTTCGATAGAAACATGTGTTTTATTAAATAACCTATTATATTATTATCTACAATCACTAAGTTTATGGGCTTTTCATCTCTCTCCATTAACTTTTACGATTTTGTGTATAAGATAATATTGTTTCAATATTAAAATATTTAGCTTTTCAATGGTATATTAGTGTTAATTAGTTAATTTCAAACTTCATTGAAGTTCAAAAAAAAAAAAAAATATGCATAAAAGATATTGTTTTCCTCTTTTATCCTTTAGTTGGTCATCTATGTTCAAATTGTATAAATACGTTTTTTTTTATCAACGCTAATAAGAGGTTATGGCTAATTTTTTTAGAAAGTAGAAAATTCAAGATACTTTATAGGAAAAAAGTTCAAACATTCGACATTTAGGCCCTGCCAGACTTTTTCAATCTGAATAAAACACATTTTACATAGGTGTAAAGAGAGCAAAATGCATGGTATAAAGCACCTTAACTTTATACATATAAATCGGTCAGCCGATTATGGTCAATAAGTTGGTGTATCATCTTTTTAATTGGTGTATAATTTATACTTCTTATAGCAGAAACTATAAAAACAAGTTTCAGATATGTATATATATATATATATTTATCAAAAATATAGCCATACTGAATTGAAGAAATCATTCTTTGAAAAGCCTTTTTCATTTATTTATTTAATTTCTCAACCTGGTTTTTCCTTACAGTCAAAGTACTATTCATATTTCAGAGACAGTAATAGTTCTAGGCAAACATAATCCCTTTCCTGCTCTCCTTTTTAGAAAGGATTTTGTTATTGTATACGTTTATTAGTTTGGTTTCATTTTATGTAATTTGACATTTCTTTTGTTTATATTGTAAATATTGTATGAATGGGATTCTTTAGCAAAATTATTATTGTCCATTGTGACAAACTGTAATACATACGAATAAAAAAAGTTCTGATTAGATTTAGTTTAACTATTCTTTTTACTTTTGGAACTATAAATTTTCATAATTTATTAAACTTAGTGAAGTATAATGTTACTATACACTATAACTAGTTGAAATCAGTTTAAAAATGTCTCAGGCATAAACCTGCAGGTGGCCCCAGGGCTTTTTAATGGGAGAAAAAAAAAAACCTTCGTTATGTCGTCCTTCGGAGGGGAAGTAAAAAGGTGGTGCCGAATCTATGCAATGTCAGTTATAGTGTTAAAGTAGCATCGTCGATTAGCCACAGTAAGTGACGTTAAATGGATAAACAATCAAACAGTTTAAAAATTATATTACTTCGTTGGAAACTTATGTTTTACATTAAATAATATCTATACTTATATTATAAAGCTAAGGAGTTTGTTTGTTTGAACGCGCTAATCTCAGAAACTACTGGTTCGAATTGAAAAATTCTTTTTGTGTTGGATAGAACATTTCTCGAGGAAGGCCTTTAAATTTTAAAAAAATTCAATTTCCCGTTAAGTTATCTATTTCCGTAACAATTGAGAAAACACAGGACCAAACATTTAAACACGATGTTTACGATTAGCGTCAAGACTGCTTTTTACACGGCCAACTATATTTCGTGTTGTCAAGATCGGGTTGCGAAGAAAATCAGTATGTTCTTCAGTCACAAGAAAATAAAACTAAAAATATCTTCTTTTAAAAACTCCTAAATCCCGATCATAATAAGACAAAATATGACGGACGAAGTCGTGAGGAACAGCTAGTAACAATATAAAATTATGTAGAATAATCAGTAATAAGTTTATGCATTATTTGTCACTTAACATTACCTTCCACAACTTTGTATATGAGATAATATTTTTTTGTAAAATATCAAGCTTTCCAAAAGTATCTAGTACATTAATAAAAACAATATTTATTTATTTATTGCTATTTAAATTGTATATAATATTTATATATTATAAAATATATATTTATATATTATACATAAAAAATTAAAAAAAAATTAGTCGGTTTTTATATTCGTTCAACTTTTATATTCAGCCGCTTCAATGTCAAGATGATATGGTTAATTTTTGAATCTACAAAATTAACAGCACTTACTTAGGATGAAGAAAAAAAAAAAAAAAAAAAAAAATTCGGAATTTAAGCCCTGAGTATTTCATTCAGAGTGGGTGTTGGTAAAATAAATTGAAATTTTCACTTAACTAATAACAATAGAAATTATACTGAAAAATTTCCCAGGGAGCCCAATAAAATATTTTCGGTCAAGATTGCCAAATCCCTATACAAATATATACTATATATTAAGAGTATAAGCTTGAGAAAAATGGGAGAAACAGTTAAAAATGATCTTTGTTTTTTTTTTTCTCATTTGAAGTAGAACAGCAATGTCCAATCGATCCTGGAGATTGTTGAGAGCTAATCGAGCTCAAATAATATCAGGAAAATCCAAACGAAACACTTAAAACTTTAGGCGATTAGGGAACTTTTAATTGGTCATTATTGCATTTAGCACTTTCTCTTTGTTCGTGTCTAACTTAAAGAGGGTTCTTGAAAGTGTAAAGGGTTGGGAAATGTGACATCAAAACTTCAGGGATTCGTTAATATTAGTCATGATTATTTAGTCATATAAATAAAACTAAAAACATTTAAACCTCTTAGTTTTAATTATTTTTTCATAATTATTTAGCTTTCATTATTATTATTGATTAAATGTAGATAAATATATATACACACGTTGAAATTTGTTATTGTTTTTTTTTTAAGAAAATAAAAGTATGTATTCTAAAATAAAAATCTGGTGCGAGCAGCACACGACTATCACTTACCTCTATTTTTAAAATCAATGAAAGAATTTTCGAATACAGTTAAATACGTGGAACAATGAAAGAATTAATTAAGTTAAATTACCATAGAAACATGTGTTTTATTAAAAAATCTATCATATTATTATCTAAAACAATTACTTAGTTTTATCGGATTTTTATCACTCTCTTTTAACTTTTAAAAGCTTGTGTAAGAGATAGTATTTTTTTAAAATCTTTAGCTTTCCAATGGTATATCATACATGTATATTACTGCTCTTATGTTCAAAAACAAAAATTGCATTAACAAATATTTTCTCTGTTTTCTCCTTTTGTTGGGTATCGAATTCATTCAATTTATATATTCACCTGTTTTTCATCAGTGGTAACAAGATAATATAGTTATTTTTATAGAATAAGCAAAATTAAAGGTACTTTAGGGAAGACAAATTTAAAATATCGGCATTTAAGCCCTGTCAGACCATTTTAATCCGAATGAATGCTAAATGATATCAAAGCCCATTCAAAGTTACATCGATATAGCGAGTTTAATCAAAGTCGTTGGAACCGTTTGTGAGAAAATCGAAAAAAAGTGCAAAATGCATAGTATAAAGTGGCTTTTTCTGTAAGCTCATTTTGATGACAAAGGTTTTGTAACATCTCGGGCGTATATTTGTATTAAATATGAAATTTCAGTTTCATAGGACTTACCGTTTCCGCCCGGGAGTTACCACACACACACACACACACACACACAGACCTTTTTGCGGGACTTATTAAAGGTACTTTAGAAAAATAAAATTTAAAATATCGACATTTAAGCCCTGTCAAATTATTTCAATGAGAATGGAACCTACATGATGTTAAAGTCCATTATATTTTACATCGCTATAGCGAGTTCAATCAAAATCGTTAAAGCCATTTTAATTTCAGAAAATTTTAAAAAGGTGCTAATGCATGGGATAAAGTGGCTCTTCTGGTCAGCTGTTTTTGATGAAAAAGGTTCTTAACATCTTGGGCGAAGGTGTCTTAAATATGAAATTCCAGTTTCATAGGACTTTTCGTCAATGCGAGGGAGTTACCAGACCCACACAAGCCTTTTTACGGGACTCCATTTGGACTCAGGGGATCCTAAAATGTGTATTTCCGTTGAAAACTGGAATTCGAAAATTTTCACGATCGTAATACTTTCCTTTACTATATATAGTAAGTGAAAGTAAAATTAGTCAATCTCTCGTTTAGCTAAATTGGAGAATAAAAAAAAATAGATCCGAAAATCAAACAACTGAATAATCGTAATTAGACGACATATGATGATTTCAGATTATCAAAAATCATAATGGACAATATACAACTTTTTAACCTGATGTATTGTATACATTATGTAATTTAGATTTGTTGATGAATAAATGAATAACGTCATGATTTTTACATGGCATTGTTTGCTTTAATAAAATAAAAAAATCTTTTTTTTTTACGTTCTCGACTTAGTTGAGGTAGTTCGTTTTAAAAACAAAAAAAAAATCCACTCCTCACAAACTAATGAGTGCGATAATTTGTCAGAAATTATAATCATGTATACGAGAGAAAAAAAATAATGAAAGAGAATATACATGAAGGGAAGTGTAGCATTACGGTAGGCCCTTTGATACTCAAGAGGCACTTTGGTGTCTCCCTAAAAATACCTTGTTACGAAGACATGACTGGTATTCCGGGGAAAAGCAAAGACGAACTCTTTAGGAAAACATTTAGGAAGTTTTCTTTCATGTTTATGTTAATGAGTTCGTAAACATTTTGGGGACCTCTATAGATGTGAAAAATTAAATTTAGGACAGGCCCCTTAATGTTGATAAATAATTCATGGTTTAATAGGTTTTATGAGAGGTAGAAGGATAAATATAGTATACAGAGGGTAAAGAAACATCAATATAGTTCTTGCTTTAAATTTAAAATAAAAAAAAAATAAAAAGAAGAAGAAGAAAATAACAGGCTGACTATCACTTTTATTGATTATTTTAATTTGTTTATTTTTATTTTATGAAATTCGAATACTTGAAGTTGAGTGACGAAAAGGGACTGATCTTGTGTTTGTCTTAATATATTAAACCTGTATCTCAACTATTGAAGGGTCTTGGGTTCTCTACGTATAAATATCCACACTGTTTCTTGTAAAACGTCCGGGTGAGGAGATGATAATAGCGAGTATATAGACTATAATATAGACACTAATATAGAATTATATAGAGAATATAACCACTTTACAGTGACCCCGAAAATATTCTACACTTTCTTATTTCTTATACTCTTTTCTTACTCTGCGAAGCAGGCAGAGAATCATACTTACAAAAAAGAAGAATTCATTTTCAGTAGCCTTTAAAGCTGTCCAACACTCTGGTCCATAAAGAAGTACGGGAGACACCAGTGTCCTATATAGGCAGTGTTTAGTGATCTCGACAATTCATTATTTTATCCATATAGAAGATTGGAAATCTTATGATTTGAGAGTGGGCTGTGTTTTTTTGGGCATTTTGAAAATATAATTGCCAGATTGATAATATTTTAAATTTAATAAATTTTAACAATAAGATAAGATGCATTTGCCAATATATAATAAACACAGTATGGTCGTTTGAACGCACACTTATGAAATAACTTATCGTGAATTTATTACATGTTGCTGGATATAATAGTTGCAGCTGACCCCTGGCTCATCTTCCTCTCTACCCTTGATGCTTCTTTTACTCACACATATTGTAATTTGTGAAAACTCCAGTGCATTAATACTTTTTCTTTTGTGTGTCAACACTGGTAACACTCATGATGAAGGGCTCAATAGTGGAGCCTCTCAATGACAAAATATTTTTGCTTGAACAGGTGAACTTTGGTATGTATGGAAAGTATCCGCCTATTAGTTTCTTGCTTGACCTAAAGTAGCATTTATTGATCTAAGATAAATAAACTCCAAGACTTTTCTCAAGCTTGAGAAGTTCAATAGTGATTGTCTGCCCTTGCATGGGAAATTCGTCTGCTACCATTCATTTTGCTACAGGCTCGTTAAACTTCTGCTCAAGTATGCTGGGAGGACCCGCCGGTGAAGGAATAGCATCAGCCGCGCTCTGTAGGAAGAGTCCAACAATTAATCAATAGTTTATATACATATAATTTATGTGTCAACTACAAGTTATATCTATATTGAATCCTTGGGGATTAATATACCAACTAATGATTTTTTTTTTCACTTTATACATTGATTTGCACCTGTCAGCAATATGTGACAATCAGCAAATAGGATAGAATAATAAACAAAATAATGACATGTCAGGCATGAGGAAGGACAGAACCCAGCAGCACGTCTTCTAGTC